>JAVRXN010000005.1:54035365-54370365 GCA_033556935.1 Timema podura
AGGTTGAATGTAGAATGGCCCTGAACACAAGTCAAATCCTGGATAGCTTAGTGGTAGAGCATTGGCACGCTCAGCTGAGATTCTTGGGTTCATTTCCCATGTTTTCAATTCACGAATATGATACTTGAAGCAGCTCTAACCTTAGCCTAAAAATTATTTTCATCTTTAAAGATTCACTATTCAGGTAATATTTATCAATTGTACTAGCATTAGCTTTCTTTCAAACTTATTCATTGTTATATTTTAAAATATTCTAGTCTAGTTTAAACTTTTATGTATCAGTTTGGCATCCTGAATAAAAACATTTTAACTTTAATATTATGTATATTATATTGATATGAAAGAATATATTCAAAGATGATTTATTAACTTAATGTGTCACACTAAATGGTCATAAAAAGTGCGATATAACACCATTTGTCAATTGAATTACAAGTATATAACCCAAATAAGTAGTAAGATACAGTGCTAAAGTACATAATTAATTATACAAAAAAGTACACAATATAATTAAAAGCAGATAATAGATATTTATAAATATGCTAAGAAAGGAAATAATATTATACTATAAAAAATTATTTTTAAGAAAATTATGAAAAAAATATTCAAACGTGCAAAGCATAATTAAATGTGAAGCATTAAGTTAATAAATCATCTTTGAGTTTATCTTTTCTTATCAATAATAATAATTTAAAATCTTATTATTAAAATCATAATGTTCTTTAAAATTGAATATGTATAGCTACACAAGTTTTAGTTAATTTTAAGGAGCATAGATAAGATTCCTATTTGTAAAAATTGTTTGAGAATAACACCATTTAAAAATGTTAGAGATGCCATTTGTGGGATGAAGTCTCCTAAAATGAAAAGGGTAAAAGAAGCTTAACCGTAGAAAAATGCGGAAAGGGCTTTCTTGTTATTTAAGAATGACAGTTTGAAGAACATAGTTTCTTATAGATGTTTCATTAAATTATTATTAGTTAATCAAGTGATTACTTGTTTAGTAGATTGTAGAAATCTTAGTTAATCAAATAGGCTGCCCAGTAGAAAAATTTTACTCAGCCAGTAATTCTTGAAGTGGCATTGTCAGCCAATGTTTTATTTATGATTTAGTATTTTTAGTTGAGACTTTCGTGGCTGCTAGACTGTCACAGTTTTATGATTCAAATTATCAAATGTTGTACAGCCATTGCCTTAATTAGGGCTTTATTAAATTTTGAAGGCATAAATGCACTGAATGTTACACAACATTTTATTGTTTTCTTATCAAAAGCACTGCCTGATGAAATGAGGACATTGAGGTTAATGTTAATGTTTGACTTCTGAAATAAACACTGATTTTTCTAGCAAGTATCCATACTAGTTTGAATTGAACTGATGTATCTTATTTCATTGTTTATTAAAATAGGCTTTCATTAAAGCAATTTAAATAGGCTCAAAGCAACAATGAAAGAAGAGGTGTAATATGGCTGTGTTACATTGTTACAACTCATATAATTTTTCATTTGATTAAGTACACTACATGAAACAAAAAATTAAGTTTTTATTTTCACCCTTTAACATTTTAAAATTTGGGATACATTTTTAAAATCTTTATTTAGTGTTAGATTTGCATGAAATTTTGTATAACTATGTTGTTTAGTGTGTTGATTTCGAATTTGCCATAAGTTATTTAATAAAATGTCAGAGGAAGCCCCTTCACCCTCACGCGCTAAATTACAATATTTTTGAAAAGTTTATTAATGTACCAGTATTAACATTTTAGGGTTATGAAGCAGGACATTGGTAGACAGGTATCAAAATATTGTAGAGATATCGATAAATTCCATTTTTTATTGCTTTATTTTACAGTTACAGTGAGTTATACATCTCCGGGGGCTTACTAGTTAAATATTGCTTCCAACTTTGTTATAATAAAGCAGCGGTTTCCAACTTGGGGGGGTCGCAGCAAGTTTTGGGTGGGGTCACAATATAGAGGTTTTAGCTTTATATTTACTTTTTCAAAGATTTTAATGATTATAAGAAGATGTGAAATTCTAATAGAAACGTAAGTTGTTAAAGTGCTAAAAAGACCTAGCTACTGCTTAGGTTCCTTTTGGCTATTCCATTCCGATAGCTTCTTGCTGACTTGTTTACTGTGGGAGCCTTGTAATGCTGCTAACATAATATAAAATCATCCCCCAACCCTGAGCTTGTTGATTCTCTTTTACTACATATTAGTCATATATAATCATTATTATAAGCAATTTATAATAATTAAAAAATAGCATTAGTGGGCATGCGGGTTTAATGTCACACTCTTTTGGTTTGGTTTGTCGGTGGAGGTGAAGTAAAGATTTTAATTCTGGCCAGGGATAGTTTATACTAATATCCCTCCAAGCAAATAAGTGTACATTTCCTGTAAATGTTACCTATCTTACTGGTGTATCTAAGTGTAGGTAGTCCGGGCTGGTAGTAATACACAGTGAAAAAAATTTAAAAACTAGGATTTGAACGCTTTTAAGTTATCAAAGGGTCGCGATGGCTGCAGAGAGAAAAGTTGTGGTCATAAACTACAAAATGTTGGAAACCGCTGTAATAAAGCCAGTTAAATTCTTTAATCTAAAATACATGATTTGAACAATAGCTGCAAATCTAAATAAATATATTTTAGCTCAATTGTATATTTAGCTCAGATGCAGGTAAACTGAAATAAATAATAATTCAAGTTCCACTGAAAAAGCCTTGTAGCTTTAAAAATCCAGTATGAACAAATTAACAAGACTGTCGCCGGGAGGGGGAGGCGAGGGGTGGGGTGCTCAAACCACCCCTGAAATCTTATGAACAAAATGGCTTTATTTATGGTTCAAACAATATCAAAATTAAGATACAAGTACAAATTAGGGGTCTGTCTTACCATAAAAAGCACTTCAGAGAGCTTCTAGAGGTGTTTAATATTTAGACTTTTTCCCAGCCTTTGGCAGTTAGGGGTTAATGTTGCCATATAAAACACTTCAGATAACTTCTAGAACTGTTTATCAATTAGAATTATTTCTAGCTTCCAACAGTTGGGGGATGTGCCCACCAAACCTCCCCTGAAATTATTGGCTGGCTATGGCCTTGCAAATAAATAAATAAATAAATTTAAAAATACAGTTGCCTTAAAGCTCGGTTCAAGGCTTAATTATCACCCCAAATTTAAAAAAATAATTGGAAGCCTCCTTCTGGCCCCCCCTCGGCACCCCCACCACCCCTACGTTCTCAACATTGCCCTTCTTGTACTCTTCTTTGCTACTTGGGAATTTTTTTAACCACTTCACCCTTTTTCTTAATAAATGTAGGGTCATGATTGTGAATATGCTCTAATATTCCTTACAAAGTGTGGCAAACAATAACCCAAGTAAAATATTATAACTTTATATTGGCAGAGCTTTATGTACAAGGATGAGAATATTTGGTCTAGCTCTGACCTTGAAGACTAGGCCATAGTCTTGACTAGCTGCATTAAGTGTATTTATTATTAGGGGTTTTAAACCCTCCTTCAGGGGAATCCCTGAACATTTCTATAATCTACTTTGTCCATCCCAACCCTCGTGAATTAAGTAAGAGTAACAGTGCCACAAATATAAATTATTTATATATTGTTCATTTATCATGTAAGCAGGCTTTTAGTGTTCATAAGCCCAATGCACTTTATTACAAAACTTGCAATAAAAAGAGGTAAATATTTCTCAATTTTAACCTTTTGACAGGGAATTATGTCATTTAAAATTACACAATTTTCAATTATTTTAAATTATGTACCACCTCAATATACCAAATTATTTGGTACTTTAACATTCTGGAGCATCCTCTAGATTGTGTATGTGCATTGAATTGAAACATCTAGAGATAATCTCACACATTCTATTTTGTGTTAGTCTTGGTTAAAAAATGCTGTGTATTTATAGGTATAGTGGTAGTAAATAATGATTAAGTGTGTCAAATTTTAATGCCTTTTAAATAAAGACTGGTGAGATAAATTTTCATATTTTGTTCTTATAATTTACTGTGTTGACTGAGATTGACTTAATCTAAAATGTTGTATGAATATCAGCGAAAACATGAAACTGGTTTGAGTGAAATTTAAAGTTCATTGCTAAAATTTGTCAATTTTACACAATGGTACATCAGTGCCATGATAAGATTTTAGTGGTGGCATTTATAGACCTAACTGTAGGCCTACAAATGAAGAAACCACATTCGCAGAAATCTGCAATTACTCTTTTCTGCATTCTACAGTAATTATTGCTTCACCCATTCTTTGTAGCTTGGTGTTAAGATGTTACAAGACATTGAAAATAAATAACAATGAAATCTGTGCAGCACTGGTTGATACCTTCCATACTTAATACAATTTAAAAATAAATGGTACGGCGCACCGCACAGACTTTCTCTCTCTTTCTAAAACTCGTAAGATTTCTGAACGGAATAATGTACATTGTATCATCACCACTCCACATAAGAACACACATAAAATAATATACAATGATATAGAATCAATGAGAAAAGAGGCGCATCTTTGTCCACCTAAGAACATTTCAAACAGTTTAATGTCTTCCACAAGGGTCAACACTTCATATTAAAATTTCGATTCTAGTTAAAGTTTTAACATTTTATAAGGTGTTGCAGAACTTCAAGTCATCGCATTGATATTTAATTATTCATTTATACATTTTGACCAATAAAAAATGTAAATATTGACTATTTAGTCTAAAATGGAGATAGATCATTGCTATGCAAACATTTCTCCTAAGAGATTTAAGGAAAAATAACATACTTTTTTAGATTCTTATATTTAATTACTCTATGGCATTGGAGAATTATTGCGTTAAGAATTAAGTAGTATATGTTTACAACTAAAGCTCACAAAATTGTATTAATATATTTAAAAATATCTCAGAAACTGTTGCTTTTATAAAAATATATGTCAAATAAATGTTTTTTATTTCTAATAGTCCTACAATTTTGCAAAGATAAGTTGTTAAGTTTCTCCAATAGTTGTGGAGATACGGAAATTAACGCTTCTGTAATGTACCCTAAAAATCATTTTCATAGGAAAATGAAAATAGCCAGTTTATTTATAATCTTAATCAACGCCTAGATACGAATTTTAATCAAAATCGTTTGAGCAGATTTTGAGAAAACCAAATTTTTCTCTTTTCGCCCTTCAGTAAACTACCCTTAATTTTAAGTTTTTATAGACACACAGACAGACGGCATTGCAAAGACTATTTTTTAGGGTTCGGGGGGTCATGAGACGTCGACATCCATCAACATTTCAGGTTAGTTTTTTTTTTACGGTCGCAATACTTAAACTTTAATGTCCAAAAAGTAAAAAAAATTCATATAATTGCGTATAGATTGAAAGTTATTGATTTTATAAAAATATGTTCCGGATAAAATATCTGTATTATAAATATATATACATATTTGTAATGCTAAGTAATTTCATATCTCAAATAGTTTCGGAGCTATTTAAAAAAATGTTAATTGACGCATCAGACCGGAGCCCTTAAAGCCATTTTGCCGAAATATTGAGGGTAGCCATTTTGTTTGGAATATTTATTAATGTTTATAAATGAAATTTAATCAAAATCTTTAGAGCCGATTTTGAGAAAATCGACTTTTTCTCTTTTTGCCCTTCAGTAAACTACACTTAATTTTAAGTTTTAATAGACACACAGACAGACGGCATTGCAAAGACTATTTTTTAGGGTTCGGGGGGTCATGAGACGTCGAAATCCATCAATATTTCAGGTTAGTTTTTTTACGATCGCAATACTTAAGCTTTAATGTCCAAAAAGCTAAAAATATATATATAATTGCGTATAGATTGAAAATTATTGATTTTATAAAAATATGTTTCGAATAAAATATTTGTATTATAAATATATATACATATTTGTAATGCTAAGTAATTTCATATCTCAAATAGTTTCGGAGCTATTATAAAAAATGTTAATTTACGCATCAGACCGGAGCCCTTAAAGCGATTTTGCCGAAATATTGAGAGTAGCCATTTTGTTTGGAATATTTATTAATGTTCATAAATGAAATTTAATCAAAATCGTTAGAGCCGATTTTAAGAAAATCGACTTTTTCTCTTTTTTCCCTTCAGTAAACTACCCTTAATTTTAGGGGTAGATATCCAATTCCAAAAACTCCTCGGGGCAACCCTATGAAAACCCTAGATATCAAGTTTCAGCTCAATCGGTAAAATAGTTTAGGCTCTAGTTGGAGGTACAGACAGACAGACAGACAGACGGAAATTCAAAAACCACTTTTTCGGATTCAGGATGTTATGAAACGTCAAAATTCATCTAAATCTCGAGTTCGATTTTTTTGACGATCACCATACTTTCTCTACCTGTAAGATAGAGAGAAAGTAAAAAATTAACAAGAGAAACTTTATGCATAGGCCTATTCATAATTGATTCAATCAATGCTTAAACAAGTATTTTATAAATTTAGTGATAATAACTTTAAATTACTTTAGTGTTAAACAGGCAATAAATATAAAATAGATTAAAATTATAGCTTACTTATAGTTACAATATATTACCCCTAGTAACTGGTTTTGTTATTTTAATAACAGAATAGTTGAAACAAATTTTAAGAGTTAGTGTAAAGTAATGCAAGTGACTGGATGATGTATTTTGTATTTTATACAAACTTTGAGCGGCCTTTTTTCTACTACATTATATTACTTTGAATAAAAGGTATGGGTAGTTTGTAAGAAAAAATACCTATAAAACTGTTGTAAAATATTAGTTTATTGTTTGTATATGTTGTTTTATCATATAAACAGTTATTTTTTGAAGAAAATAATACATATTGCATACTTTATAAGTTGGTCTACCCAATATTATTATTTATTTCTGTGTTAACATGTTTGAGAAAATTCATATCAATATATTTTAACAAGATTAGAAAAAAATTGTTTTAGACATGAATTCTAAATTTGGACTTTTGAAAACCTGCAACCAATCCACCAAATGAGTTATCCGGATTATTATCAAAATTTATAACTCAAATTCTGAAGCTGCGATCAACTTCATCTAATGTAGATAAACATAGTTTTTGATGAGGATTTTCCTAACCTTAAAGGAACCTTTTTTTTATGAGAAAAAACTGCCAATGAATTTGAATTATTTGAAAACAAATTGTTGTAAAAAAACTAGATGTGAGCATTTGTTGCTAGATAGACTTATAGAACTTACAATTTAATCTTATTGAAGTTACAAAATTTAACACAAGAAAAGGTTACAACAATTTGATGTTTGCAAACCATAACACAAAAGACATTTGCATGCCATAAACAATTGAAATATTAATTAGAGGTGATAACGTTGCTTGCACCATGATTAGCTGGCAAAAACAAGTGGTAGACTTCTCTTAACAATGATATGAAGTAAAGGTTATCCCTTAACAACTCCTTCATTGATAAAAGCTCCATATTATGTTTGATGCATTATGATGACATCCATTTTAAACATTAGATAAAACCTTATGTTCTGTTATAATTACATTATATTATGTTAAGTGAACATTAATTTTATTATGATCCTAGCATGAATACCTTAAGATAGTGGTTCTCAAACTGGTGGTAGGCAGAGCTTCTCAAGGTGGTATGCAAGCAGACACAAAAATACTAACATTTTCCCCTCACTTAGAGGAATTTATGTGTGTATAGCAACACTAATGGTTCGTCTACAACCAACACACCCGCTAGCAGGACTCGCAACTACACAATCGTAAACATACTCGTAATTACACTTTCACTAAATACAAAATAGCCTGTCTACAATGAAAAGTCATAAGACCTAAACTCAACCAATAGGAATTAAGACAAATTAACCACTGAATAAAATAATAAATATAACAGACAACCTATCATGGCGCTACGTTAAAATAATGATCCCAAATAACAAACTAACAATAGATTGTCCTTATATTATGGCTGTGGTGACAGTAAAAAATAAATTGCGAATAAACTGATTCTTGACCCTAATTTGCGCTTGAAATTAAGTACAACTGAACCAGACATCTCCTCGCTTGTTTCAAGCATGAAGCACCATCCTTCTCGCTGAATTTTTAGACTTTAAGAATATTGTAACTTTTTTAATAAATAAATAACAGATACTTTCAAAAAAAAATATTTAATAGTTCAGGTGTACGCGACCGATCCGTAATACACATGAGTGGTATGCGAAAAAAAAAAGTTTGAGAACCACTGCCTTAAGAGAATGAATGGTTTGCAATACTATACCAGTGCTCAGACGCTATCAGATTTGGATAATATTAATATAACATTTTTTATAGTTGTTTCTTTCTTTCAGCTAACTTAGCATTTTTGAATGACTTGACCATAGAAGACTTTGGATCCCTTTATGTCTCAAATACAACCACTGGCGAATTAAATAAAGACGAAACTTCTTTGGAAGCCAAGAAAGTTTACCCCTGCAGAATGTGTGGCAGAATCTTCCGAGCTTACAGATCAAGGTGGCGACATGAACGATATGAGTGTGGGAAAGATGCCTCATTCTACTGTCCTTTCTGTGATTACAAGTCTAAACATAAGACACATCTTAAATCACACATGTGTCGAATCCATGAAAAAGAATACTGTGAAACACTATTTTAATCAACCTCATGGACTTCTGATATTTGTGAGAGCAGTACTTACGATTAACCGTGTATGCCTAAATATAAATTTAATATATAATTTGGAAATATTCAGACATGTAGGCCTACTGTACCATACGCGGTTAACTTTAATTATATGATACTAAACCATTACTATTAATGTGAAATACTATTTCCATGCCATTCCATTTAGTGAGAGTAGCTAAATGAACAATAGTTACAGTTTTATTCATAATCTCCCATTGTATTGGCTATCATTTCACATAAAATGGAAATATAATTCTTACTTTATAGAATGGCTTGCTGCATATCTTGAAATACTTAAATTTAATTTAAATACATTTCATAAAAGTGATTTATTGCTTAATAAATATGATTTAGCCATTTAATAGCATGTACATTTAAGAAAAATAAAGTTTCATAGAAACTACCAATTAATTTGTTATTTGCCAAATATGGTAACACTTCCCATCAAAAACAAGTTTTGTTAAATTCCCCCTTCTTTCAGATAATAAAATTATGTTGTTCTTTTCTCCAGATTTTTAGTAAAATTAAGTGCAATTAGGAAGTCCAGATAAGGTTTTGAATGATTTAAAAATTATTTTCTTAAATCATATAAAATGTTTATCATAAAATTTAATAGATATGCATTTTGTGCAGCTAATTTATTCAATAAAAATGTTATAATTTAAGTAAAATGATTGATATATCTTATGTGTAGAGGAGCCATTTTGAAGTTAAGTATAATTGATAAAAAATACCATTTTAAATTATTACTCATTATAATTTTTGTATTTTCCTTAATAAGTGTAATTATTTTATGGTCAAATCCTTGAGTCTTTCAAAATGTACAATTTTAGTCAAGTGAAAATATTTAAAATTGAGTTTTGTACAAATTGTTAAAGGCTTTGTACCAGTGACAAATACTATTTTGTCCTGTCTCTTACATTATAAAAAATATATAACCCTTGTTGAGTGAATTAATTAAATTAATACAATTTGAACTTTTTTTGTGATTTTCTTATTTCCTGAACTAATCAAGTATAGAATTACCATTAACAATTAATTTAAATTTTGATTTCAATAAAAGGCCATCTTGTATTCGAGGAAACTTTTTTGAATGGAAATTAATTTTCTTCTTATTTTTTAACTGCTCTAATTTAATGATGAAACACACACATTTGTATTGTTTTAATTATTTTTTCTTTTAATTGTTTAGTTTATAGCAGTCCTGCATCACTACAACATGTAACAAATTTTTTCTATTGCATTAAAAATATATAGGTAAACCTATCTGGTATAAAATTTAACTTCAGCTACTTACATAAAAATAATAAATATAATTTTTGTTAGAAGTATTATTTTACGGTTCCAAACATTTCACCCCTGTTTACTGTACTATGAAAACATCCTTTAAACAGTTTCTATAGCTAAATAATGTTTAAATAAAGCAATAAACCGTTGTAGTTTAGAGCCATCCCCACTTTATAATTCTGCATACACCACTGAATGTAATGAGTCAAGTAACCAATAATATATATTTATAAAATAAAAAATAAATTAGACTTAAAACTTACTTCACAGTAGAAGACTACACACTAATAATGAAATATGAGTATGACCTAAATCTACATTCAGTACAATGTGTTTGTTTGAAATACCATATATATCGTGTAGAAGATAGGCTACTGTCTAACACTCTCACCAATACTACCGCCTAAGTTGAAACACAAAAAATGCCCTAAAAAGTGTTTTTTGGCCCAAAATTCAGTATACTTCTTATTTAATATAGATACATACAGTAAAATCTGGATTCTAAGTTTTATGGTTTTTGTTCATCTCATTTGGAAGTTTGTCAATATAATTTTTGTCAAAGCTTTTGTAAACATTTACATACTTTTAACTTGTTAAATTCACTGTGTTTCTTATCAAATCCAGAAGATTAAGATCATTTTCATATTATTTATAAATTAAATATTATATCTGACTTTAAAAATTTAGAATTTACATACCAACAAACGCAAAATAATTGAAACACTTTAAGGTCAAACTATAAGAGACTCATTCAACCCTACGTATTTTCACGAATATGGATACAAATGAATACTAAAATACCTGCAGACAAGAAATGCTTTATAAAGGTCTAGGTTCATGTTTATTCAAATAATGCATTTAATTCAAAGGCAATTTACTGCTTAAATTAAGGGATGGGGATCAGAAGGATAATTTAGAAAATATTTGAGATGAGCGAATGTAAAAAAACATTCATAAATCAGATGTAGATAACTAATTTCAATGCATTAGGACAGGATTTTAATTTTGACCTCTCCATCAGCAACCAAATTCAATGCAAGTCTAACATCTACCGCTCGGTGGTCGCAAGGTCTTAGGCGTCACTCTCGTAACACACTGGACTGCCATGACAATTATATTGGGGTTCAAATCCCAGTCGGGTGTAGTGAAGGGGTTTTCCCTAAATTGTTTTACACTTTCTCTCAATTCAAACGTGGGTATAGTTCCTGTAAATTCAACCTTTTCCACCCTAATATATTAATGTAATCAGTACATATACATACAACCCGAACAGTTAGTAAGACACTGTGCTAAAAAAAATCATAGTCTAAAACTGTACAAGCACTGCTGAAGCTTAGGTCCATGTAATTTAAGTGCTGTTCAGCATTAAAAGCTTCAAACTTGCCTCAATAAATATAAAGCAGCCTCCCCAAATGAATTATCAGGTACTCCATCACACAAGACTATGAGTTGTCATTGTAACTTTGGAATGTGTTTTTTTCATATTTTACATCAAGTAGGTATATAACTCTGTAAACGCTAGAAAAACTAAATAAGGAAAATTGACCAGGGAACCTGGAATTTTGAGTGGAAGACGTGATAGAGAAAGATGTAAAAGGACCCAGCATTTTAAAGATAGAAGTGGAGAGAGACATAAAGGATATGTCGAAGAAGAAAACCTGCTGGTGATGACGATATACTAACTGATCTTCTAAAGGAACTGGGAAACAACGTATTATTGGCTCTGACAAAACTTATAAATAGGACCTACAAAACAAGAGAATGGCCCAAGGACTTTCTAGACGTAACAGTGGTGGTTCTAAAGAAGAAGAAACAAGCCAAGAAATGCAGGGACCAGAGGACCCTCAGCCTCATCTCTCATGTGGGGAATATTGTGGCAAGAATACTCAACAGGCAACTGGAACACAAAATATAAAGTTCTATCGAAGAAGACCAATTTGGATTCAGAAAAGGCAAAGGAACCAAAGATGCCATTGGGATGCTGAGAATAATTTCAGAGAGAGTGTGGGAAGTCAAAGAAGAAGTCTAAATTGGTTTCATCGATTTGCAAAAGGTGATCAATAGAATGAAGTGGAAGAAACTGTTGGAAATATTCATGAAGATCTGCATTATCTGGAGGGACAAAAGACTGATTACAAACCTGTACCTAGGTAGCGAGTGAAAGTGAGGCTTAATGATGAAGAGACCAACAGCGTAGAGATAGGAAGAGAAATGAGGCAGGGATACTGTTTTCAACCCAGTCTTTTACACTTGTATGAAGAGTGGCTGGTCAGAGAAGCCTTGGAGGAACGTGGACATTTCAAGACAGGAGGATGCATTATCAACACAATAAAATACGCAGATGATCTAACATTGCTGACCAAAATTAAAGAAGAGTTGAAGGAAATGATGGACCAGCTGGTGGAGATATGGAAGATATGACATAGAAACCAACATTGAAGTTAAGAAGTAAAAAGTGATGCTGATTTCAAAAAATGAGAAGCCAGTCAAAATCTAAATTGAAAACCAGGAGTTGGAAAATATAGAGCAGTTCAAGTACCTGGGAAGTCTACTGACAAAGGACGCCTACTGCACCAAGGAAATTAGGTTGAGGATCGCCATGACCAAGGAAGTTTTCAACAAGAAAAGGTTACTGCTGACCAGAAAGTTGAGTTTGGAACTGAGTAAGAAACTGGTGAAATGCTACATTTAGAGCATCGCCCTATATAGAGAAGAAACTTGAACTCTTAGGAAGATGGAAAATAAATATTTGGAGAGCTTTGAAATGTGGTGCTGGAGAATATCAAATGGACAGATAGGGTGACAAATGAAGAAATCCTAAGAAGAGTGGCTGAGAAGAGAACCATTTTAAATGTGATTCTTTGATACAAAGAAAACTGGATCAGATACATCCTTAGGAGGAACTGTCTTCTGCATGACATCATAGAAGAAAATATTGAGGGAACGAGGAGATTTAAGAAGGAGGATTCAATAATTGGATGACTTGAAGGAAAGAAGAAAATTCTTGAGCTGAAGGAGGCAGAGTACAGAGTGCATTCAGTTTAAGTTTACTGAAAAAAGAATATACCTGTCCTAAGAGAGAACTCTTAATAATAAAAACATAACTAAATCAAATCATCCCTTTAACATTCAATTTCTTACTAAACATTATTTTATAAAAATTATAGATAAAATATTAAATAATTGTTCTGGAGGTGATTCTACTTCAAAAAGGAATGGAATTTTCTTATTAAATTTGATGTACCAGCATATGTTTTTTGTGAGCTTTCAACTATGTAACACTTCATGATATAATATTTGGACAGACACCTACACTTAATCTTTAATGCAATAATTTCCCTGTTCTACTAGACATGCTCCTGAGAAAACCAAAGATCCACTCCTGATAGATACATTTATACAATCCTATACCAAATTAACAGTTTGCACATAATATTTAACTAGAGTTAAAAATGCAAATATCACTAGGCCTCAGACAATATAGCCACTATACACCTAACCTAAATATTCTATTGATGTTACTATTCAGTCTCTTTCTTCCCTGATTAGCAATGGTTCATGCCCTTAACCTATATCTTTATAAAAATTTGCTTCTTTATAGAACAAAAGGCACTGTCTCAAAATAAGAATGTAGTATTTCCAGGTAGTCTGCCATCTTATAGCTTCCAATACTGTGTAGTTGCAACTATCTGTTTTAATATCTGTACATTATAATTGTATACACTTCATTTACCTTCCATGGTTCAATTATGGCGAAGCTTGTAAGATAGGGGCATACCTTTCAGAATAAATGGAGTATACAATTTGTTCAGTAAATTAGTCCTCGTTTGACTCATATATATATAAAAACTTTTATTATTTACTTATGTTAGTCTTATATATATAATTATATATATATAAAAGACTAACATAAGTAAATAATAAAAGTTTTTTTATATATTTGAAAATAGATTATCTCAGATCCAAACCAAGGGGTATTCTGGATTTGGTTACCCATTGATGTGCAAGTTTTCATTGTCTGAGTTGTTGAGAGTTATTGCAAGTGGCTGTGGTGAATGCTCTGAGTGCTCTGGTGGTGTAGCAGGAGTCATTGTCCTTACTGTGGGTGTTAGCATGGGAAGGAACTAGTTTATCTAGATTTTAGTGGTTGGTATTGAAACGATGATTGTTTATGTGTATCCTCAGAGGTCCTGTCTTATAGAGTTTTTAAAATAGTGTGATGCCAATAATTTATAGCTAGGTTGATATAAACTCATACTACATTTCATTCCTATAAAAGTAGCCATTGCCTTTGAATCTTGTTTGTTCCTTCTACCACCTGTACCTGCTTAACCTAAGTAAGCAGGAACAAGCAGAATTAGTTTGAAGCATGAAACCTTATATATCCTATACAAATGGTTTGTATCTTTTGGTTGAACTTACGTTATATTTAATTTATAACTTACTTTGTTTTGACATTTGCTATATTCATCAAAATGAATTGGGTATACCTCACTTTACTATAAATACATATAGATAATTTTTTTTCTTCAAAAGATGTATTGATCACTTGTTGACATTTTAGAATTATTTAGTATTAAGTCCTTGCCCACAAAAACATTTCTTACATACAAATCTCCATTTGTATATGTCAGCTTATGCTCATTTCTATACTATTTTCTTTCATGAGTTTTGTTGATTTCAAGATTATTAAATATACAAATAAATATTAGTAACAACATATTCTTAGATTTTTTGTGACCACTCTCAGTTCTATCCAAAATAATTGTAATGATTCTATAATTTTTGAACAAAACTAATATAAAATATTCTATGTTCAGTCCAATGCCAAAATTATAATTATATTTATGTATAATTTTTTTTTCTTAATTTCAGGTAATTTAGCACTATTGGACGATTGGTCTCAAGATAACTTTGATGTGGTAAAGTCTCACCATGTTTCAAATCTAACCGATAAAATGCAAACTAGAGCAACTTATCCACAAGGAAAGGAGGTTTACCCCTGCAGAATGTGTGGCAGAATCTTCCGAGCTTACAGATCAAGGTGGCGACATGAACGATATGAGTGCGGTAAAGATGCCTCATTCTACTGCCCTTTCTGTGATTACAAGTCTAAACAAAAAATACACCTTAAATTACATTTGTGCCGAATTCATGAAAAAGAATCAATACACAATCTCATTTAAATGGTTTTATAATTTTCAGTGTTATTGCTTTACAATTATTTTTTTATTATTCAACTTTGCCTTTTAAAAATAAACAATAACAAAAACAAGAAAAATATGTACAGGATTGAAGATTTCATTGGTGCATCGAAAGGGGTTGGAGGTCAGACGAGGCATTTCATCTCCCTCTCTCCCTCCTCCAAGACGGCAAATAGTTTTAATGAATGCTTAAAACAAATAGAGAAAGCACTAAAGATGTGTTAAATACATTTTAAGGCCAAATAGGACTACACCTTTATATTAAAAATATATATTAGTTATTGTTTATCATCATTATAAGGAACGGTTTCCAGTCACTGGCCGGGTCTGTTAGGAACACAAGTCTCTCCACGTATCCTATCTCCCCTTCACCTCTCCTCCTCCACAATTACTCAGTCTTCTCCTCTCTCCTTTACACTCCACCTTAGTCCCTTCAGCCACGTGTCCCATGACCTCCTGCACCAAGGCCGTAGCCAGCCAATAATTTCAGGGGGGGTTTGGTGGGCCCATCCCCCAATTGACGGAGGCTAGAAAAAATTCTAAATAAAAATCAGTTCTAGAAGCTATCTGAAGTGTCTTTTATGGCACTATAACACCCTAACTGCCGAGGGCTGGGAAAATTTCTAAATATTAAATACCTCTAGAAATTATCAGAAATGTTTTTTTATGGCAACATAACCCCCAAACCACCGAAAAATAGGAACAATTATAAATATTAAACACCTCTAGAAGCTATCTGATTTTTTTTTTACGACAACATAACACCATAACTGCCGAAGGCTAGAACTTTTTTTTAAATAACACCTCTGGAAGCTCTCTGAAGTGCTTTTTATGGTAACACAGCCCCCTTATTTGTACTTGTACCTTAATTTTGATATTGTTTGAACCATAAATAAAGCCATATATATTTTGTTCATAAAATTTCGGGGGGGGTTTGAACCCCGAAAACCCCCCCCTGACTACGGCCTTGTCCTGCACCTCACCCCCCTCCCCTCTCCAACACTAAAATAACCATATCTTTGGTATCTTCTCCTTCTGCATTCTCCTCACATGACCTTATCACTTTTCATGCCTTCTTTATTCTATCTTGCAATGGCTCCACCTAAACTATTCCCTTTCATTTCTCATCCTATCCATTCTTGTTACTCCTGTAGTACTTCTCAGAAATGTCATTTCACAGGCTTGAATTCTGTTTCCATCCTGTTCCTTCATTATCCAAATTTTCACTGTTTAAGTCAATATTGGTACATAGTATGTATGGCCTGTTGAACACTCTTCTACACTTTCTTGCTAGAGGCCTGCTCCAAATTATACTTTTAACACTTCTAAACAAGCTTCTGCTTGCCTCTATCACTATGTGTGTACTGATACATACACTAAAAGGGCCTATAAAATTACTTATTGGAAAAATTACAGAAATAATAGCTATAATACATTGTATTATCCTCCCAAAATAAATTTCTTGCTGCATTACTGAGAGGTTTATTTGACAATCACATTCATTTTATTAAGTTTGTTAGTAACATTTTATCATAATAAGAATAAGGACACAGTAAAATAAATATGATTCGTAAAAATATTAGATTTGAGAAAAAAAAGTATATTTATATATACTGTATCCTTATTCTTGTTATGATAAAATGTTACTAACAAACTTAAATAAATGTGCAAGATGACAACATCAAGAGTTTTCCTTTATTATCTAATTTTTGTTTTCTGTATAAACGCTTTATTTTTATTGTTGTCTTTTGATGTAAATTTCAAGTTCAAAAACTAAATAATTTTTATTTTTAAATCTTATTTTTATAATGTTACTTCATTGTTCAAGGGAAAATATTGAATTATTAATATTATATAATAAATGATTCAAATGATTAAGATAGCTATAAAAGAGGCCACACTGAATCACTAAAGTCAAATCAGAGATTTAAAGCTTAAAGGTGAAAAAAGTCTTAAGTTATGTGAGGTGTAAGCATATCTGTGTGTGTGTGTGTGTGTGTGTATGTATGTATATATATCTGATATTTTAAAGTAAAAATACTTTCCTATTAATAGCGGCTTTCATTTTTCCTTGATATTAAATAAATACCAATTTTGAACCTATGGCGATATCACAAAATAAATTACGGATGCTTTTGGCTCTTAGTGTGTTCTTACACACGAGCCATAAAAAGTGGACCCTTTTATAAAGTGTTACTTTAGTTATGTCATATTTATCATATAAAGTGCTAAACTATAAAATTCCAAAGAGTTATTTTAAAAATAAGGATTTTTTTCAAAAATGTGAAATATGTGTTTTACTAAATATATTTATCAATTTTCTGGTTGGTATTGTGTTTGATGAACTTATATTTGCAGCAAAGTAAGTTTATAGATTCACTTTACCTTACTTAGGTTAATACCATAAAATAGTAGCCTTTTTTAGTTTGCATCATAAAAAAATTATGCTTAGGGAATCATGATTTCATTGTTTAAATTTGCTGAAACCACTAAATTTTTCACTAGTCTATGAACATAGATTTTTTACACTCTAGATAAACAATGAAAGACCCTGAATTTGGCAGTAAAGACTCAAATGCAAGTATGACCAACATGCTATAATTTTGAAACATTGGAAACTGTAGTAGAGAACTTCAGTGTAGCATATATTTTTAAAATTAATACTTCAAATTAATCTAGTAAAATTCTACTATATCCATTATTAAAAATAAAAACACTTTTTTTAGAAATGTTGGGAGTTTTTATTGGTGCAACACTCATTATGATATATATCACACATGTAAATAATTGAAAATAGGGACAAATCTGCCAGCCCACGATTCAGACCCAGATGTTTTACTATTAATAAAAGTCTGATCCAGGGGGCATTTTGTCCTGTGAGCATTGTCTTGATACACCCAAAACCTTAATTAGTGGTCATCATTAATGATTAAGGTAATCACTTTACTTACTCTGTTTGATAAAACATTTTTCATTAAAATTCTTCATAAAACTCTTTTCTGACAAATGAACCTTGAACTAATATACCATCACTCATTAGCTGTATAGCATACTCTGTCAAAGTGGTTTGTTTTTTTGCATTGCATCTTATTACCTGTTCAAGTTATACACAATGTCATATGTACTAATTATGTTAATGCTTTAGAGATGAGGAAGTTTGAATTTATTGGAAGTGTACCTGCATTTGCATGGAGGAAGAGTGGAAAAGAATTTAGGGAAAACCACCCTCAGTTCACCCAACCGGGATTCAAAAACTCGATCTTCCCGTCACTGGCAGTCTAGTCTATTGCAAGAGAGATGTCTTAGACTATGAAGCCACCGAAGCGGTTCTGTTCCAAACTTGCCATCTGTATTATAATAATTAAAGAATATTAGTCTTTATTGAAAACTAATTCTCTTTGTATTGTTAAATAATGCACCAATTTATTGTAATTAGTTTAACAAAAGTGATACAGAATTGGGAAGGAAACAGCTCATTTAAAATGTGCAAGGAGGTCAGTAAAGTTGATGCCAGCACACACTGGGCCCTTG
Organism: Timema podura; assembly: GCA_033556935.1. Classification (NCBI taxonomy): domain Eukaryota; kingdom Metazoa; phylum Arthropoda; class Insecta; order Phasmatodea; family Timematidae; genus Timema; species Timema podura. The sequence goes on from JAVRXN010000005.1 coordinate 54,054,082, forward strand.
TGCCCTGCAACAGTGAAGCCTGGGCCTAGATTTATGGAATTCCTTATAAAAAAATACACTTTTAGTTTTACTTATTTAATTCTGTAGCTACATTATTATAATAATAAATAGATTTTATAATATCTTTTTTAGCAACACTTTGAAAGACGTGATAGTCATAGGCTGGTGAAATTAGCTAGATCAGTTAATTTTTATGGAATGTACACAAAGTTTTTTGTTTATGAGTGTCAAATTACAAGAAAGATTCAACTTATCATCGAGAGCAGGTATTATATCTATAAATGACCATAATTTTTATATCACATTTAAAATTGTATGTAGGTACTTAACAATATTGTTGTGAATAATTTTGTGACATTAAAATAAGTGTTTTGAATCAATTGAATTTAGTTATTTCACCCCAACCATTTTTAAGGGTGTTGTGTTGAGCATTTTGTTAACTGTGACTTTTTTCCAGTGCATTCACAGAGAAAGGAAATATATATTCTGTGATGTGAGGAGGGAGGGAATAATGAAGTGGTGTGCTTGGTGATTCCCAACATATTCTGCATATTTATTGTTTTCTGACTTATAAATTAGCTACTTTTAAATATTAATTTCTATTTTCACTGAACATAAAATATAAAAATTGCTAAGTGTAAATTGTGCAAAAATTTTTTAATACATTATCATAAACTAAAGAGAGGTTTAGAGTGTATAACAAACACTATTTTAATACTACCAACTCAACAATTTTGCTGTTCAACTTATTACCTTTTTCTTAATAATTATCTTTAAAAAATGTATATTAATTACACTTCAACTTTTAACTTATTTATGATTTAAAAAGTATGATATAATGAATCATAGTGTTGTGGTGATTAACTTTCAACTTATTTAAGATTTAAAAAGTATTATATAATGAATCATAGTGTTGGGGTGATTAAATTTTCGTTTGTTGTAAACAATTTTTTTTTAAAGAAGAAGCATATACCCAGAAATTTATTTAAGCAGAGTGGGAACGGGGTAATACACTCAAGGCTGTAGCCAGAGTTAAATTTTGGAAGTGGTTGTTTGGGAAGCAGATTCCATAAATGCCAGAGTCCAAAAAATATGTTAGTATTTTATACCTCTATAAGCTATTTAGAGTTAAATTAATGTTATGGAAACTTTTATTATTTATTTGAGGTATTTAATGTGCACTTTCTGAATCGACTGATTATATCAACACATGAGGATTTCTATGAGTAAGAGCTGGTTAAGGTATTTTCTCACACCTTCCAGAATTCTTTTACATGCCACAATTGACATGGGACCAACGGCTTTCCCTTCCTTCTGAAAAAAGTAATGCTTTTAATTTTATCGCTCAGTAAAAATCTGTTGACCTCGGCTAGGTTTATGGTAACTAGGTTAACAATTTAACATTAATTTGAAAAGTTTACATAACTTACTACTCTTTGGCCACTCATTGGGAAAACCTGAATTTTTAATTTTGAGCATCGGGGAAAGAACTTGGGAAATGTGCTTGTATTTTACTGTCTATTGGTAGCTTAAAAATATTAAGAGCCTTTATTCAAATTTGTGAGCAAACTAGCTTAAGCTTCATGAATTTTAATAAAATCTACTTGGTATTAAATTTCCAGAAAAACCACTCTACTTGACATTTTTATCAATGACATGGCCACCAATATGTCTGGTCTAGTTAATCAAATGAAGGCGAGCATGCAAATGTACTGCCATTCAGATAAGAAGACAATCTTTTGACATCTAAAACATTTACTAAAACAATATTGATAGGTTATATTTAAGTGTAAAGTTGTTTAATAAACATCTGTCAATTTATATAGATTATATCAATACAAATAAAATAGCAGTAATAATATAATAGCAAAATAATATTATGTATCAATGTAAAAATAATTTGTATTTTATAAAAGTTTCTCTCTAGGCCTACTAGAATCCTATTATAGTTTTTGTGTTGCCATTGTAAGGTGTAGCCACTGGTACAGTAACTGGGGGGCATTGCCTCTACCTCACTGGAAATAATCCCTTCGCCCCTTCCTTGCGTTCTGACTCCACTGGGTATAGTACATATTACTATCCACTAATGGCTGAGTACACATCACAAGTGAATAATGATTTTCTGATACAGACCTTACAAAACGGTTGAGAAGGATGTAGCATAGTTCCATGGCTGTACCCTGATTTTTTTATTGATTTTTTTGTGATGGTGCATGGCGAAAACTCCCAACCCGAGAGGATAAAGAATTGTTTTTAACAAATACCCATCTTGAAGTAATTTAAATTGTTTTAAAACTTAATTGAAGTTGTAGAGTAGTGAATTGTGTAAGACTACAATCATAAACTAAATTAGGAATTGGATAGAAATTATTATTATTAATTTTTGCTGAAGAAACATTTTCATTTGGAATCATTTATTCAAAGTATCACAACCAGGAAAAAAAATACTTAAAAATTAGGAAAAGTAATTATTTTTGCCAGGAATCCGGGAATTTTGATGGAATATTATTCTAGAGTTTGAGTAGCCACCCTGATAAAGACTAGAGAACTAGATAAAACTTAATAAAACACTTTAAAAGAAAGTATTTCAACCCAAATGAGTAAGATGAAAAAAAAAGTTTTATTTTAAGAATACAATATTGTTTTATTGAAATTTTCTATTTATGAGATAATTACAGTTTTCCAATGTTTATCTACTAAATCTCACCAAAAATAAAGTTTGTAGGAATGTTTATATCCCTTTAATATATATTATTTATAATCATTTTAGATATATTTCACTTCGCCATTGGCTACATATTATGTATGTCAGAAATTTCTAAGAACTGTGGCTTGATGTGTTGACTAACCAGCTTTGATTGGTTTGCCTGTTCGAAATCCCAGTCAGATTGAAGTTATTTAGTCATAATGTAATGAGATGTAGTGTGAGGGATTCTTAAGTCTTATATAAGTTTGTTCCTAGGTATTAATAATCCTAGGCTTTTATTAAGAACCCTAATAATAATAATGTAACTAAACATCACAATGGTGGCTACAATATTAATTACATGTATTTTATTGTACCTTTATTTTGATAGTGTTTCAATAATGACTGGGCATATTCACTTTTTATTAAACCCTCAAGTTTTTGGGGCTTTGGACTCTCCTAACCTTTTCTTTCTGCTCTAGAAGGGGCACTTTTAACAGATGGGACAGTACACCTTTTTTAACATCAAATTGTAAGCCTTGTTGACAGTGGTCTCTCTTTTAGCTTTACTTCATCAGATTTAATTTTGACTAAAATAATTTTAAATCTTGAGGGGACAAGACTGATATCCCCTTATCTCCCTGTGGGTGTGCCACTAATAATACAAAACACTTCACCTTTTTGAAATCAATGTGTTTAGAATAAGAGTGGAACATATGTAGTGGCTGAATAGGACAGGGGTGACTCAAATCGCTGCAACTTAGGTTAATAGTTTTTTTTAGCACCACAACTTTCTACTTGTTTTGAGTTATATCCCTTATGTACTAATTAAGCTAATGGTTTTAGGGATTAAGAAGGTTAATTTATAAGAAGTGTAACCATATTTGCTAGAGGGAGAATGGAAAACCTTTTGGAATAAACCCTTTCAGTACACCCCACCGAGATTCGAACCTTGATCTTCCCATCATCGGCAGTCTAGTCTACTACGAGAGTGGCGCCTTAGACCATGCGGCCACTGAAGCAGGTAAGTTAATAGTTAAACTAAGTCATTTTACTCTACTATAAGTTTTGTGTATGTTATCTATGTTAGATAGTAAGCTGTTTTGAAATGACTCAATGATTCATCAAATATCTAAGATTATCTCTGTGTGTGTGGTGTTGTGTGTGTGTGTGCGTGCATGCACACAGTGAACACATTTAATTGTGTTAGTCTCAGAGCACAGCTTAGTTAGTAACACAAGCTGGTTTATTTATTTAAATTAGTTGAAAAATGACACCTAGACACAGGAATCGAACTGTGTATTCCCATGTTTAGGTGTCAATTTTCAACTAATTTAAATTAATTGAGTTGTGGTCTCTTCTATAAAGGCATTGCTTGTAATTACAATGATTTGCAAGTTTGGTGTTGATATTCATAAGCTGATTAATAACAATAATCAATGAAAAAAGAATTAAGCTGGTCCCCTGATTTTTATTGCCGCACAATGGAAATATCTATATTTAAAAAAATTTAAAGAAATAAACTTGAAAACTTAACAATATAAAATACTTTAATTTGAATGTCCAATATTTCTTAGAGCACATTTTCAGTAATAACAACATTGTCAAAATGTTTCTGTAAATCCATACTCATAAATAAAATAAAATAGAATATTAAAATCAAGATTTTTGATTTTTTAATGTTGATTATTTATTTTATGAAAACGTTGTTAATATAATGCTCATATTCATATTGTTTTTAAAACTCCATTGATCTGGACTGTACACACTGCCATAAAATTTATAAAGCCTGTCATATTTATTCAGCCTTTGTTTAATTGTTTCATAGCATAATATTATTTTTCTTCAGATAATTTCTCCTCGGTCAGTTGTGGGTCTACAGTTGTAGCAGTCCTACATATGTCTTCTGTCATCTTCACAGCAACACTAATATTTTATCAAATTGTCATCTAAGCTTCAAAATTACACTCTTGTTAGATGCCTACTATTTTCTCAGTTTCTTGCGTGAACACTTTGAAAAGTGTTTCCAGACACTTGATTCCATGACTTATATAAGATGCAGGTAATCTGCAATATTCACTTGCACTTATTTCTGTGTGTATTCCATATTTTCTCAGATTCTAGTGCGCATTTATGAACATAGGTAGGTAATATTATTCCCTGGTCATATGGTTGTACATCAGTGATGTTGAATTAGCAGGTTATAAAAGAATATTTTTGGTACTATTTACAGTGTATATTGCCAACAAAAAGAAAAAGATAGTGGTACAGCCTATTATCCTATTTAAATAACCACTTCCCACTTCGGTGGCTGTGTGGTCTAACGTGCTACTCTTGTGTTGGACTGGACTGCCGAAGACGGGGAGTTCGGGGTTTGATCCTGGTCAGGTGCACTGAGGACGGTTTTCCTAAATAGTTTTCTGCTCTCCTGCGCAAATGCGGGTGCACTTTATCTCAATTAAGCCTTTCTAATCCCTAAGCCATTAGTGTAATTAGTGCATGGCGTAAAATCAGAACAGGTAGTAAAATGCAGCGCTAAAAAAATTAACCACTAATGGAAAATGATGATCTTTTTTTTTTTATCACCGCATCTTACTACCTGTTCAGGTTATCAGTATATGTACTAATTATGCTAGTGATTTAGGGATGAGGAAGGTTGAATTTTGAGGAGGTGTACCCATTTTATACAGGGAGGGAGAATGGATAACTATTTTGAAAAAAACCACCCTCAGTATTCCCGATCTGGATTCGAACCCTGATCCCCCTGTCATTTGCATTCTAGTCTAATATGATAGCAACTCCTTAGACCATACAGCCAGAAAAGCTGGTATCAAGAGGATTAAGGTTGTCAACAGGAAATTTAATTATATCTTTAAAGCATCGTGAGCTCTGTTTTTAGTGATACCAAAAGTATTTCCTTGTCGCCAGACATATTTGTATTGCGTGAGATTATCTCACATTCCTTTGATGTTTTACATTCTACATTCCTTTATTTGCATTCTCTCTTTTTTTCTTACAAATATGTGTGCTAAGGTAAGGAATGATAGAAAACTCAAGTTTTCCCACATTATATGGCGATAATCTAGAAATCATTTGAAGGTGGTTTAATTCTATTTTCAGCTTCTACACATGAGTATATTTTTGCACATCTTAGAATACATTTGTAAACAATATTTTGCCATTTCCCCCAACAGATAGACCATCCCTGTGCTGTATTAAAACCATGTGGTAATATCCTAGAAACAAGTTAGCTGTAAACTATTGTGTGATTATATGTAACTGGTATAAATGAATGGAAATAAATTTTAGATTATATAATTTAATAATACATTATAAATACAAAACCTTGAGTTATTTTTATATTAGAGAAAACACTTATACATAATGATCCAAAGTATTGTTGAAACATTATTTTGTGTTTATTTGGTTAATTATTTATATAATTAATGTTTCCAAAATAGATTTTTGTCAACTGATTGGGTGTACAATAAATAATACTTATGATTATTTATATTAATTTATCTGTATTTGTTAATAATAGCACATTATTTTTGTGTATTTATATATAGTGTTACTGATATTTATCTTTTACAGGTTTAAGTGAGCTCTATGCAACCAGCCCTACTAGAATAAACAACACAACCATAGCTCGTCAATCTGGTACATTTCTAGCTGTAACTTCAAAATGGGGGAATGTTCGATACACATCTGAATCACTTGAGGACCGTCCTTTTAGATGTACTACTTGTGGCAGGTCATACCGCTGTCAGAAATATCTTCAAAATCATCAACGCAAAGAATGTGGTATCGAGCCCAATCTACAGTGCCCTTTTTGCCCAAGAAAAACACTTCGCAAAGAGAATCTTAAAAGACATATAAGAATGGTTCACCCAGATAGTCCATCATTCATATCATAGAAATATACTATTTTATGCTAATTACTTTAAGCATGTACAAGTAAATAAATAAAATCAGAATATATATAGTTAATATTAAAACTATCACTGATGTAAAATAGAATATTAAAATGATGAAAATAGAATGTACACAAATCATACCCAAAATGAAGAGTGTAAACCAAAGATTTTAAATTATTTCATTATATTACACTATTTTTTGAATACACAGTACCTTTTAAAAGCTATTTATTTAAAAAAAATTAATATTAACTGTCACTTAAACTATGATGAGAGAAATAATTTTACCAAGCTCATTTCATATACCGTAGTAAGAATAATAATTTTATACCAATTGCAAATTCACTAGTGTTATTGTTCACCCTCTAACTATTCAAATTGTAGTAGCCTACTCAATATTGAAAATAATATTCAACCAATGTAGTGTAGTCACACAATGTAGGCTATTTAAAAATGAGAACTATATTCAATTAAATCACTAATTTTATGGTAGTAATAAAAGGTGGTAATATAAGCTGTTTAGTTGTTAATCTTGCATAAGAGCTATACACATTCCTTTCACTAAAAGTATTTATAAGTATGTATCCAACTATGGCATTTTATGATTATAGCTATATTTAGTGTGTGTGCTAAACTTTTTAATCAGGGTTTTAGTTTATAATAAATTTAAAGTTGTCTTGATACTTATATTCTTGCCTTTTCTTAGATATGTTGTATATTTCAAAGATGAGAATATTATATTAAAAACAATGAGTTTGAATATGCAAGTCTCTTAATTCTATTCTGTACTTCCTTGAGAAGAAAATTTTCAATTTTACTAGAATTATGCTTAACTGGCCCTTAAAAATCAGATACCAGTATAAACTAAACACTTTCTTCCCATCTAGATTAAATAATAATGTAATGTGATGTGATTATTCTAAAATATCATCATCACCATCACCATGATCATTATTATAATTATCAATATGTGTTCTGTCTTATGACAGGTCCATTCCGGTCCATTCCTTTTGTCAGTGAATTCAAACTGCCAATACACCCTGTCCTCTGCCTCCTCCTTCAGCAACAAGAATTTATTATTTCCTTCATGCCATTCAATATTTGAATACTCCTTCTTCCTAAACTCCTCTTTCCCTCATCCTTTCCTTCTATGACCTCATGCAGAAGACAGTTCCTCCTAAGGATGTGTACGATCCAATTTGCTTTTCACCAAAGAATTACATACAAAATGGTTCTCTTCTAATCCACTTTTCTTATGACCTTTTCCTTTCTCTTAAATATACAACTATAGATGTGGTATTGAAAGAAAAGTATTGATACCGTACTTATTAAAAGTATCGGAAGAAAAATATCAATACAGTACTAGAATTGAAAGAAAAGTATCGATAACAATAAGTATTGGTATCGAAATTTTAATCCTGATTTTTTTTTTCTAGTAATAATAATTTCAACTTTTACATAATAAATGTATGTTCATATTTATTTAAACATTTCAAATTATAATAGTTTTTAATACTTCAAACATATCTTAAAAGATGCTTTTTCACTATCCAACTTCTTAAAAAACTTTCATAATTCACTACTGGGAGGTGCCATTTTTTTAAACTATATTCATCGCTTAAATACTCTATCAAGATAGTTTATTAACTATTGGCAAAAAATATAAGAATGGCCCTGCTTCATCCGCTTGAACACTGCACATACATTTTTCTGCTTTGTCTGCTAGGGACACCCTTGAGTTAACTGAGTTCATTGAGCTCTACAAAAGCTTATTTTGTTAAGTTTGTGAAGACCGTGCTAATTGATAAAGGAATGGATAGTAGACTGGTCACCACTCGCCCCATTGGTCATCAGGCTGTATTGATAAACAAAAATGAAAGAACAGCTATGAATTATGAGCTAGAAGAGATTGAATGCTAGAGTTGCTTCTTGCTTGCTATGCAGAAAATGAGTGAGACTTGAGAAATAGTGTCAGTTAATCTTCCTCCACAGTCCACCCTAGTAAACATTTAATCCCAGCATGAGTGAAGATAACATAAAATTGGTTTTGTTCGATACTGATCCCAGAGTGTGAATAAAAGTATCGGAAAAAAAGTATTGAGTAAAAAAATACTAGGATCAAAAGTAAAATATCAAGATTAGTAAAGTATCAATAATTTTTTTACATCCCTATATACAATCATGAATATTTAATAAAGATAAATCAAACTAAATAAGAACCACACTTTACAAATGAGACTATTCGTTGCATTAATGGAGTTTTTTTATTTGGTTAGTAATCCATCAGCAATATTGTTTAGGTAAGATAATTTACAACTAGGTTAATATATTCAATAGTAATAGTATTATTATTAGTATTATTATTATTATTTATTATTAGCACCGCGTCTTACTACCCGTTCGGGTTATACGCACTTACGCTAATGTGCAATGGTAGGGTGATTGTGAGATGAAATGGAGGACCTACAGTTTAACGTGGAATTCGAACCACGGTAGAGGCCTGGCATTCCTCACATTCACAAGTTGTGATTAATACACATCTTGTCAGAGGTGAAGGAAGGGTTTGGCAATCAGATAAATTTGTGCCGGGACCGAGGATTGAACCCCGGACCCCCAGCACAGAAGTCTGACACCTTACCCCTAGACCACCAGGTCACCAAATAGTAATAGTAAAAATCTTTTATATGTTTTGTAATTTGGTTTCATGTTCATATTTAGATTTTGGTAATTGCTTGTGATAGAAATAGGGATTTTTTGTTTGTGAGTGTGTACTTTTTTTTAGCAAAATACAGATAAACACAAAATGAAAATACTCATAAAAAACACAATATGAGCTGTCTTTAAAAGTATAAACTCAGTGTTGAAGATAATCAAAATTCAATTTTTACTTGAAAAAAGGGAGAAAAATATGAGATCAATTTTCACAATTGATACGATATGAAAATGGCTATTTTTACAGTACAAGGGCTTAATGCGTAATTTTGCACTCTGGTTTGGAATTCAAAATGTTTAAAACAAAATACAAAATCAATATTTTAACGACTTTCAGAAGGGTATAAATACTATACTATATGATATTATAAAGTTTAATTTTCATATTTTGTAGATTTTAATTAGTTATAAATTACAATTTTTTGCCATTATTGTTATTATTAGATCCTACAAAAATATCTAGTAGTTAGATAAACTTCATAGATTTTTTGAGTAAAGAAACTGTACTTATAGTGAAGGCAGCTATTCTAATTGAATATATAACCATATTCTTTATCCATAACAATAAATTAAATATTGTCAATTATAATAAAACGATTATAAAAAATTGAAATGTGTAAATAAAAACACTGTTTTCATAATATTAATATCTCTTCAATTATTACATCTTATCTTTTTGCATGTACATAGACTTTCACACATGATTGTAATCAAATACACCATTGATTTTTACAGTTTAATATCACAACACACAAAATAATAATTTGCTGGCTATAAAGGACCTTAAATGCCACTGTCTAAATAAATTAAAGGAATAATATATTTGGTCTGGAAAAGGGACCATTTAATTTTATCACATTTGGGACAAAATACATAGTACCACATTTTATGTTTAAGTGACCATTATAATAGGGATGTGATGGAATCTTTCCCTCAACAAATAGTTATCTTCCATTCAATTATGAGAAAAGAAATTAAAGACGCCGAAAATATCAGATAACTGGCTAAAGGCATCATTTGTTAAAATTCAGTTTTAAATTAAGAGCTATCTTAGAAGTACAATGGCACAGAAAGTACTCACTGGACTTTCTTGAGTATTTAAAACCAAACAGCTCAGTAAATCGATTTTAATTTGACTATTGATTCATTTATGTCACCAAAGTATTGGAAAAAAGAATTTTGGATTTTTTGTAAAAGGCTATGTATTTTTTAAATATTTATCTAAAGTTTTTTTTGGTACTATTTATACTATTTAACAGAGGCTATGTAAATATATTATATAGTTATATTTTATTGTACATTATGATTTTACTTATTTCAGACATGTATTCCAACTCTATTCTTTTTGATTCTTTTCTTCAAACTGTTGCCTAATAAGTAGATATATAAAAAAATTAGGACATAAATCACAAATTTAACCTTTTATATTTAAGTGATATTTATGTATAAAAAATCCCTTCTACATTAAAATAAAAAGTGAAAGTTTTTAAACAATGAAGTGGCATGTGACATGATGGCTAAGTGGAGGGGGGGGAAGGTAGACAGGGTGCAATGTTTTAAGCAGCAGGTGGGAGGAGGAGGTGTGTCACCAAACAAAACTTCTTTGCCTCTTTATAATAGAATAAACCGAGTAGTCAATTAAGGCGTACATTTAAAACGAATGTAAATCACACAATTTGTTTATAACATAAGCCTACTATTTCACTCACAAAGAACACAATATATTACAATTGAGTTAAACAATACAGTTAATATATATAGTTCTTAATGATAGTTTTTACATAATAAAACTGGAATCATGTGTGGTTTTTCCCGTTTATAAACTAGAGCATTGCCTTTCTAAGAATTCTGGTTAGTTACTTTTAGTTTTTACTTTGAAGACATTATTTTGTGGCACTATGCATGTCAAAATTATTTCAAGTTTATTAGGTTTAAATCTAAGTTTTAAAATGGGGGAAGAAAAAAATACATTCTTGTAGAGCATGATATTATAAACTCTTATTGTGCCATATGTACTAAAATCAGTGATTAATTTAATATACCTAAGACGTTGGCTAAAATTAATACATGAGGAGACACAGGTAAGAAATATAATTTTACTGTATCTATCATTTCAGTCTTCCCTTTTTTACTTTATTGCTATCTTACAGATAGAGAAAGTATTGTGATCACCAAAAAATCGAACTCGAAATTTTGATGAATGTTAATCTTTCATGACACCCCCGCCGCCCCCGAATCCAAAAAAGTGGTTTTTGAATTTCCGTCTGTCTGAACCTCGGACTAGAGCCTTATCTAGGGTTTACATAGGGTTATCCTGAGGGTTTTTTTGAATTGGATATTTAATCCTAAAATTAAGATTAGTTTACTAAAGGAAATAAAGAGAAATTCTATTTTCTCAAAATTGGCTATAATTATTTTGAATAAATTTCATTTCTTAACATTTATAAATATTCAAAACAAAATAGATACTTTCAATATTTCGACAAAATGGCTTTAAGGGTTCCGGTCTGATACGTAAATTCTTATTTTTTTATCATAGATCTGTATCTCTTTGAAATATGAAATTACTTATCATGTATCATTGCAAATATGTAGGGCTATTTAATCTTTTATTTGAAACATATTTATATAAAACCAATCATTTTCAAGCTATACACAAATATACATATATTTTAACTTTTCGAACACTAAAGGTAAAGTATTGCAACCGTAAAAAAAAATCTAACACAAAATGTTGATGGATGTCAACGTCTCATGACCCTCCAAACCCTAAAAAGTGGTTTTTGCAATGCCGTCTGTCTGTGTGTCTGTTTAAACCTAAAATTAAGAGTAGATTAATAAAAAGCAAAAGAGAAAAAATTGATTTTCACAAAATCGGCTCCAACGATTTTGATCAAAACTCGTATCTAGGCGTTGATTAAAATTATAAATAAAATAGTTATTTTCATTTTCCTATGAAAATGACTTTTAGGGTACCTTAGAGTAGCGGACATTTTCGTATCTCCACAACTATTTGAGATACTAAATAACTTAGCATTGCAAAATTGTAGTAGGCCTACCTTTAAAAATTAAAAACTTTTATTTGAAATATATTTTTATAAATTCAACAGTTTTTGAGATACTGGCAAACATATTAATATAATTTTGTGAGTTTTAATTGTAAAGAAATAATACTTAAATTTTAGCGCAATAATTCTCTAATGTCATAGAGTAATTAAATAAAAGTAAGTCTCTCAAAATGTGTATGTTATTTTTCCTTTAATCTCTTAGGAGAAATGTTTGTACAACATTGATCTATCTCCTTCATTTTAGACTCGGTCAAAATTTATAAATGAGGAATTTAATAGCAATGAAGATGTGCAATACCTAATAAAATGTTAAAATTTTAACCAAAATTTGAAATTTTAATACGAAGTGTTAATCCTTGTGGAACCAATATTGATCTTTTTTATTGGTCCAAGCATACAAATGAGGACATTAATTCTTTAAAAATAAAATTATAAAATTTAAAACCGAGACTCGAATTTTTTTTTACATAAATACAGTGCTATTTATGATTGGGTTTGCTAGTGTATATTATTGCGTTTCACATATATTACGAGTTTTGAGTAAATATCTCCATTTTTAAACAAGAGAGCGAGAAAGTCCGTGCGGCGTTCTATACCATTTATTCATCATTTTAGCCATACTAGGGGAAAACATTTCAGGTAAGCTTATTGGGTGATGAATGAAGTATATATATTACCATCAAGCAGTCATTTATATTTCAGAATTTAAAATTTGTTAATTTTTCGGTTTGATAGTTTGTGCCGGGGTAGGTGGTGGAATGACAATGTCTGTTTATTTTGATATTTTTCCATTAATTTAAAATGCATGTTTCCAGGTAATCTTGAAGGTTTTGACATACAAGACAGTTGGAACGCTGCAGAAACAGTAGGAATGAACATTTCAAATAAAAAGTCATTTGGTTTTGCTTGTGGAAACTGCACCAAAGTCTACAAATGGAGGCGCTCACTAATAAGTCACCAGCGTTATGAATGTGGACAAGAACCTCGCTTCAAATGTAGTTTGTGTTTGTATAGAACTCATCGAGCAAATGATATTGCTAAACATTTAAATAAAATACATCATTACACCTACAGTTTGGAATAAAACAAACTTTATCACACACATGTAATAGTGGTATTGTTATTTCACTATACTTGCTCTGCTTTGGCTCATGCCACTTCGGAAAGTGCTTGTCTTCAAAACTGGCTACCACCCACTGAATTCCTATGAAGTCCATTTATAAATCCTGGTCAAGTCCTTCAGTTAGATAATTATTGACTCAGAGTATTGAAAGTGTCTAAAGCAACAAAAATTAAAATTTCATTATAACTTGAATTTCAAATTATATTTAAAGCATGTGCTATGTGCATTAAACACAATCACAAAATAGTGAGATAACCTTTTACTCAAACTGTGGAGGTTTTATAAAAATACATTGATAATGTCTCATAGGATGAATTTGTCGAGGACATTATATAATATTTTTATTTAGTATAAAAATCCTAGATTTCTAAATGTGAAATAAAGTTATGAATTTCTGAAGCTTAATCAAATTTGGATATGAAATATTATTATGGTTTACATAGTAATGTATTTTAAATCTGTTTGATTTACTTATTAAATGTCAATAAAAATGTGCATATTTTCATTAAAAAATATTCTCCATTCATTTGTATTATAATTGGGACCTTCTTAACAATTCATATTTTATTTATTTGCTAGGAAGCAAAGCTCTTGAGCTATAATTTCAAAATGCTTGAGCTGGTAAAATATATTCACATTTTTAGTACATAAAAAAGTTTTGATTAATGTCTTAGTACCCACCTGGATTATACGCTTAAATTAAATTACTATAATAGGATGAAGATAGTATAATTTCAGGGAAACTGTACCCAAAGTGATGTGGATCGAGATTGGGAAACCATTTAGGAAAAACCACCCTCAGTACAGCCGACCAGGAGTCAAAGCTCATATTCTTCTGGTCACCAGCAATCCAATCCATCACGAGAATGACACAATAGACCATGCGACTACTGATGCGAATAGATTTTATAATTATTGTATTTTATTATTCACTGAATTTATAAGTACCATGTAAAAAAAGGTTACATCAGAAAAACTTTGTAAAATTATAAAAGTTATTTGTTAGAAAAGTGCATCACTTTAGCTTTCTCAGATTGAGATTAAACGCTAGTCGTCCTGTTTCAAATGATGGCTGGAAGTTTAAACTCAAGTTAATATTCTATGTTCAACTGTCTTGGTCTATAAAGAACATGTGGTTCATTAAACATATATCAGTACTGTAACACATGGTGGCAGAAGTATAGACTCTGAAAAATATCAAATATCTTAAATACTTATGCATTTGATTTTGTGTTATTGGTAGTGCTAGCTAACAGCAACCATCTGAACCAAGGGTATAGACTGTGGAGAGCTGGAGCTTCATCAGTATTGACCTGAAGTGAAGAAGCCCATCATACCCACCAGTAATATAGCTATTAAAGTGTTCACATCATCAAATCATTTATACAGTAACAAAGTTTATAGGTTCATTGTGAGTTTGTAAACACAAAAATTTGTATGTCGCGTGACTGATTCCAATAAAATCCTAGTTCAACACTCTCAAACACCATATTTATATTATATTTGGTATATTAATTTGCTACTACATCATAAAAAAAAAGATTTAATTGCATTTTCAGGGGTTTAGGGGTAGGAGTGGATTTAAAGTGGGTAGATTACTTTATACATAAAGGAATGATTATAACAGAGATATGTTTTACATCATATAGTGTAAATTCTTCAGAGTTTACATGTTTACATATATTGTTTTAAACACAAATTTCTACGTGTAATTCTTGGAATTTAATTGCAAAATGAGTGCTGCTAAACTAGTTTTTATAACTAGTTACACAATACCTACTCACATGATCCAAAGATTCAAGATAATCAATTATTATTTTTATTCCAGTGGAATTGAGTAAATGTAAAATAATTATGTACAGCGCTGTATAAAATGTGTGAATATGCAAGACAAGGCACAATAATTTGTATTCAAGTAACAGTAAGATCATAGATCTAACTCATCAAACACCTAAAAATCATATATCTATTAATGGACATCACATTAATAAAGTCATAATTCATAGCACTCATGAGTGGCACAGCTATAATTTATTTCTTTTGAATTAGGACTATTATTGTATCAGAAAATAACTCATAGACAGACACCTCTACTCATAATACTTAAAACCTCATGTAACTGGACAAATTCAGATAAAACTTCATCACACAAGCCTAAGATTTTCAAGTGTGAAGAAGTAAAAGACTTCTAATGTAAGTTTTAAATTTGTATTGAAAATAATATTTTTTATTAGTGTTTGTTTGTAAATATAATAGGATTGTTTAAAAAACTTAGATGTGATACACCTACCTTACTAAGTATAATTCGATAATTTAGGGTAAATAATTAACAGTATATTATATTAAATCTATCGAACTTTCTACAATTTCTTCACACTTGTAGGAACATTGGCACGTATGAAGGTTTGCTGGTAGTTTCCATTATATATGTAAGTGAATGAAAATAACTAGATATTTACTAATTTGTACAAAATGATGAGCTTGTTGAGAATGCATTGTAGACAATTTAGAAGTAAGCTAATGCTAAAAGAAAAATATATTTCATTGTTAAATAAGCAACATAAATTAGGTATTTAATTTTCGTTTGGTAATTGGATTTGGGTAATCGTTGACTTTAAAATACATGAAAAATATTATTTACATCTTCTACAAAACATTTGTATTAATTATATTTGAAAAATACTTTCAAAAGTTACTTTAAATTAATATGCAATAAATATTTTATTCTAAGTTATAGTTTGAATTTGCTTAAGCTCTCAACTGCGGGTCAGTTTAACATGAGGGTGAGGTCTTGGACCATTCGGCCTTTGAAGTATTTTTATTCATACATTTAGTGGCCCAAAGTAGAACTTTAAAAAAGATGTACACACAAATGTATTATGTAACACAATAAGTCTTATTTGAATATATTTTACAGTAAAGGTGCTAACTATAATGTAATAATGGTAACATAATATCAATAAATTTACAACTTTCATCATTAAATGGAAAACAAATAAAAATACTTCAAATTCAGGAAATATTTTAGAAGTTCTTTTAAAGCAAAATCATGCTGTTTGACTTTAAATAATACAAGATTTACTGCATTTAAGAAATGTTTTATTCCATTAAAATAAAAGTAACCATTTGCAAAAGATATCAGCAAAGAAACTTTAAACGAAGAACAAGAAGTTGCTCATGTTCATGCACAAAACTTTTTCAATACTAGTTTTTTGTTTAAATTTAACACGATTACTCAAGGTTTATCAAGAAAATTAACTATCTGGTTTAACCTTACATATTATTTCCTATAACTGGAGAAAATGGGCCTATGCAGTGTTTGTTAAACTTTTTTTTAGAATAGAGAGGAGGGGCACATGGTTCACTGTGTAGAATAAACACAGTTTGAATCATTTTTTGAAATAGCTAGCCTATTTAAGGAAGTTTAACTTATAATATTGTATAGAATTATTTTACTGTTAAATTTATTCTGGATAAATTGGAAAGCGGTAGGAGGGAAGGTAGAGGATAAGTGAAAGAGCCTAACAGAAATGGTATGTGATTAAAGAGTCAGTCAGGTTGGTAAATTCTTCCGCTGTTTAGCATACACGTAGTCACTCATCGATATCATATTCTCTCGTTTGTCAGCGATATGGAGATTTTTGGAGCTGAATCCCAGCTGGATTTCTCATTCCATCTTAATGCAAACACTGGTATACTTCCTTTAAATTTTACAATTCTCATCCCTGTCTCATCAGTGTAAATAGATAGTTCAGAGAAGTAATAAGAAAACGAGTGAGGAAAATTATTTTTATTGATGGTTTAATTGACTCCATAATTAATAGCACTGTATATTAGAGTTGTAATTGCTTTATTTGGAAAACCTGCTATTTGTGTGTGAATGGTCGACACAAAAACAGAGTTGTACTGATTTTATAGTATCAAGACTTTTAGAGTGAAATAAAACTAAACAAAAGTGAATCATACGAGCCAAAGATCCCACAAATGTGAAGAGTAAAATATAGAACAAAATATATTCTTATTAATTATCTATGTATTTGATTGTATTTGACAATAACATTGGACTGTGAAAAGGACTTAGTGTGAAACACACCTTAAACTATTTTCTCAAAACTCTTCAACATTTAGACTACATGATAAATGCAAAAAACAAAAATATGAGTTATAGAAATTTGTAAAAAAAAGTTCAGTTCACTTTCTTCACATTTGTATGTCCTTTGGCATCAATAAAGGTTTTGCTGTTGGTTTCTCTCTCATGCATCTATATTTTCATAACGGATTTGTGCTCTATGGCTGATTTACTTATAATAAATTTATAATCTGTATTTTCTTTCCATATTTAGTTTTTATATTTGTATTATTAGACCGCATCTGTGGTCTAGTGGTCAGAATTCGTGGATACAGATTCAAATGTCTCAGGTTCAATTATCAGCATTTCCAGAATTTTTCTTGGTTTGGGGTCAAACTCAGCCTCGTGAAGACAAATGAGGATCTACTTGAATAAAGTAGTATTTCCGGTCTAGAAAGCTGAGATTGCTGACCACATGCCATCTTAGATCTGCAAATGTTAGAACTCGCATCGCCAACGGTGGCGGCCGCTCGATCGTTATAGCTCAATCTCTGGCTTATGCCATGGAGTTTTTTATATTATTATCCAGTATTTATGTTAAGATTTCAAGTCCATGTTAAACAATAAAGCCAAAAGGTCATATAGGTAAATATTTTCTTGTTTGACTTTGAAGTTTATTTTTATTGTTTTTGTTTAGTTTTATTTGATCTTTTATGTTTGCAATTACGTAAGGCAATTTAAATATTTTGTTACTTTAAGAAGAAAAGCTGATCCCATATTAACCATTCTATAATGATTTGACTTAAAATTTTGTATTGTTGGTTGTAAAGTCAGATATTAATTATCTAAGTACCGTTTTATTTTTTTCTGTTTGTTTGTGTTTCTGTTTGTGTTTGTTCTGTTTTATTTTTGTTTATTTTTATAGCTATGTACTTTATGTTTAGTTTTTTATTCTTAAATAAATTAAATAAACAGTATGGTAAGTATTGGTTTATATTCATGGTGTAACACATTACCAGTAGTAGCGTACATTGTACAAAAATAAGACAAATACAGGTTTAGAATGAAGAGCAGTGTTAACAGTCTTACTAACTGTTCAGGTCCAATCTTCCTGTCATTGGCAGTCTAGTCCAACATGAAATTGATAGCTTAGACCATGCGGCAACCGAAGCAGATCTTACTTAAATGGAATCTTTTCATATACAATTGCCTAACCTCAAAGCACTACTAGATAAGGTTCTAAAATATTTCAATAAAGGGTTCACTCAAAAAACGATTTTAATTAAAATTTATTTTTTTAAACTTTAACTTAACCTAAGTTTGTGTTTGCTAGTATTTTTTTTATTAGTATTGTAACTAGGCAAGTTTTTACGATTGACTTAATATCGATGTTTACAACCAAAGGATTTTCGCGCCCCCAAATTATGGCTGGAAACGAGTGTCAATGACCAAGACGATACTAATCACTGATTTGGTACCCTTTTCTTTGACTTGGTATCAACCATTGAGATGAGAAATTACGCCAATTTCAAAACTCATGGTATATTTAAAGTAGTAAAATTTCATAGATAATGGATTTTAAGTTAGGGGCCTATATGTAAGTTAAATAAAAATGGACTTATAGCTAACTAAAAGTAGCATATATAATAGTAAGTAGCATATTATATTATTTATGAGGTAAAACCAAAAATTAAATTGTCATATTGTTGAAACTCTCCTATTAATATTATCGTAGACTATTTATCAGTAGGTAATCGATTACAAAATATAAAATTTTCCCTTTATTTTAAAGCAATGTAGAGAACTTTACATTTTCCAAAGTTTAGGAATGAATAAAAAAGCTTATTTAAGTCCGTTTTATATACTGACATTTAGTTGGCTATAGCTTCCACACGCATTTTTATGTGCTTGTACAAGGTTCATCTATTCTCATGTTCATACAATACACACAAAAATGTAAAATTAACTTAAGCATAGCTAGATATCGATTTTGTATAAGTATCGATTATAGATGCCAACTACTTGTTTCTGGCCAACTATCAACATTTTTTGGCCGACACTTTGTTTTCCTGAAATTAAAAATGAATACAGCAATGTAAACAGTTAACCTATTGTAAATGTAAAACTACAGTACATATTACGTATAATACATTATTAAATGAATGTAAATTTTATCAAACTCATACAACTGTATACCTACCTAATTTTAAATTTGTGGACAATTTTCGATAATTCGAATAAGCTTTCGCCCCATTTAGTTAAATTAACAAGTTCTACAGTACTTTATTCTAATCTTAAATTGTTTACTATCGTCATCATCATTATTATAATTACTAGTGTTGTTAATTATTAGGTACTACTAATTAAATTGTTACTATCGTATGCATATATATACTAGGTTTTGTAAATTTATTGGTCGTACCTCATAATTTAAGAAAGTTGACTTTTTTTTTATATCTGTACTATGCCCTGGTTAGATCTAAGTTAGAATATACTACTGTTGCTTGGAATTCCAATTACCTTAACAAACTCTCTCAGGTTAGAAAAAGTTCAGAGAAAATTTGTCCTGCGTGCTTTGATAAATTCTTTACTAACAAGTTTATTATGATTATGACAGAATTCCAATCCTTTTAGGGCTCCAAACTCACTAATCACGTAGACTCTATTGTGATACCTTTTTGTTTTTTATTTTAAATAGCAACATTTCTTGTAAATTTGCCCTTGATCATGTAGGTATAGTACATGTTCCTTCTCGGGCCTCTCGTTATCCAAAATTATTTTTTCTCAACAACTTTTACAAGATGAGCAATAATTGTTATTATTATTTATTACAATGAACTCAGTATATCAAACAAACGTTTTCTCGTTTGTATTAAATATTGACTAATCTTACACTTTATTCGCATGTTTTTCTAGTTCAAATTTGACCATTTTTACTAATATTTGTACCCACGTATGTTAAATAATATATTTTTTTTGTAAATTGGTTTTATTTAGTAATAGACTAATCTAATTTATAATTATCTTTTATTATATTTATTATTTATTATTATAAATATATGTTATTGAGTTATGAGGGAGTCCGTTGTTTGTGAAAGGTTTGGCCTACCTCTGAACCAATTTAAGAGCCAGCTGTACCGCGAGCATCGGTGATGTGCTAGGATAGGCGTGATTCAGTTGCATTGAGTGATTGGGTTGACTTACTGTTGACCTGGATACTAGTTGATCTAGTAGGGACTCGTACATTACTTCATCTCTCTGTCTTTTTCAACTCAGTAACTATATATATGTCCTATGATTGTAACTTACAACCTGAATTACAACTAACCACTCTACAACCAAATGAACGTGTCACCTTGTGACTGGCCCCCCCTCCCCAATTTGGCCAAATAATCTCGTATTAGTATCATTATATGGCTATCACTACACAACGTATCCTCATACAAAGGTCTACAGAAAACACATAGTATGTGATGCAAATTGTCTAAATGTAACCGCTTGGCTTCACTTGGAAGACGTGTTTGTGTAATATTGTATGTTATGAGTTGCGAATGACAAAACGAACGTTTCGAGGTTGTTATAATTATTCTGTAAACCAATAAATTATAGAAGCTGATCATAAAAGTGTTGTCAGCATTCCTTATTAACAAGCCAGGCGGAGGCCCAGTTAAAATTAGGGGAATTCAGCCCCTTGCAGCTGACTACACAACATCGCAAGCCAGGAGTCACTCTGCTCGATTCGGGGCTACGTGGGCTAAAACGTCGAGTTCATCAAGTACCAGTTTCGGGGCTGCCGCTTGATTCCAGGGAACTCAGTTTTGCGACCGTGTAGGGACCACCTAAGAGTCAGACAAGTCATTGGGTGAACCTCATAACACCTCGTTTTGTCACAGGCTTCCTAATATTCTTTAAGTTATTTCATTCTAACTTAATTCTAACATCAAACCCATATGGAAAAATCATATCTATCCAGAAATGGACACCCATATCGCCCAGATATGCACCGAACTGGGAAAGATTTGGGGCAAATCTGGCATTCCCAGATCTGGCCAATTCCAGTTCTGGGTCAGATCTGGCATTTTTTCCACATGGGACATTTGTAATAGATATAGTAGTATTGATAAACCTCTTTTAAAGCCAAGTCAAACCTCAATCACGAACCCGCAGAAGTATTCAATATCACCTCCCCCTTAACCCAGGTCACAGACATACTGACAAATTCCAGGCCCACGCGCAATAGGTACAAAATGGGGGTTGTGACATAATCCTATTTTAAATCGCTAGCCTACTTTGTTTTATTAATAACTAAACTTTAAATACTTTTTTTAGTTCAATAATGATTTATTATTCAATAAAATTATAGAAATGTTGGTGCTCAGGGTTTGCTATACCTCAGTTTTAGCTTCTTGGTGCTGACTGACAGCTCACAGCTGACTTCTGACGGCTTTGAAAAGCTACCAGACCAAATTATGTATCCCTACGCCGAACCATATGATCTGCAAAAAACATGTCTTTAGCAGTTGTCACTTCTGACAGTCAAAATTTAGTATATATCTAAATGTTGACTGTTAGAAGTCAGCTGTGAACTGTCAGTCAGCACCAAAGAAGCCCAATGGCGGTTTCTGTATTAACTACATCCTACTAGTAGCATTTGTTAAACTTAAATGAATTTCACGCCCATTTAAAATTGATTAAATCTCAATACTAATTATTTGTTCTAAATAAAAAGTATTGAATACAAGGTATTGGAGAAAGCGTTGAAGCTTTCGTGCGTCTTGTCTTGAGGTAGTATGTGCATACGCAGGAAAGCACTGCCACTACGCTTATGTTATTGCGAGTAAGTCTTTTGCGGCGTCTTGTAATATTTTAAACAAACTCCAAGGTGTGAGCCCACAAACTAGCTATACTGACCGAGTAGCCACGGACGTTAGCGATGATGGTGCCAACATTTGTTGATATAGAGTGCCATGTGGTCAGCACAACGAGCCCTCCAGCCGGTAATTTCCGTTTTATTAAGCGTAGCTGTTCCTCATTTATAAAATAGCTCCTCATTTGACTCCGTTCACACCCACTGCTTCACTTTATACGTAATATTATGTCCAATATTTGATCAAAAAAATGCAATAACAAATGTATAATATAGAGCGGCAGTAGGTTTACTCATGTTCTTAACAGTTCTTTCACGTCCATATTTGGCGTTTGCTCTTAGTGCAGTGAGTAGATATATTGGGTATTTGGTAACTCATAGCCCAAACTGCACATATAGCGTGTTTGAACCAAATGTAATACAAAATCTCTAAACACTTGCATCCAGAAACCTATGCTAATAACCATTAAATTGTGTTCAAGGTTTAGGCCTACAGCACTAGGAGAAAGCTGTTCAAGCATGCGTGTACAACAGGTTATATAGGAGTTAGGCGCGTGGTACTATACACTTCGACATATTGGAGCACGGCAGCAGAATATACAATAATTATTACTAAACAACACACCAGTCTATCTGGAAATGCGATTATGTTCTGAGGGTCATATTAACGGTCCTACATTACAGAAAGTGCTTGCCATTATTACATGTGCCGTTTGTCGCTATGATTAAATCATATACATATATAACCACGATCAGTCACACAAACATCATTCATATAGTAGTCACACTTGTCAGTAGGTATTTAATTGTTTTAACCCATAGATCTTTAGTCTTTCGTGCAATTTTTTTAAGCCATTGATGGCCTGACTGCTTTAGTCCATAGATAGACTTTTCAAGCAAACAAATTAGATGTTCCATTCCAGGAGTACTGAAACCATCCTCCTGCTTCATATAGATTTGCCCATCAATATGTATAGGTCATTACACTATCAAGCTGATACAAAGTAAGGCTCAACTCTGCAACTAATCTTATTGAGCTAAGTCGAGCAACTGGTGAAAATATTTCATGGAAGTCGATCTCAGGACGTTGAGTGTAGCCCTTCGCTACCAATCTAGCTTTGCGGCATACGACTTTACCATCTAGTCCATACTTTGTTCTGAGTACCCATCGACAGACAGTGCAAGTTTTATTTTTATGACGTGGCGCAATGTCTAGGCCATTCTTCGTGTCAAAGCCTTAACATCAACTTCTATTGCTTTCTGCCATTCTGCTGCTTATTGTCCTTCTAAGGCTTCTTGAACTGACTGATTTACCTCCTCTTTAAGCGCCAAGCTCGCAATTTCAGGATTTTGTGCTACCAAATTAAATGATTCTGTTGGTCTTCCCAGTTTTAATCAATTTAGGTCACCTTTTTAATCTTAATTACCGCGCACTCTTGATTTGGGATTTCTGAAAAAAATTCACTTGGAATATTTTATTTGAAGACCTTTGGATCAGGATTAATGGGGGCACTTTTTTGGACTTTATCTAAATGTCCATCAGCTTATTCAGACATAGTGTCTTTCTGATTTTCTCAACGTACATAGAAGTAAGCATGCTTAAAATTCGCAAATGCCTTATGTTCATTCAAAACCTCAACAGTCTATAAATTCTACAAAAATTTAACATCTCGACTTCTCACTACTTTACTCTGCTCTCGATCCCAAATTCGATACGCGTTTGAATCTGTGGAGTGTTCCACAAAAATACCTACTTTCAATCTTGTATAAAACTTTAATTTATTTGAATCCTTATTCAACATAGAAGCTTTGGAACCAAAAGTCTTACAAGTCCTATTTTTTGTTTCAAACCGCACCAAATTTCATATGTGGTTTGATCTTACAGCTGTGTTGATGGACATCTGTTTCTGATGTAAGCATCGGTGAGAATCGCTTCAACCCAAACACTTTTTGGTATGCCAGACTCTAAAAGCATGCAACACGCCATCCCCACCAGTGCGAGATTCATGTGCTCAGCTTTGCTATTATGTTCTGGGGCTTTTGCTACCATATGTTCTCTCTTTAGACCTGATACACGCATATCTTCTGTTAAATCTTTTCCTCAGTACTCCAGCCCATTTTCTGTCCGCAAAGTTTTGATTTTCTTCTAATGCCGATTTTCTACTGACGCTTTGTAAGTTTCAAAAGCCTTTTTCACATCACTTTAATTTTTGAGAAAATTAACTTCTACTCAATAAGATTTATCATCGATCAACGTTGCAAAATAAAAAGATTCACAGTGATACTTTACTCTCATGGGCCACAAACGTCTGAGTGCACTAATTCAAGTAATCTTTCACTCTTAGACTTAAACCTTTTTGGAAATGGCGTAGCATCTTGCTTTCCTAAGATGTGAGTTTTACCAATTGAAAATTGTTCTGAGTTCTTAAAATCCATTCCACTAACCATCTCTTTCTAAACAAGTTTACGCAAATCATGTTCACTTAAATGCTCATACCTTCTGTGCCACTTTTAAAGTTCACTAAGGTTGTTCGTTGATTTAACATTAGTTATATATGTTGAATTTCCATTTGGCACATCAGTTTCGATAAAATACACATTTTTGCGTTTATTGGCAGTCAACAACACTTCACCGTTTGTATCGACAATTTCATCACTATTCGCTTTGAAACACACGCTTTAGTCTCTTTGAATGGTTTTCAAAATATAAAATAAATTTGTCATAAGTGTGGGTACAAAAAGTGTGTTTTCTAACCTCACTTTTACTAACTGGCCTTTTCCATTTAAAACGTTCATTACTTCATTTCAAATTCCCTTTATGTCGGTCGTGCTGTTATCCGCTAACCTAACCTTTTGAAGTACGGTTGGTTTGCTTTCCGAAAAACTACTATTATCACTGCGAATATGTGTTGTTGCTCCGCTGTTAAAACATCACCGCTTTGAGTTGACTGCATGCGTAGAGCGCTCCCTGACGATGATGACGAAGTAATGATCTCTTATGCTACTACATGGATTAGCTCCGATTCAATTGAAACTTGCTTTTCATTCGACATTTTGGCCAACAATCAGTTGCCTTGTGACCGGTTTTGTTTTTACAATAGTTACACTTGATGTTTTGACATTTATATTTTTCACACAACCCTGGCCTTGGGTTTGACCGTTTAATTATTTTGATTTTTATTATTCGTATCTCGTGATTTTTTTATTTATATTTCGTCCTTCGTAAGATTTTACGTACAAAGTGCCCGCGTCCTTTGAGTCAGCTTTCTTTTCCTTTCTTGAACTGTACTCTTCAAGAAGTTTTACTTTCAACGACTTTGTATCCAGCAGTTCATCTCTAGCTTCGATTGTGCAGCAAAAATTAACGTAGTTATCTGGCACACTATAGAGTAACACTAATGTTAATAGCTTTTCAAAGATGCGAATATCCATTTCGTTGAGTGTATCAACTGTGTTGAGAAAGTTGGTGAGGGTATCTACCATGTTCTCCCCCTCGTGCATTTCCTGGTGGGCCCCTTTGACTGATAAACGAGTTCTAGTTTTTGCCAAATCTCATGGGATGTTTCGTAATGTCTTATGTGACAAAGCTCTGCAGGAATCACAGCCAAGACAATGTCGGCTTTAGCTTTATTATCGGCTTTATCCCACGTGGCCATGAGCGGGATATTCGCCCGTGGCAATGGTTGCTACGTCAGCACCTTTCTTTGTCACCGGCCTGAGAATATTTCCATTGACGTATTCCCAGTGGTTGTTATACCTAATACATACGATTATCAAGGCCGTAGCTAGCCAATAATTTCAGGGGGGGTTTGGTGGGCCCATCCCCCAATTGACGGAGGCTAGAAAAAATTCTAAATAAAAAACTGTTCTAGAAGCTATCTGAAGTGTTTTTTTATGACAACACTACCCCCAACTATCGGAGGCTAGGACAAATTCTATATATTTAAACACTTCTAGATGCTCTCTAAACATTTTTTATAGTAGCATAGTTAAGGAAAAATTATAAATATTGAACACCTCTAGAAGCTCTCTGAAGTGTATTTTATGGCACCATAAAACTCTAACTGCCGAGGGCTGGGAAAATTTCTAAATATTAAACACCTCTAGAAGTTATCTGAAGTGTTTTTTATGGCAACATAACCCCCTAACCGCCGAAAAATAGGAACAATTCTAAATATTAAACACCTTTAGAAGCTATTTGGAATTTTTTTTTTACTACAACATAACACCATAACTGCCGAAGGCTAGAAAAAATTCTAAATAATAAACACCTCTGTAAGCTCTCTGAAGTGCTTTTTATGGTAACACAGCCCCCTAATTTGTACTTGTACCTTAATTTTGATATTGTTTGAACCATAAATAAAGCCATATATACCTTGTTCATAAAATTTCGGGGGGGTTTGAACCCCGAAACCCCCCCCTGACTACGGCCTTGACGATTATTATGTTTATTTTTATAGGTGGATCTCAGAATTTTATAGACATTAAAATAGTGATTTTATCCCGTCTATATCTAGGGGGTTGTTATGGTTCTGCCCCAACTTCCTCAAATTATAGATTAGCTTTAAAATAAATAACGTAGTACACTATTGTGTAAATATTAATTTAATCTCTTATCTTACTATAACGTTTTGTTTTATCATAAGAGGGCTTGGAACATTTATTTTAATAAAGAAGAAAGCAGATAAATATTTTTATTAATTTTGTTTATATTTAAATAATACTTCATATTATATTAGATTTTCAACTTTACATTAATTTCTTTAAAGTATCGTACACAAAATTTCCATAGAGTTTAAATTTTTAGTTTAAATTTAGTATTAATAGCTTCTCATTTTTCTAAAACATGAAAAATATTTAAATTTTATGTGTAGATTAACCTTGATATAATTAGAAATGGAAAGCGGTAATACCTCATATGGATTTAATAGATCTTTAGTAGGAGCGTTTTTAATAATGAGTCAACCTCAGCGTTGGCTAGATTGTATATCACGTGCTTATTTGACGTCATATCAATTATTTGGTTTTGTAAATAATCTAACTTGTAGATTATATATATTTTATTATAATATAAATAATGATATTTATTATATTCATACTAAACTTTCTTAGTGTATATGTTTTTTTACAAATATAAATATTGGTTAAAATCATTGATCTTTTAGTAATTTCATTACATTTTTTTTCTATGTGTTTTAAAAATATATATAAATAGTTATTTAATTTACATCAAAACCTTGCACATAAGTTATAGTACACTCTTAATCTTTCTGTCCGACACATTTTTTCATTCTTTTTATAACTCACCCAAAATAGAATATTATTATCTATTAACACAGCAAGAATTTGGATAGCACATTTTTTCCCCCTAATACCAAGTTAATTAGCTAGATTCCACACTAAAATATATTTCTCACCTAGTCATTATCCTTTTCCTATTTTATACCTATTTTATTTTTCCTAACACATTCATACTTATAAAAAATGTTATCCAACACATTAAAGAGTTTATGTTAACAAAATTACCCATCCAACTTAACCTAGCTTTTAATTTGTTAATGTTTGGAAGGTGAGTTTTGGATATTTAAAACATATAAACTAAGCCTAGGTCACACTAATTTACCTTCTTCGCTTTGACATGATTTTAGATTTTAGTCTTATTTCATTAAGTCTATTTTTTTGTGTTTTATAGAATAATTATCAATATGTGTCAGTTTGCTTTGTGTACATTCTTTTAAAAGTTGTTCAAGAGGTTTTTATACAAGACGAGAAGAAAATAGTTATTTGTAGAAGACAAGGAGTTTTACAGAGATTGATCTCTGCTGAGGGCAGGATTCCTTTATTATTATTATTATTATTATTATTATTATTGCGTCTTACTACCCGTTCGGGTTATACGCACTTACGCTAATGTGCAATGGTAGGGTAATTGTGAGATGAAATGGAGGACCTACAGTTCAACGTGGAATCCAAACCACGGTGGAGGCCTGGCATTCCTCACATTCACAAGATGTGATTAATACACGTCTTGTCAGAGGTGAAGGAAGGGTTTGGCAATCAGATAAATCTGTGTCGGGACCGAGGATTGAACCCCGGACCCTCAGCACAGAAGTCAGACACCTTACCCCTAGACCACCAGGTCACCGATTCCTTAATTGTTTACTTTGTAATATAATGATAAATTTATAGAGTTTTTAGCATGTATATATATACATATACACACACAAACATATATACACAGCCAAAGCAAATTTCCAATTAAATATCATAGTTAATATAGTAAAATAATTCTATATAAGTAGGCCTAGGTAATAAAGAAAATATATTAATCTCATTTAATTCACTCGCTGTTTTCCTGCAATGTTGTATAACATTGTGTGGAACACCTTACTTTGAGTTCTCTTTTTGATATATTTATTTGACTATATAAACTTAATGATGTGTTATAATGCTTAATTCTTGCAGGTGAATAGGTAGGTCTATTGTTTTATATTTTGATTAAAAACCCTTTATAGCTCTTCTAATAAAATAACTTGAAGTAGACCTTCACACATTTCAATCAAAACATGAAAAGCATCTAAATTGCTTCATAACATATTTTCTCATTTTTAAGAATAATTTTGCTCATCATATATATAGTAACTATTCTAAACAAGTTTAACCTAATTGTTCATTTGGGAAAAAATAAAAATTTCAATGAACAATCACTTTTAGAATATTCTCATGAGAAGGAATTGAAAGATCAAGAGAGCTTAACTGAATACTATTCTACAGGACTGTGCATCAAAATAGCGTGAATGCTATTTGTGAGGGTGTTGGTGAATACAGATCTCGGAATTTAATAAAAGTATGATTTTGATAAGATGTTTCATGAAAGGTTATGTTTTGTTTGTTTGGGGTAGCTATAAAAGTAAAAATGTTAACTATTGTTTGTCAAATTTTTTCTGTACCATGTTGTGATATTCTTTTGATTATTCACATTTAATACTTTAACATTATTTGAATTAGGTTAGTTTTTTTAAATTATTATAAACAATGTAATATTATTTTACAATATTAATTTGGTCAACATTGGAAATCTACTTTGTTATTTTGTTTATAGAGGGTTAGATAAATACAATTTATCAATATATTATGTAGAAAAGAATTAAGTTAAATAATCTTGACTTTGGTCCACACTGTTACCTTTTTATGATCCAAATTAATTTACTAATTTATTTATAGGGTAAATAGATGAATATTTACTTGTATTTTTAGGTCAAGAATCATCGTTCAATTTAATCTTTTGATGCAGGTGAGTACATTTTAAATTGAATAGGTCTAGCTCCAGAAAAGCTATTAACAATAATCTTAAATATCCCAATTATTTGTATTTATTGTAAATATTCAAGCTATCAATTTTTGTATGTTTTGTAACTAAATAAAATATATTTCTAAGATTTAGATTAAGTGCAGGTATTTAAGGTGCTAGACACCCTGGGCATAGTAAATCTCGGCACCCTCCTCCAGCCTCCACCCCTTATTTTAAGTTAAGCCTACAAAATATATTTTGGCAGGTGAGGGTGACTTTTTGAATAATTATTATTTTTATTCCACCAACTATCCAAATCAAATATTCATTTAACTTGAACAGTAATACTATGTAGTAATAACAATGTTAATATATTTTTATAACTATATTATTTAGGCCTATTTATTGTTTTAAAAGTTATTGATATTCCCTTAAAAAACTGGTTAGGCTTAATAGCTTATACAATAATTTAACTACTTATTTATTTTATTTATTTTAGCACCGCGTCTTACTACCCGTTCGGGTTATACGCCTAAGTACTAATTACGCTAATGGATTAGGAATTGGAAAGTTTGAATTTAGAGGAAGTGAACCCGCATTTGCGTGGAGGGAGAGTGGAAAACCATTTAGGAAAAACCACCCCCAGTTCACCCGACCGAGATTCGAACCTCGATCTCCCCGTCCTCGGCGGCCGAGCTCAACACGACTAGCGCGTTAGCCAACTACGCCACCGAGGCGGGTAATTTAACTACTTAAAATACAAAATTTTAAAAGAAAAGTAAATTAGTATCGTAAAGGTCACAAAATCATTCTTAAGATGACCAACAGATTTTTTCTTCTTTTTTTAGCACCACATCATACTACCCGTTCGGGTTATACACTCAAGTACTAATTATGCTAATGTATTAGGAATGGGAAAAGTTGAGTTTAGAGGAAGTGTACCAACATTTGTGGGTAGGGGGAGCGGAAAATTATTTAGGAAAAAAAACCTCAGTTCACTCGATCGAGATTCGAACCTCGATCTCCCCATCCTAGTTGTCTAGCTCAACATGAAACTTGCGCATTAGCCAACTACACCACCGAGGAGGGTAGTTTTTTTTTTTACTAATCTATTCTTCAGTTAGATATTTATAGCAAAGGCTTTTTTCTGGCTTTTTCCTGAACAAATATTTCTATTAATATCAAACAAAAGTTCATTTAAAAAATAATTAATGTCTCTTCAACAACACACGCAAATCAGACAGTTAAGTTTTTCACTCTCCATAAGTGACCTTTTAAATGTAGGCCTATTTCAGACGGCTTGGAACAGAGAACCATCTTTCTGCTGTGCAATTTGACACTGACAAGGAAAGAAACATTTTTATTGCAACTTCAAGGTTCAGAGGTTGTTCAGTTCTATGTAAGAGTAAAACTCTGGTATTGTTTTAGAGCTATCCAGTCCAACGTAGGCCTTGAAATGAAGACACTCATAGTCACATCCAAAAGTTAATAATAAAGAAAATCAGTGTGCCCCAAAATTTGGCGCCCTGGGCTCATTTATACTCTGAGAGTAATCCTATCTATTT
The DNA here is from genome assembly GCA_033556935.1 of Timema podura. NCBI lineage: Eukaryota > Metazoa > Arthropoda > Insecta > Phasmatodea > Timematidae > Timema > Timema podura. The sequence goes on from JAVRXN010000005.1 coordinate 54,085,380, forward strand.
TTTAATTTTAATTTTTTGTCTTTAGCTTTTTCTTAGTTTTGAAGTAAAATGTTGCTACAATATAGGATTTGATATTTCGAATCCTGTACCTTGTTAATTTTTTTTTAGTTTCTACTCATTTCAAAACTAACTTAATAATCTCTATTAAATCACTCCATACGCTGAGAATGTCAATTAAGTTGGAGCTATTGACGCTTGGTAAAAGATAAAGAGAAGAATTATTCACCAGCGATAAGCAGATTTCCTATGATAAGGGATGTGTTGGATCAGCTTTTATCAATTTTAATTCAAGTCTGTAATTTTTGTATGCTAATTTTTCCAAGTTTCTATATTTTGTATTTCACTATATTTTTGTAATGTATGTCTTTATTGTGTGTGTGTTTATTTATAGCATATATATAATATTTGCGATTATATTCATGAAGCATATTTTGACGTTATTGATTTATTGTGTACCAGCTGTCTAGATACTCATGAAAATGGTTAGTTCAAATTTTGGATATTTCAAACTTTGGACTTTGAATTAAAAAGTTTTACTTTATTTTAGCCAATATTGTCAGATCAATTTTATAAAAAGAGAATAGTTAGGTATGACTAAGTAGCCTACTTGTCTGTAGTTGTTGATGAACCTGAGAATAAATCCTTTACTTCATACAATCTGATGTTCATAGAAAGCCTGTTATTTTAAAACTGGAAACTAATGTCACTCACTGCCACAATGGCAGAAGGAAAATATTATAAATATATTTACATTCTTTGTACATACAGTTGTTTGTAAAGAAAAACTAAACAGTAATCTATTGTTGGAAGATTTTGATAAATTTTTAGATAAACTTAATGATTAATAAATTAAATTGAAGACATATTGTTTTCTAGAATGCCAAATTGTCATAACCTACAATCATTGCTTTTACCTAGTCAAAAGTGTGCTTGCATCTTATAAAAACTAGGATGTGTGTACTTAAAAACTTTGACCCTAAGCAGTGTAGCCTCCCACCTGTAACATCTCTGAGAACTTGGGAAATATGGAGCGCTTGTTGTGTTTGGAAAAAGACGGGAAAACCCCTAGAAAATTTCTAAAAAAACTAAAAAATACTGAAAAGGCACGGTGATTCAAATATATGTCCTATCTCCTCTTTTCCATTTAATTATTCTCTTGAAAGTTATAAACATCATTGAAATGATTAAAAAAAAGTCACATTTACTCTGTATAAAGGTCGACCTCGGTGGTCCTAGGGTAAAGTGCTCGCCTCAGTATACGAATTTGTGGGTTCAAATCCGTTTGGGTTACACGCCATTAACAATACTTGTTTTATAATTTCATTTTAGTATAAATAAAAAAAATACAATTTTTATAGTTTTATGACTTTTTTAAACTTTACCTTTTAATAATAAATTTTAATTCAGTTTACAACATTATTGTTAAATATTTTGCACCATTAATTTACACCTTTAAGTTAATAATTGCTTAAAAAAATCATTGGTATTCCTGTGAACAACTTGCAAAAAAAATGTCGACAAAATCAGGAGGGAATGGACATTGGTTTATTTTTGCTCCCAAAGGGAGAAAGGGATTTAAAATGGCCAAAAATGTGCTTATGTAACACTTGAATGTCTCTCTTCATACAAAATTGGATTTCCCATGATACTGTTTAGATTTTATTCAACAAGTTCTTAAGATATAACATTGAATTATTTTTTTAATAATTCATAAATAACCCTACACAGTCACAAAATATTTTTTTTTAGTCTGGGAGTAGCTAATTTTTTTTGTAAGTTATACTTTTTTTTTAATTGCTTACAACTCAAGTTCTTTGGCTTATTTGCACAAATGAACAGTAGAAATATTTTTTCCAGGAAGTCGATAAAATGTCTGTGAAAGCAACTGTCTATCTAGAATAGCAAACCAGAAAACGTTTACTTTGAAATGTAAATCCCTAGTGTCTAGAAACAAATAGTAGTGTGTTTCTACTCAGCAGCAACCCGCCTCGGTGGCGTAGTTGGCTAACGCGCTAGTCGTGTTGAGCTCGACCGCCAGGAACGGGAGATCGAGGTTCGAATCTCGGTCGGGTGAACTGGGGGTGGTTTTTTCCTAAATGGTTTTCCTCTCTCCCTCCACGTAAATGCGGTTCACTTCCTCTAATTTCAACCCTCCCAATTCCTTATCCATTAGCGTAATTAGTACTTAAGTGTATAACCCGAACAGGTAGTAAGACGCACTGCTAAATATAATAATAATAATAATAATGCTCATCAGCAGAATTTGGGAAGTGTAGTCACTAGTTAAACAAGAGACCTCACATCTCTCCCTAACTACTCATTCCCCCCCCCCCCTCTATTTATATTGTATACATTCACCTCTATGTGTGATAGTGCTTATAGTGTTAAGTGCATCAACCTAAGATGCATCCTGCTTCACAAATAGCTTTGAATTCACAGATTAGGCATTGACATGAAATTGTGACTTGAAATCTATTTTACTCCACCAATAAACCACACTGTTTCCCAGTTTGATAAATTAGTGGGCAACATTGCCCTCGAGAGAAAACAGTGATGAGCCAGGAGCATAGGCCTAAAAACAGCAACTTAGGGGAAATGTCTAAGCAACACATTATTAACATTTATAAACAAAACCATTTTAGAAATTGTTAAAATATTTTAGGCTTAACTTTTATTATGTCGTTTGTTTCAAGAACTTTAAATTAATTTATTAAGAATCCAATGCTCAGTGTTATTTCTCTATAGCCTGGTTTTTAATTGCTAAAAGTGTTGACAAATCTTGAATATTTTGATTTTATTTTATTTTTTGAAGTATTTAAGTGCACTTTTTGAACCAACTGTTTATATCAGCATATGAAAGTGAAAGGGCTTACCAATTTTGTTGGGCAAGGTATTTTCACATACCTTCCAGGGTTCTTTTACATACCACAATTAACATGAAACCTGCGGTTTTACTTCTCCTTCAAAGGAAGTTGTGCTACATATTTTTATCACTCAAGAAAAGTTTGCCGACCCCGGCTGGGTTTGAACTCAGGACATCAATCCTGAGGCGAGCACTTTACCCCAAGACCACCAAGGTTGATTAATGTCGTGTTGAACAAGCTTTTGGCTGTCTGGTGAATTGTATATTTTTGCTTGACTACTGTACCACTATTAGGTTATAGATGTTTTGACTTCAACTTTATACAAACATATGATGTTGTAATGAATATAATTCTATATTTTCCCAACTGCTTCACGCACTTATCTCATGTGCTCAAATATGTGTAATTGGGGGATATAATTATATAGGTGTGAATAATTTTGACACATTTCAACATTTGTTGTATGTTACAATGCTATATTATATATTAAAAACATTTTTTCCTTTTCTTTCCCTATGTCTTCGCACCCAATAAGGTTGCATGTTTATTCACTACACTAATGAGATAGGGATGAGGAATGTAAAGCTTTAGAGGAAATTTACCCACATTCGTCAAAGTGGGAAACCATTTAAGAAATACACTTATTAGGATTTGGAACCTAATTTCCTCACACTGGAAATCTATTTTAACAATTGAGTGACACATTAGATGACCATCTACCACCTATGTGGGCTAAAAACATGCGGGAAACAATTCAGGAAAAGCCAGCCGACTGGGATCGAACTCTTAATATATCTGTTGTAGGTGGTCTAGCCTTAGACCATGCAGCCACCAAAGCGAGTAATACAATTATTACAATCAATTAAAATTATAAAATGTTATATTAATAATAGAATATGTATAAATTAGTATTAGTCAGTGCTTAACATAACATTGTACTAAAAGTTGTTAAGAATTGAAAATATTTAAAATAAAGATGCTTAAATTAATAGCCAACAAAAAAAATTGTTACACACAATGGTAGAAGGCGCGAACTGAACAGAACTAAAGTGCTGCACAACCACTGCGCACATGCACTGTATATTCAGGTCAGAACAATAATAATTGAATACAAAGAGGCAATCAAATAATTCTCAATACTCTCACAAATTCAGTACTGATTTTAACACAAGATTTCTATTTTATTATTATTATTATTAGCATCGTGTCATACTACCCGTTTGGGTTGTACGCACTTACGCTAATGTGTAATGGTAGGGTGATTGTGAAATGAAATGGAGGACCTACAGTTTAACGTGGAATCCTCACATTCACAAGTTGTGATTAATACACATCTTGTCAGAGGTGAAGGAAGGGTTTGGCAATCAGATAAATCTGTGCCGGGACCGAGGATTGAGCCCCGGACCCCCAGCACAGAAGTCTGACACCTTACCTCTAGACCACCAGGTCACCCACAAGAGTTTTTGTTTTAGGAGCTAAATAATCACTATTCATCTGAGTAAAGAACTATTTAAAAAATAGATTTAGTTAATGTTTTTGTAATGATATCATCCAATTGTTTTGAAGTTGGAACACACTTAATATCAAATACATTGTCTCATATTTCTCTCATACAAACTGATACGAAACTTGAAAAACAGGATTTTGAATCAACTTTATCATACTTTGATCATCCACATACAAGTAGTAGCATTATTTTATTTTTCATTAATTTCTGACAGTAATTGTCTTAATATACTGCTTCTTTTTTGCACATGTTGCAGTAACATATTCTGGCTCTAGTCGTAGAGAGGGAGAGGATCTTTGGCGTTGAAACATCCAGGTTACTGGACCCTCAGACATTTTGAAGACATAGCCAGTCGTTGATCTCTGGTGTTCTAGTCATTGGCGCAGTCAGCGTTTGAGAAACCAACTAGGGCCATGCTGAAATCACCCTACTGTACTTGATTCCAAAGTCATGTGTTCCTTTAAGTAAACGAACACACATTTTACTGCATTCCAATGGATGTTGCTAAAGTTTGTTTGAAATCTAATTAGCTGATTGTTGGCACACGTACCTATTGTCCGACATGTAGTATTGCCAAACATTAGTGAGCCGATTGCTTCACAATATGGCAACATCTCTTCAAGACTGTCATCTTTACTCAATAGTCAGTACAACATTGCGGATCAGTTGGTATACTATTAAGTGTTCACAGTTTCCCAGGTTAAATCTCTTGATAATCTATCATGTAGCTTTTGCAGTGAATGAAGATTGATCGATTTTTTGCATTTCTTCTTATCTCCATTCCAAGATAATATCCTGGCTCACTGACAGTTACTTCGAAGGCAAGTTTCAACTCATTTATCACCTTCATTAGGGTATTCTCATCTTCTGCTAAAATGAAACCATCATCCACATAAATAATGAGACGAACCGAGTTGTTCTCTAATTTTGCCACTATAAACACATTTGTCAGCTTGACGTTGCTGGAAACCAAATTCTTGTATGAAGTTGTTGAACTTCCTGTTCCAACAGCTGGAGCTTGTCTAAGTCCATAGAGAGACTTCTTCAATTTATGCCAGGTTTGTGGGCTCCATCACTCCATCAGACAGGTCCACATATACTTTGTCTTTCAATTCACCATGAAGAAATGGGTTTTTACATCAAACTGGGAAATCTTCATGTTTCTTATTACAGCCAAGAAAAGTAAAACAAGGCTAGTATCAAATCTTGCCATTGAGTATAAGTTTTTGAGTAATCAACTCCTTCAACTTGTAAAAATCCTTAGAACGAGTCTTGCTTTGTAACATTGGATTTGCCCATCATGATGCCTTTTCACCCTAAACATCCCATTTTGATCCAATACTCTTCTTATCAGGAGGTAGAGGTACTAGATCTATGTGTTATTTTTTCTTTAGGGCATCATGTTCTTCATCAATTGGCACATTCCATTTCTTTGCATCTGATACAACTTGCAGCGTTGAAAGTCAGTAGTACATCAGCTTCAACAAGGTAACTTCCTAGCGCCTCGGATGATTCAATGTTTCTCTAGGACGCAATACCCATATATGTCGGGTTCTTAGAGTTTATATCTACATCGTCTATGTGAGGCTTGAATCCTTGTTCTGCTTCGGCAACATCCATATTCTGGTTTTCTTGAGCAACCAAAACTGTGTTTCTTCTAGGAAGGCTTACATCAGCACCTTGATTAAAAATGAAGTTCGAGATATTGTAATTTTCTTTTCACTGGGTCAAACAGTCTGTAATTTGTAGTCTCTCCATCATACCCGACAAAAACCAGTTTTTTTTCTCCCTTTTGGATACAACTTGGTATGTCTTTCCTTCAGTACTAGCACAAATGCTTCACTGCCAAACACTTGATGTGCGCGAGTGTAAGCTTTTGACCTGCCAAATTTTGAATGGTGTTGAATTGAGTTTGAATGGTGGAGTTCTACTAATATATAGACTATCGTATTAACAGCTTCAGCCCACAGCTGCAGTGACAAATCTTTTGTGTAGAGCATAAAACATGCACTTTCCACAATCATTCTATCTCTCTCTGATCTGGCATTTTGCTCTGGTGTTTAAGGCACAGTCGTCTCATGTTGAATTCCATGACTTGAGAGGAATTCTTGAAATTCTTTTTGCAAAATTCAGTCTCGTTATTGAACGTAGAGGTTTTACCACATAAGCAAACTATTTTTGCACATTTTCACATACTCCTTAAAATATTCAAGACTGTCCGACTTATGTTTGATAAACATCACTGTTAGGTGGGCTGATGAGTCATTTTTGAACAAAACCAGGTATTTCTGCTTCCACGAACTGACGGAGTCGACATGGGACCACATAGGTAACCATGAACAAACTCACTTGGTACAGGTCTTTCTGCATTCATTTGTGGAAAATGGCAGTTTATGTGTCTTACCATACTGGCAACCTTCACAAAAAAGTATTTCTTAAGGTTTACGGTCACACCCTCATGAGATTTTTCACAACCACCTCACAAAGAGATTTTACGTTCACATGACCAAGGAGTTCATAGCCACAACTTCAGATCACCACGTGAAACCACATTTGCTTCAGGAGAAACAGTTGTACAAAACAAATTGTAGACAGATTATTCAGTTCAGAATTGTGCACACCACCAATTTTATTCCGCCGTACATTCAGCTGATTCATTTTCTTTCACTACTTTAATGCCTTTCTTTGGTAGGACTCCTTCAGAAAATAGATTTCTTCTTAGCTGTGGAATATATCAAACATTCGTGATCATTGTTAGACTCGTACCAAACACCATGAACAATTTTGTATTTGTCAGTACAAATGCCCTTAATTGGTAGTTCCTGATTATTAGCGAGCGAAACATCATTATCTTTATTTATTTCTTTGAAGGTACAACAAAATCTCATTGATCAGTCATATGAGCGGACGCTCCACTATCCACATTGTACATCTAATTTCACTTGATTCTCACAAAGTGTTTTGATTACTCACATTGAACGCAGATTAATTGCCTTGCTTTGACATTTGGTTATTACTCTTCTTAGAGCTGTGGCAGGCATCAGCAAAATATCCCTTCATGCAGTAGTTGTAGCAAACTACTTTGCACATGTCAATTTTGTTCTGTTTGGGCTTCTAATCATTCTTCCTTGAAGCTTGTAGGCCACTATTTTGATTTGAAGAAGTGATAAATGTGCTTTCATGTTCATTGGTTAAGGTTAGGTTTGCTTCTTCGTCAAGTAACCGCGCTGTGAGGTTAGGCAATATATGTTTACCTTCCTCCATGGAAAGCCATGTATGACGAAAGTTCTGATATTTTATCAGTAGAGTGCCAAGAATTTTAGTGACGATAGCAGTATCGCTCAAAGTTTCTCCAGTTTATTTTACTTGTCTTGCCAAATTCTCAACTTTGGCATCTGTTGTGCTACCAAACATTAGGATTTATTTTTAACTGATGAAAACGATCGATAATAAGCATTTTACTAATTTTGATTGTTGTTGATACATTGAGTCCAATTTATCAAGAATTTCTTTTGATGTGCAGATCTTGACTGGGTTATATGTGAAATATCCATCGCTGCAGTACGAAACATGGTGATCAAGTTGTCCTTAGACCATTGTGTGAATTCTCCAGCGTTTTCACACAAGGTTTTAATCTCCTTCCCAAAAGCAACATTATACATGCTTTTTGCTTTGAGCGCACACACCATTTGAAACTTCCACTGCTGATAATTTTTCCCGTTAAATTTGCAAACTGATGCAACGTCAATCCTGTTCGCCACTGTTCGGATCTTTATAGATTTCACTCGCGTCGTTAAGGTTATGAAAACTGTTGAAGAAAACACTTCTTTTTCTACACAAATTCTCAAGAATTCACACACATTGGGGCATAAACTAGGCCCAATAACCTATTGAACAAAAGTGAGTTCTACTCATATAAATATTTGATAGTAAGGTTGTATCTTCTTTTTTATTCCCTTCTCCTTATTTTATGTACTACTTTTCTTCTACGATGAGAAATGTTTCGGTGATTTTTCATCTTCAAGTATTATTTGTATTAAAGATGATTGATTTTACTTCCTACAAACTTTCCAATAGTATTAAGTAAAATCAATCATCTTTAATACAAATAAGACTTGAAGATGGTGAAAAATCACCGAAACATGTCGTCATCGTAGAAGAAAAGTAGTATATAAAATAAGGAGAAGGGAATAAAAAAGAAGATACAACCTTACTATCAATTATTATTACTCCTTATCAAATAATATGAACATTATTAGATCATATATATATGTGTAAGTTAATAGCCAACAAAAAGTTTATTACACACAATGGCAGAAGTTGCGAATGAACAGAACCAAGCAGTGCACAGGCACTGTATAGTCAGGTCAGAACAATAATTGAATACACAAGAGGCGTGCAAATTATTATAATGATTACATACTTAGCATTAGGAATGTGAAAGTTCATGCCACACTTACGAAAGTATGCCCCCCTATCTTGAGCTAGTTCTATCCAGTCCACCTCATTACACCCTGTCCCTATATTGAGCTAGTTCTATCCAGTCCACCTCATTACACCCTGTCCCTATCTTGAGCTAGTTCTATCCAGTCCACCTCATTACACCCTGTCCCTATATTGAGCTAGTTCTATCCAGTCCACCTCATTACACCCTGTCCCTATATTGAGCTAGTTCTATCCAGTCCACCTCATTACACCCTGTCCCTATATTGAGCTAGTTCTATCCATTACACCTCATACTCCCTATCTCTTTCAGGTTCGTTCTAATGTTATTCTCCTATATACTTCTATATATAATATGTTTTAGATTGTAATAATTTGAAACCAAGAACACTTTAAAACAACACTGGAACAATAACATTATTTTATTCATTTATTTAAAATAATTTACAAATTACTGTGTTTTAACTATATTTTAATATAAATATACCATGAAACTTAATATAAGTGCTTTATTTGCGTGCTCATTGTTTTTAAGGACCGTTTTGCAATAAAATAGGAAAATGCTAAATATTTTTGGTAACCTTTTTTTTAATCCAATTCTATATACCTTCAGATACATTTCAACATAGTTTCTGTTGTTATTTAAACATTTATCTTATCGTAAGATACATTTTTGTAGACCCTTATTATAGAAGGCTGCCTCCAGCAAGGAAAGCCATTCCTGGACCGTCATTTTCCCTCTGTTTTTGGCATGTAAATGCTTTCCCATTCTTTTAAAATCTTGTGCGTTCGAGGAACAACAATAGATGCAGCTGCGTATTGTCTGACCTTGACGAAACTTCTTAGGCAATCCAGAATAAATGTCGCAAACCTGCTATCTGCCAGAGTGTTGAAGATTCATGATAATACGAGGCCCCACTCTGCTGCTCAAATACGAGCTTTCATAAAATCTTTTGGCTGGAAGCAATTGGATCACCCCCCCCTTCAGCCCTGACCTTGCACCTAGGGACTACCATCTTTTCCTGCGTCTTTAAAGGTTCCTTGCTGGCGGCAGATTTCTATGACGAGGTCTACATAAACTTATCTCACAATATGACAAATGCTTGGATAACAATATAAACTATGTTGAAAATCAGCTGGAGGAAGGTATGTAGAATTAGATAAAAAAAATTACCCAAATATATTTAGTAGTTCCTATTTTATTGCAAAACGGCCCTTACTCAAAAAAAGTACCCCTCGTAATAATATAACAAGCCACAAGTTCTAGGTTAGTGTTGGTGAGAATGAGAACTACTCAGTTCCAAGGACAGGATGCCAGTAAGAGGAAATATTAACTTGCCTAAAATAGGCATGGGACTATAAAATACATATTATTTTCTCCTCACAATATGTAAAGTTTTAAATACAATTCTAGTCATTTTTATTTTTAACTAGACTACTCACTCTAGCTTAAAATGACACTCTTTAATTTGACTTCACTTTTCTGAATATTTTGTTATTTTTATCCCAACTATATGTATTTGATTGATAATAAATAACAATGCATTCATGTTTAATTGTATATTTAAAATACAGTTATTAAATTTTTAGGGTATGACACCTTGACTTAAAACAGGATCAAGATACGCTGTTGCAGCACTTTTGAGTTAATATTAGCAACACCAACTATCCAGCACCACTTTAAACATAATAGATGGAGTTCCTAGTAAGCTGACGCACAGCTAATAGTGTCATCGCCATTTTGTTTATTTCCACCTTAAGTGCAAGTCATTTTCCCAAAGTTTTATTTTCATAAACAGGACTTGTAGCTCTAATTATCCTTTGAAATGGAAATTTTGTCAAAAATACAATGTATCTAGGTACCATTCGACTTATTCTGTTTTTCAACTTGCGAAAACAGCTTCAGAACAAATAAACCTTGTAAGTTGAGGGCTTACTGTAATTTTAAAATCTAATTACCAACCCATAGCCCTGTCACAGTCGATATGCATTTTTGTTGTGTTTATGATTTTACTCCTTTTATTGTTATATTATGCTACATATAAAAAAAAAAGCAATTACATTAAATAAAATATAAAAGCTTTTTAGTTTAGTATAGTCTTGTCAAAAGTCCAGAGTTTAATTTTTTATCCAAATATATTTTTTAAATACCAGTTTTTCACAGGGCAATACAATTATAGTTCTAATTTCACCAAATATGTATGACTTTAATTGCATACATTTTATTGTATTAAGCTTTTTAAGAAAAATCTTTGATACAACTATATTTTAATAATTAGGCGTTATTTTAACTCTTATCATTATAAGGAATGGGAATATCTTCATTAATTGCTTGAAAAAAATACTCTAAACTCACAAAATTAAAACTTAGCTTTTGTTTCAAGTATTTGTGTGGACAAAAATGATATTGAATGTAAATTTCTTTTTTTAATTAAAATTGTTTGTAATAATGTATATTATGTAAACTTTTACTAAAGGATTTATTGATTGAATAATATGGATGTACGAACTTTATAAATAATCATAAGGAAATAATAAATTTTACGATTTATTATATGGTGTAATTTTTTTTTATTTTAAGATTTATTTTATAAATATTTTTGTTAATTATTTTTTTAAATTTATAATTCATGTAAGCTATTTATTTATACATGTGTAAACTAATCAAGTGTAAGACAAGGTGATGCAACTTAAATTTTCCAACATTAAATATATTTAAATAAATAAATAAAAATATAAATAAACAAACTTATTTTTAGAACATCATTATAACTTACTGATAATTCCTATTAATGAAATGCTGCAGCAAAACTTCAGTATTTTAACAGAAGATTTACTTTGATAGAGAAATTTAGCAAGAAAAATGAAAAAAAAAAATTGTTGATGAACTTGGTTGTATAAATTTTTCCTTTAACTTGTATTGTATGTAAACTTACGCTTCTTTATTTTAATTAAAAATGTTTCATGACATTTTTAAATCCTTTGTTTTATCTTTTAATGTCCCCATTAAATGAAAATGTAATAGGCCTCTCATTGTATTTAATATGTTATGAATATTGCATGAGTATTCAGAGTAGTTCAGCGTAGTTCTTGTTCTTTGTTAGTTTACAGAATACATCAATTTACTCAAACTACAACTTTTATCTTATAATGACCAGTTTAAATCCCAGTGACTTAAAAAACTGTCAACTTTGAGGAAACTAGATTAGTTTCTCCTCCTATGGACAATTGATGGCATTGGCATGAATTATATAAAATATTACCTTTGTATGACCTTATAATGAACATTGATTAGTTCATCTCAAACACATTTTTAAAGGTATTTTAATATTAGAGATTTATATTGATGTTTCAGAAAGTGGCAGTGATGACGACACATGGCAATATCCATCCTTTCATCAAAAACTTACCGAAGGTGCCTACATTACTCCGTTAAACTCTGACAAAAGAGTCAGCTCTGAAAACAAAACACATGCTGCATTCACCATTGACAAAAAAGCCTCTATAGAGAATCATGCATTTCTTGTTCCTAAGCCCGTGTGTATGGAAAGTGAAGAGGAACCCGCTAAAAGACGTCGTGTCAGGAGATGCTCAGATAATATCTTCCAATGTTCACGCTGTCTCAAGGTGTATCGATACCAGCGGTCTCTACAAACTCACATGAAGCTAGAGTGTGGTGATGTATTATTTGGTGTCAATAAGCCTACATTTCCATATAGGCCTAATTAAGTTGAGAATAGGTTTGCATCTGCTACACACTTATTTATTTTTTATTATTTAAGTGGCAATGTTTGATTGGGTATAATTGGTTTAGTATGCATTCAACACTATTGCTAGAACATACATTTTAAATACATATATTATATATTGTATATAATCCTAATAACATATTGTATAGACAATTTTTTTTTGTGTGCATCACTGAATCAGTATGATACAAAATCATCTTTTAGCACGAGAGGTTTAAAAAGTTTACCTAATGTTCCATCCTTAATATCGTCTTAGGTTGGTCATTTGAAGAAACACTGTCTAAAACAACTCAGTACATGGTTTTCTATTTATACTTCTAATAACCAATTGATTTTCACAATCAAGTCCATAGATGTATTTTAAAATGATGGCTTGTGTCCTTTTTTCCATGACAAAATATGCTCTCTATTTAAATGTGCTAACTCAATTAGTGATATAATAACACTTTTTCTTATGTTAAGAATTGTGTTGCATGCAATAGTAAATAGAAGATGATGCTGCTTTTTTATTATTTTTTTTACCATGTTCCATTATCTTTTCGAGCTATACCACTCATGTGTTCAGAATTTAAGATGAGAAAGGTTTAAATTTAGAGGAATTGTACCCACATTTGCATGAATGGATCTTATAAACTATTTAGGAAAAAACACTCCTCGGTACACCCAATGAGATTTGAACCTCGATCTCCCCTTTCATCGACACTCCAGTCTTTCGCAGCCTAGACCATTCACCCAGCAACGTGAGTGAATGCAGCTGTTAATCACTAATGTAACATTAAAATGTGAGTGGAGGGAATCTACGATGAACTTTCTCTACAACAGACTTTATTGCAGATGTGGCATTATTAACAATAATATATTCTATTTTTACCTCACTACACTTTGGTGGGAGCATACTGGTAGTGAAAATATTATAGTTAAAATATTACATAAAACAGGCTATAATTTTTACTTAAATGCTCTAAAGAAAAACTTAGTTAAATTCAATGTAAAGAAAATAGAAAGTAGCGCAAGATGGAGAAAGACATCTGATTGGCTGAGCTGTGACGTCATTCAATACATAACTTAGTATATGGAAGACAAACTAAGTTGTTAAAATCAGGTCATATTTTAGAACTTTAAATACTAAATAAACCTTAAAAATCAACACCCATGTCCAACTAACATAATTACCTTACTTATTTAAAAAAAAATTGTGGCTATCTTCGTATTAAATAATAACTGATGGGTGACATAAGCAATGATATTGTCTAATTCCTCCAGTTGGTGCTAGCGTTCTTTTTTTTTTTTTTTTTTACATTATTTAAAGTCATGTTTTCAAAATATTAGTCTGATTTCTTGAGTGGGTTTTTTATATACATACTTTACAATTATATGTTAAAGGGAGTTAGAGTGAGGGTTGAAATGTGTTTCACCAAAAGGTTAAGTGCTGGCCAATATAATACTAGACTAGTCCTTTTGTAGTCATATCTAATGAATAAGAATTATAGTATGAAATGTTGTAAGTAAGTAGCTCTAAAGGACAATTTAGTTTTAATGTTTCATCAAAATATTTGAAAATTAACAAAACTACATCCACACAGGTTGCATGTAAATTCCACTTACCCTGATGGATTACACTATGACGACCCTATCTTACAAGCTATTCGTAGGGGAATAGTTTACCGTACTATTGTTACCTTACTGAGCTGACAAAGGGTACATTTATCAGGTTGAATATGTAATGTTTGAAACATTGGGGATTTAGTAACTTAATTAGATTTATGCTCAATAGTCTTAGTGCTGTAAACGAAAATATTTTGTTACGGCTTTTACTAAAATGATTTTAAAAGTATTTGTAAAATAAGTATATCTTTAAGCTATTGAGTCAAATGATAGGCATGTAGCTAGGGTAAAATATACAATTAATGTTATATTTAGAAGTACTTTATTTTCTGTGAATACATTATTGGCAGTTTTAGTACTGCAACATATAAACACATTTTTAATATAATGTTCTGGCAAAAAGACCTTAATAAAGTAGAAATAATACAAAAATAATGTAGAAAGGGTTCACTTATTGTAGAAAAATACACTTTATAGTTTAGGATAGTGGCAGATAAGTTTAAAATGCTTCATTTTTAAACTTGCTAAGAAAAGTAAAATAGATTTTATAATGACATACTAAAAACAAAAATTTATATCCAAACTGTTAGTATTTTGAATACTTTGCATAAACCTTTTACAAATCATAGAAGAGTGAATATAAAACAATGATTAAAAAGTACCTTTTACAAATCATAGAAGAGTGCTTATAAAACAATTATTAAAAAGTAAATTAATTTTAATAATACGATAAGGATTTCAACAGCTTAACATTACACTCCAATACAAAGCTTAAATATCACTTTTGAAACTATTTTTCTAAATATCTTAACCATACAGTATACACATAGCATACATTGTAAAAAAATATTTAGATTTAATTTGGTAATTGGCTACATTTTACTCTACATACTTAATTATTATTTATTATTTTTGGAAGTTTGGCCCTCCTAAAATTGTAAATGCATCAATGACATAGGTATAAATATTAATAATAATAATAATTATAAATAATAAATAATTAAGAATAATTAAAATAATAATAATATAATAGCCTTTATTTATCTGGTGAATTTGAGGCGTTAACCTTTTCTCCCACTTAACCAAGGCCGAAATATACATACAATATTACATTATTGAGAAACAAACAAATTTTAATATAGGAAAATTCAAATAAGTAGAAAACCATTTGCACTTCATTCATACACTCATTTAAAGTTCAAGTAACTTCAAGAACTCTGTTTATCTTATTTGAATAAATGTATTGGGTGACAAGTCAGTTTCTAGTTTGTTCCAAGCCTGCTATTTAAAGACAGTAAAAGAACGAGCATGATATAATAGCAGGAGTGTGTTTAGCCCTCAGAAATAGGAGCCGTGAGGAGAAGTATTGTATCGTAGCTGGATAGTATTATGCACAAAACATAACTTCTACATGCAAAGCATGTTTTATATACATTTTATAATTAATATGAATGAGAATCAATAAAGCGTTTCCCATTCCTATTCTGTGTTTAATTAAATAACTACCTTTTCTTAATGTGATAAACACAATACCCCTTGTATTATTTTGGCAATCTCTTTAGTGATTTGTCAGTACCTCTTCCACTATCTAATATCAGAATGTAAACGAAAAATCATCATTACCCGCTTATTAATCCTTTCTTTTTTGTTTATTGACTAACAATAAATACTTTTTCCATATCTTTGAAAATATTCATATTTGTTTTATTATTACTTTGAATTGAGGCTTATAGCAAAGGATGAGTATTTTACTAATTGTATCTTTGCAATAATGTATATTGTCTTATAATCATTGTTTCCACCAGTCACATAAGCCATAAGCCTCAACTAACAAATGCATTAAACAATTTTTTATTTTTTGTCCTGAAACAAAGAGCGTTAAGTTTTTTAGATGTTATTTTACTCTTCATAAGAATCAATTTAATTTATTTTTTAAGTTGAAGTAAACAGATATTGAACTGTCTGCATGGCTGCCATAACTCTTCTAAGAGTTTTGTACTAGAAGAGAGTCTTCTCTATCGGCCTTGCCGGCAATGCTAGGATCCCACCATGCGGCTTTCGTTTGTGCACGACTGTCTGCACACAAGATTTTTGGTAGAGGTAATTGTTTTGACTTTGTCTTGGGGTGAGACTGGACTAGTTACTGGGTTCTCTAAGGGAAGGTTGTTTTTTTTCCTCTCGTCGAAGCATGGGTTGATGAACAAGTTACCTATACCAGGAGTTTGACACATTGTACGCTGGGCTTGTGCTATTTTTATTTGTCTCTCTTCACTTAGTGTGTCGTGATAAAAGATTATGTGTTTTGTGTACTGCCTAATGTGTGCCAATGTTTTGCGACTAGATGTAAGTCTGTTGGATGGTGCGTGCGGGAGTAATAATGAAGCTTGTATTTGGTTGATATAACATCTGTTTGTACCCAGATCAATAGAATTGAATTTCATGAAACAGTTAAATAAATCTATCTTTAAACTTATCTAAAACCTATCTTAATTATGTTATTGACAGTCTTCAACCAACTTATTGACCTTAGTGACAGGTGTGATGAATTTGGGGTCTATGGCCCTCCTTAATAAATAGTATGGATGTCATCTGGTTGAGGGTATTTGGTACACTCTGCACCAACTGAGTAGACCTCGGGTAGAAGAGTGCCAAAATTTGGTGAAGGAACGACTGCCAATGCTCACTGCAGAAAAGGGTAAGGTGAGGCGGCTATATATTTAAACTAAAGCAGGATTCTGGTGGGAAGAAAGGTTTGGAAAATACAAATATGTGTTTTTGTTGTCAATCCCCTCTGCACACTTATTCAGGTGCATTTCCTCTAAACTATCCTCCTCATCTCTACACCAGTGTTTCCTAAACTGAGTTACATATACTCCCAGTGGTATGTGAAGGAATTTCAGGAGTACACAATGTCATACTGAGTTTTATTAATAGAGTATTTTTGAAAATAGTAACACATAAACGCAGATTTTGATTGCTCTATATACTATATATAATAATTTATTTCTCTCCCTCACAGCTTTGTGTAAAACTAAGGCTTCATTAAAACTTGGAACAACGGCTTGTACTTTACAAGATAGAAAGTGCTTGTTTCCCCTTTTTGATAAAGAAATTAGGAGTGTGTATTGGTTTGGTCATGATCCCGAAAGGAGTACTTGACTGGTGAAAGTTAGGTCAAAGATTAATTTAGATTCAACGTAGGACAAACAAATATCAGTTTTAATTCAATTTCTTGAGTATTTTCTTCTTCTCCCCCCAAACCCCCTTTGGACCCCTATTACTAGATCTCACTACCTGACCGGGCTATCCATATTTAACTATGCTAATGGAGTAAGAATAAGAAAGTAGAATTATTTAGGTTAAAGGTATTTTTATGATGGAGAGTACCCTCAGTAAACCCATCTGGGATTCAAACCCATCCATATCATATCAACAGCAAACCATATTAGGTGAGCCTGCAGGTTTGAACATTTTCATTCACTATAGAATTTTCAATCTTTTGTTCTTGAATTTAGCTTGGCAACTAAATTAAATATAAGTATTTAGATACTAATCTGAGTTTGATTGAATAGTATATCAATGAATAATAAATATATCTACATGAATAAATTACAAATAAAAAAACAGGTGGGGTGCCAAGTGGTCAAAAATTAAAGTTATAAATAAACAATTTTTAAAAGGAATAATAACTCAAGTGAAAGAATATTAGAAAAATGGTAGAGCACAAATAAAAGTAAAAACACATATTACACACACTTCAATATTTCAATGCTATTATAGACTGTCTAATTACTACTACTTCTTGAGGAAGATGCTATAACAGCATTGAAATATTGAAATGTGTGTAAATAGTGTTAGTGATTTTACTTTTATTTGTGCTTAAACCTTTTTTCTAATATTCCATCATTTTATTTATTACTAAATGTTTTTTCTCAATGCAATTTTTTCATACATATATCCCAAGTGAAAAAATTGCTCCAAGGGGCCTTAAGAAGGATTAAGGGGGAAGAAGATATTAAAGCGATAATAATCAATGCGATCAATGACAACATTTGTAGTTTTAGTAAATATGTTTATATATGTTTATCTTTTTAAACATCTGTATCATAAGGTACACAAAAATGATCATAATTGATTCCGAATATGACTTACTTTAATTTAAAGAAAGATTTATTGACAGCTATCAAGCTGAATCACTGTTAACTCATTTCTTTACTATCACTAGTAATAAAATACATTATTTTGAATGTAACAAAAGTGCCCTTTACCAATTAGTTCATCAAAAGTTGATAAAATAAAATTACATTCTATAAAGGTGTTCAAATGAAATCAAAATATATTTCATAAGTTTTTAAAGATTTAAACACAACCCCAAACAGTGTGTCATGGCACTGTTAGTGTGTGAATTAGGTGTGCTGTGCGGCCAAAGACAAAAGAACCACAGCTTTTCCTAAAGTTAGGAGTTATGGTTTATCCAACTTATAATTGTTTAAATGAACTGTTTCCAAATGTTAAAGAATGCGGGCCTGAAAAAGAACTTAAAACCCTTAATTTTGGAACATTAGAAGTTAATTCAGAAAATAATTGGATCTACACTTTCGTAATTCTGATTTTCTGTACAACCGTTGGACTGGGTGCATTTTCTATTGTCCACATGCATAACTAAAACAAAACAGTGTGACACAAGAAATTTATGCTCGTTAAGTTTACCATGAACTTAAAAATGTCTGCGGAACATTGCTTTAAACTACCCCAAATATACATAATTTGTCAGTCACTAACAATTTTTTCATAGATTTTAATATTTTTTTAATAGAAAAGTTGTTCAAGAGCACAATCAATGATTTATTGAAGTTTAATTTATATTAATTTTACACAAATTGCATTAATTTTTTTTTCAGTATAATTCATTAGGTACTGTCTTTGTATTTAATCCATACAACTATAAAATTTTAAAATATTCACATTAGTTTTTTAAATAAAATTGGAAATATTTTTTACTATACCTCTCTTTAATGTCTTATAATTTATAAATTCAAAGGTTTTCTAAGATTTAATCTTAACAAATCTTAATTTAAAAATCGCACTAGAACACACTAATATTCATGTTTGATTATTATACCTTGCCTCTTTTTGATTAATTCACTTTTTAAACTGTTTAAAGTGAACAAGAGACAATCAATAAAACTGGTTGAAGAGTGCATATAAATGGCTTAAAGAACTACTGGATTAAAAAAGCTCAAGCAAGGTGTGAAACATCAAACATAACTTGATTTGAGTTTTTGAAAATAAAACATTTCTAAAGTTTAAATAATCCAAAACTTTTATCTTTATATTTTTGACACAATAAACAGAAAATAAACATTATTTCTCAACTTTGTCAAATTCAAGAAATTTTAATCATTTCATTAGTCTTCTTTTTGACTTTTGTTAAACTAAATTAACAATCATATTATATTTAATCACTATAAACAATTTATAATATTTTTTTTTTCAATTGCAAAACTAAAATTTTGTTTTGAATATTTTATCAAGAGTTTCCTTTGTCAATCTACATGTTTTTAAACCTGTTTTAATTAATAAATTGTTTAAAATAAATGTTTGTTTTATTAGTAAATATTTACACCTATAATCCTGTTGGTTTTTTTTTAATTTTTAAAAATTTGTTTTTATATACTAGTAGAAACATTATGGCTGTTTCATTTCAAACACTTTTTGTCACATATCAATTTGCAATGTATGTGAATTAAAAATATGTCTGACATATATATATCTGGTAACTATTTATGTGCAAATATTTATTTAATCAATAAATGCCAAATATATCTTGTTTATAAATAAAACTGTAATACAAGTTATATTTTGTTGTATGTACATTCTTGTTCTATAAATGATTTTATCGCTTCAATTTGATTTTAGGCCTCAAAGTTCACAATTAAAAACACAACAAAACACATAATAAAGTAATTTTCGGGGTGCACCAGCCCCCTTCAGCAGAAGAGAGTAAAACACAGACTGGCCTATGGCTGCATGGCCTTATAAGTTGAACATGGGTCACTTAGATACTGCTGTTGAATGCTTCTTTATTTTTTATTTTTCTTGGATTCTTAATTGTGAAATTGAAACTTTGAATCCTACAGTTTTCTGATAAGTGCATAGGCCTTCTCCTTCTATCCTCTTTTTAATGTTTAGTTTAAAATAGCCTTTAGCGCCATTTTTCCTTTGTTCAGTTTGACTGTGAAAAGTACTTGCACAAATCACAATAATCATAATAGCTTTACTATAATTATAAAAAACAACTTTTTTATTGTATAATATTCAGAAAAATAAACAACATATAAAAGATTAGTTTTGATCCTGGTTGGTTCATTAGCTTAGTCACATATCTATGCCACTTCACAATAATGGGTAAGCGTATATACAGTAGCCCCATGGCTTCTTTGGTGCTGAGTGACAGCTCACAGCTGACAGCTGACGGCTTTGAAAAGCTACCAGACCAAATTATGTATCCCTACGCCGACAGGAACTGCAAAACAGTTTAGCAGTTTCTTTGACAGTCAACATTTAGTATTTTGACAGTCACTTAGGATTTCTGACAGTCAATTTAGGTAATACAAATGTGACTGTCAGAAGTCAGTTGTGAACTGTCAGTCGGCACCAAAGAAGCCATGGGGCTACTGTAGGTAATTTAACATGCCCAAGTGTGACTTTTTAATTTCATTTTATGTATTCATGAATAAAAGACAATGGAATGGTTTTGACTGTAATTGTATGGTTAAAAAGTAAATTTCACTTTGATGTCATGACTGGTTAGAAATACATAGTGAATCAAAGCAATGCTGTAAACCAACTATAACACACACTTCAAGGTGGTCACATTCACACATGGCATGCGCCTGTAAAACCATAATTTAAAAAGTTGAAAAATTGTTTTTTTTTTTTACACATTACAAATAAACATTAATTTTAATAGACTACTTTTAGTCTTTTGCTACTAAACACACATTTTTAGTTAAAACAGAGCACATTTCATTCATAGGATTTGTGTGGAGGTGATCTCATTTTTGACATGAGTCTACCAATATTAGGGGCATTTTAAATCCTAATCTGAGAATATATTGACCTTTAAAACAAGATTTAATCCATGCAGTTAAGCCAAAGATTTCCAAACCTGAACAGACAAGTTAAAAAAAACACTATGGTGTCAGCTTGCAATCAAGTCATATCGACCGAGTGGCCGCCTTTTATTGACAAAGATAGTGCCAACTTCTGCAGGTTGAGGGTGTCATGTGGACAGCACAATGAATCCTCCGGTCATTAATCTCAGTTTTATAGGCTGGAGCAGATACTTTTTCATTCAAGTAGCTCCTTATTTGCCCTCACAAGGCTAAGTTGACCTCATTCCTGACCCGCTACTTCACAGAAATTATGGCACCAGGGATCAAACCTGTGTCCTCTGGATCTGTAGCCAGGAACTCCGACCACTACACCACAGAGGACAAGTTATGAAAATGAAATTAAATACACAAATTTAAATGACGTAATAGAATTATTATAATTTTAATTCAAATACTTTGAAATTGTTATCGCAAAATAGTGAAGTTCAATTTAATTGTTCATATTATTTAAAAAGGATCTTTTATTTGTTGAAATTTCAAAACTTTTTTATTTCCATAAACATATAAATTTACAATTGATAATCTAGGAAAATGGTTTTAATTTAAAAAAACATTATTCACCTAATAATGTGTTATTTTAAAATCACCAATGCTACGTTTTTCATCACTTCAGTATACGGGATGCTGGTAAGTACTTCCAAACAGGAAGATATTTTAATGTTGTAACTTATTTATTAAATATCCAGAAATTAGTCTTATCAGTGCTACTGCATGTTTAATGGGGCCAGTGAAGTGTTACTAAGGGGCTCATTGGTTGGTGATGTGCCATTCTCGGTTATCTCCGACAGTGACACTGATGGCAGTCTGATGGTTTTGGTGTTGGTACGTTCATACATTTTTTCCTTCCTTTGTCCAAACTAAGCGAATCAAATTTGAAGAGAGAGGCGCTGTGAGGCAGTATTGATGACCATAAGCGTGTGCAGGCTGTGGCTGATGGAAGTGACACTTAAAGACTAGGGGGCGCGCTATCAATACACCCCTCCTGTTTGAATTTTAACAATTACTATACATCAAAAACAAGAGAGAATCAATGTTTTATTTTATAAGATTATTCTTTGATAAACCTAAATTAAATGTCCTTCGTCGGCTGGCCTAGAAACAGGATCTTAACCCTTGGAATAACCATCGACACATTTTATAAAATAAAATAAAAGTTCTTTGTTCTTTTGTTAGTCTAACTTTTTCTCTATTTTTTGGTTGCTATTGGGGGTTCCACGGCACCCACGCTGCGGACACCTATGCTACCCATATGTGCGGCTAAACATCTGTACAATCGTATCTAAAGGCAGGTTCCCTGACCGAATTATTAAGCTGTTGTTAGTGTGTATCAAACACCTTATGTTACTTGTTCATCAAGTTACGGCCACACCTGGTATGTTTGATTTTCGCAAATTCTAGCAAAGCAAGGCTCTGTACTTCCACTTGAGTGTTGTCTGCTATATTCAAGGGAAGCGGACCCCTTCCGTTTAGTAGGGGAAGCGTTCTTGCACCACTCTTGAGAAAACAGTTACGGTGGGTTTCACAATCCTGCAGATGAAGTGTTCTGACATTTATGGCACCAGGTGTTTTGGCTCTATGTAAGTTATTAATTTTGTAAAGAAAGTAAACTAGATCAACTATTCTGATTAACAGAAAATGTAAGGAGGTAAGTAACTAAATCTACATGTATAAATATTCAAAAATAGGCATTAGACTCTGAGTTATCCTTATCAGTATCTATAATATATTTGGTTTATAGCATTAACTATTGAGGCATTCCAAAGCTCAAACTCCTTTAACTTAAATATACCCTAATGACCTCATTGTCCGACGGACCTCTAAACCATAACTTAAATATGGTCTCTTGGAAGTGTATTTTGGTGAATTCTGTAATATGCAGTTACAATATCAAATGTGGCTTGTGAATCTAATTAAATTTATTTCCTGAACAAATAAAATAAACCCTACCTACAGATTTATATGAGAAATAAATGTATTTAAAAATATGTTTTTAATCACGAAATGTATTTTGTAAACCATATTTTAATTTATATAAATAACTTCCTCTCTTAGTTATAATTTAAGAAATTGTTCAAGCCCCAAAGAGCTCTTTGGTAAAGGATCAGCTTGCAAAGCTTATATTCCAACTCTATGTTTTGTGTGTTTTTCAGTTTGATAAAATTAAAGCAACATGACAAGGAATCCTGCACTAACAATTAAATTTTCTAGTGAATGCAATAAAAAGTAGTTTTAAGTCCACTATAATAATAGGATGGCCACAGACACATTATGCACTATAAAAAAATATATTATTATGGGCATAGTGTTATGATAAACGATGGGTGATTGATTTATCATCAAAATACTCTATTCAAGTACTTTAATATTTTTTTTTTTTACTTATTTAACAAGTAATGCATCTGCATGAATTATGTTTATCATGGGAGGCTAGTTTATATTATATTTTCCCTATTATGTGTGTTTGAGATAACTTTAACTCTATTCACTCTTTCATTCAAAAATATCCACAAACAAATGTGTATTTTAATTTTAGTCGCATATTAAAACTCAATAAAATGTTTGGAAATAATAATTTGTTATTGAAAAAAGGGTTTTTTAATGTTGCCAATGTTCATTATTTCTTACTGGCAATAATAAAAACATAAATTATATTTGGAAGCAGGTACCTTCTTCCAAATATAATACAAAAGAGATTATCCTTATATAAATATATTATTTATAAAAACATAAATTACTGCTTGTTCCAGATGTGAAATTGAAGCTATTCATGGAAAATTTCACAAATCCAAACATATGAGCTCAAGTTCATCTGGTCCAAGCAGCGTTATGGAATATTGATCCTTCATTTGACATTTTATCGTCGATTGGAGGTGATGTGCAGGCACAACAGTTTGTATGTCCTCGTTGCTATAAAACATACAAGTGGAGGACATCTTTGAACCTTCATCTCAGATAGGATGTGGCAAAGATCCGCAGTTCCAATGTACTTTTTGTTCTTATAAGTCATATTTTAAAGGGGATTTAAAAAAGCATGTTATTCGACGACATAGAAATCTCTAATTTAATTTTCTAAACTTTGTGCTTACATTTCATAATGGAATGTATCACTGTAAATAAAGTTATATTGTTACAAATATATTAATAACTCAAGCTAAGAAAAAATATTGTACAAAAAGAATAAACACTTTGTTCTTGAAAATTTCTTTATATTTTTAAAAACAAACAAATATTTACATTTGAAGGTATATTCTTTCATTTCATTAACATTTTATTTTAAAGTTATTTTCACACTTTTGCAAATATTTTGGTAAATCTATGATTTTATCAATAAAACAAACACATAATTTCTAATATGTTGAATATTTGTAAAACACCATATTTCCAATGTTTAACATGTTATATTAAAAATATTACTTTTGTACATCCAACTAAGACCAAACCATCCATGAAATGTTAATTAAATTGTAACAATAGATAAACATATTATTTTTCTTATTTAAAATGAATTAATTAACATAACATTACTGAGATTAAAAATCATAATCATCCCATACTTTCTATTAGAATGAAAATTCACAGCAAATTCTAGACAAATAAGACATAGTTAATAATAGATAAGACTTGGATGGATATTGTTAGATCAGATGATAAAAAATAGGATTACTAACAATATAATATTTAATAACTTGATAAAAATTAAAAAATATACCTGCAAATATACACACACAAAACTACAAAAAAAACAACATTAAACTGGATAATGAACCATATTATATTAAAACAGAAATATATGAATTAAAAGTGTATAAGTGAAATGCTTGAAATGATTATAACATATAAATTACAAATATAATTTTATTGGCTCATGCAATGAACTAAATGAACCCATAAAATGTTCATCTTATACATACATAATTATGTAACTAATCACACTGTTCCTTTATTGTATGTGAAGTAAACTGTAAATATATTTAAAAAAAAACACTTCATACTTAATCCATCCTCACTAATTTCCTCCACACTTCCCTATCCTTGCATACTCTCTTCGCTTCAAAAACATCCATATATCAAGTCATACCAACTCTTTCTTAATTAATCTTTCTCACACATTCGTCTACAATATTGAACCACGCCTTGAAATAAAATAAAATAATAATATGTGTTGAGAATTGATGGCAAATTCAAGTGTATATGATGACAAAACAATATGTTAAATAGGGGAATGTTATTAAAAACCTTGATATTATAACAAGCAATTAACCTATGTTCAACCCAAACAGCAGTAATTATAGGAAGTAATATTTAAATGAATTGTTTCAAGTTATTTGTTCAAATTTAAAGAGATTAGTATAAATGGGAAGTCTTATATTGTTAGTAGAGTTGCTTGTTTAATTTCTAGTTGATAGAAGTCCTAGAAGATTAATTTCTCGACGTGTTTCTTAATTTCAAATGTCATCTTCAGGTAGTGATGAAGAAACAAATAAGTTTCAATTATTGCATCATGTAAAACTACAGTTAAGACTTCAGATTTCCAGTTAATCTCATCACATTTCTATGATTAATTTGAAATAATTAATTTAAATATTAATTGATATAATCACTGCTGTTTGGGTTGAACATATTTTAATTACTTATTCTAATATAAAGGTTTTAATAACATTCTTATATTTGACACATTGTTTTGTTATTATACATAACTTGAATTTGCCATCAATTCTCAACACATATTATAATATTCACTTAAATGGTTAAGTTGATCATACATTTTTAATCACTATATTTAAGTTTTAGTCTTATACATTTCTCTATCCATTTTAATGTGTTTTTTGTAATTTATTGTGGATATTTCCAGGCATATTCATTTGTTATCTAATTAATTAAATGTTATTTTGTTAATATTCTATTTTTGATCATCATACAACTATTAAAAGTAACACATTGTTAGCTTACCGCAGTCATGGTTATATTGTATCCATTTGAAACATTTAGTGCTATTTATTGTGTATATTGCCAGGCATGTTCTTTCTATACCTAATTTGTCCATTGCTATTTTGGTATTAATTCTTCATTTTTGATAATCTGATAACATTAAATCTAACAATATCTATCATATCTTATCTATTATTAATTACACTCCTTACTTAATTCATATTTTAGAATCTTTTCTAAAATGTTAAAACAAATTTAGTTTAAAGTAATCAAAAGATACCATTCAACTTATTAAAACATACAAAGTAGCAAAATATATATTCTTATATTAAGCTATCACACAACAAATCTCCTTTATAATAATATCCCCATAGCCACTCTATTTGTACTCTGGCAGTATTTATTTTATTTGAGATATTTAATATGCACTTTCTGAACGGACTGACTATATCCGCACACAACTTATAAACTAACTTATATCTAGAACAGACACAACAACCAGCTCCCAGCCATTAATTTATCAAAGTGAAAGGGTAACCCACATTTCATCATTGATACTTTTTCAGCCATGTTGAGAATTAAACCTGGACCTTTAACTCAGTTGGCAGACATGCTAACAATTGCACTAAGGCATCAGACTCTTTAGCAGTAAAATATAACTCACATCAACACCTTATTACTGAGTAATTTGAGAATAATTAAAAGTTGAATAAGCAACATAGTGTGTGTTTCTATAAACATTCTAGTTTACAAGAACTATTTTAAGCAATGAAGACACATAAAATATTGATTCAACATAAGTGCTTTTAATTTTAATTAATGGTAATTTAGTTCCAATTTAAGTTTAAAAACAAGTAGTTACTAAGTTATTTAAATTTTTGTTGGAATTATATCTCATTGCATGAATATAGTGTTTTTAAAGCCCTATTTTGTAAGCAAATTGGCATGGAATGAAACACTTTTTTTATCATTCATTTTAATATAAGAAATTTTGCTTCATTTCCATTTCCCATTTTTAATATTCCTGAAAACTGACTTTGTTGCATCCCTTAAAGAATAGTCCTTGTAAAATTTTATTGTGCTTGTTACTGTCAATTCTTCGATATATTTATTCTTAAGTAAATCCTTTACTTTCAAAACTCACCTTTGTCACTAGAGAGTGTAGGATGTAACAAAGAAGAAATTCGATGGTGATTGTGTTTTTAACTTTCATGTTTAATTATCCCAATCTGCCAACAGTCACTTTCTTTAACAACATAACCAACTACATTTACCCTTTCTGGCAGCCACACAAAGAAATGCTTCAGTTAACCTAATTCTCCATCTAGACTGGTAACAATTTACTGCTCTATACATGGGCCTCACTGCAAAAATTCTCAATACATAGTGAGACAGCAAAATCAAGAACTCAGAAAAAACTAAACAGCACAACTTTAAGGATTGTTACATAATTAAATTCATTCAACAGAATGCATTTAAACACGAAGACCATATAATCAAAATATCTGTAAACCTTGTTGCAACACTTTAACACCTCATATAAACACAAAAATACTAAAAACTCAAAATAACTTTGTAGCTCATTTGAAAAGTGTTCATCCTCCAACCACTAAATTAGCATCACCGAATCCCCTTTCAGTATTTAACGATTTTATGTTCTGAGAAAGATGCTGCATTATATGGTATCAACATATTTAAGTGTTTGTGAATGTTTGTTACTATGATTAATTATATTTGTCATTTTTCTACAATTCCATTATGTTTATTTAAGTGCAATAAAATATGCTAAAGGCATTTAATAATAATAATGAACCTAACCTTTCAGGTTTTTTTCCAAACAATTTTTCTTTTAATTTGGTGTATTATTTCAAACCCCATATTATTTTGAATGATTCTGAATGTGAGAAAGATAACTTTATCTAGAGCTTGACCTGAACTACCAAATAACCAACCATTAACTATTTATTCATTAATCTATACCTTTGTGTTGTGCCACAAGCACATAGCTAATTTGGTTCATTACCTTCTCATGATCATAATGTGAACACTTTGATACATTTATTTAGAATTTTTTTTTTTTTTACCTAAACCTCAACATAAAATGTACGGATTTCCTTAGTTCCATAAATTTACAGATTAAAAAAAATGTTTATATGATATGGCTGATCCTTTCACAAAACTTATAAAAAGTTTTCATGAATTCTCTGTCAAAATCTTTAAATTGAATAGTGATCTATTATGATCAAGCATGTTGAATAGTATTTACACATTTGTCATGAACATGTATTTGAAACTTTCTTTGTAAATTACATCTTGTTTCTAAATCCATCAGAGTTTTTTTCATCTCTCCTTTCAAGCATGAGTGTAGAGGAAGTGGTCTTTGGTCATTATATAAAAATTTATAGATCTAATTACAAATTAATCATCAACAACAAATGATTATATAGGAGTTAATAAACATAAAACTTATAACTTCCATTTCTACGCACAAAAAATCAACAGAAAATGTAATGATACTTAGTTTATGTGTTTAAAAATTTTTCTTAATTCTTGGTTCTGAGAGAAAATGTTATTTTTTAACAAACACTTTTCTCCTAAATTTGTAGAAGTTAGCAAAATAATATATGTTAAATTAACAATCTCTAAATGAATGTGCAGCTCTAGCTCATTTTACATTAATTATAATAAAAACTTAAACAGGGTAAAGATATTATTCGTAAAGTTTTTAACAAATTAAAATATCCTATATTATTTCACTTTGTTGAACCTTTTTTCCTCCTATAAACATGAAAATAATTTAACCTATTATTACATTTTTTTGATGATAAAGTCTCTCGGAACATTTTTCAACTACAGTTATTTCACTTTTTTTTAATTAAACCAGAGCGACAAATTTAGGTTATTACTCAAAATTCAATTAAAACCTATTCTCACATTTTATACATGTTATAAAAAAATATTATATAACTCTTACTATCACTTAACACTTGAATTTTTAGAGTGTGCTTTCTAGGAAATCACTTTTAAAATAAATATTACATTACTAATAATTCAAATTCCAAATAGTGTATGTTTATTATTTCTTAATTTAATTTTATTCAATGACAAATAAACATCCACATTTCTTGCTTTCCCTAAATGGTTTCCCACCCTTTCCATGCAAATGCAGTTACACTTCCGATAAAAATTCAACCTTCCTAATCCCTAACCCATAGCATAATTATTACATAAGCATATAACCTGAATTGGTAGTAATACACGTTGATCTGTGTAATATTCTTAGCTAAGCTCATTAAGATCCAATTCAAAATTCGGGTGAAGTGGCTACAAAATAATTAATAGGTTTTTTTGTAATGACTTAAAATTTTATTTATATATGGTTTTATTTAAATAGCTTGGTCATTTATATTTAACAATTTAAATAATTATAAACCCAAATGTTGACTTATGTTACTGCTGTGTCTTTTCTGATTAGATTTTTAATAATTAAATAATTGTTTATGTATTTTAAAAAAACATAGAAATTAGAAAAATAAGGATTTTAAGGAAAGTAATTCTAACTTTTCATGACAGTTATAGCCATTGCCTTAAGCATTATATGAACTAAAAATGGCTTGTTGATGAAGCACTGCCTTTCAAACCCAAGTTATGACACCATACTTTAGGTCATCATCATCAACAGTTTCCAGCCGATGACTGGTTCAGCTTAGTAAAATGCCTTCTTTCTCTGTCCTTCCATCATTCTTGCTCCGTTAATTACTTCCATTCTTCTCCTTTCACTTACACACTTTTTATTATCTACTCCTCCCATCTCTCTATTGGTCTACCTTGTGGTATTTTTCCTGAATACTTGATATTCATCATTCTCTTTGGTATTCTCTTCTTTTCCATTCTCATTACATGACTTTAAGTGACATACTTTAGGTGAGATTTTTAAATTCAGTAAAATTACATAAATGTCACAAGGAATTCTATATTATTAATTTTATCAGTAAGGGACTTTAAATGAATGTATCAGGTATTGTACAAGTAGTTTGCTGTGTACTATGATTCAAGCTCTCAAAGCTAACAACCCAAATAATGCTGTAAAAAAAAAGATAAACCTATTTTATAATGACATACAATGTGCTCCTACATGTATAATTAATTTACTTTAATAAGTCATTTGTTATTTAATGCATTTTCTAAATAGATGGTAACTGAAAAAATTTGTGTAAAAGTATTTCTGTTGTATGAATAAAGTTTTAACTTTTTGGGTCTTCATTTGATTACTTTGTTTACCTTCATTCTAACTATATCTTCACGTTTCCTCAAAATGTACAGTAATGTATATGAATTAAACTTTCATTTACCCTCATTACTCCTCAAAGTAACTCAATATTCCATCAGTTTGCTTTATCTTCTCTTTTGACATTCTAAAGAAGATTCGATATAAATATGTCTTTAATATTGATAAAACTTGGATAACTCAGTGGCGTAGTAATATGCTAAGTCTAACCCAATGTATAGGCTCAAAACCAATTTCGGGTTTATTGATAGTTTGTTAGATGTATAAAAAAAAGTTTCATGCATTGGGTTAGACGTAGCATATTACTATTTATATGTATATTATATATATATATATATATACACATACACACACACACACACACACACATAAATCTCTAATGGCCAAATTCAAACATCTGATATTTATAATCCTTATAGGGCTTGAACTTAGAAAAAGACTCAAAACCTATTCTGAATATTGTATTTCAGTCATTGGTTGAATAGAAATGGCCAAAACTAATTTCATGCAAATTTATGTACTCACTAACTTAAATCTTCTTTATTCCACTCATACCGTGTTTCAGGTAAAATAAATTCTCGCTACATTCGAAACTAAAGAAGTGAAAAATATAAATTTGTCACAGATAACTAACCGTAACTATACCAAATCTTGTATTGCTGAAATAGTTTAGTTTAGGTTGAGTTAGAAGTTATTTAAGTTGGGTTGAATAAGGTGTGGCCAGGTTTGCTTAGGCTATATGTTGCAATTTTTTCTCCTACACTTGATTAGTATTGTTCCCAAAATGCAACTTGAGCAAACATAAGTGTCCACAACATGCCCTGATTATTGAAAGGGTCCACACATTATTAAATTGAAAATAGGCAAAGTGTCATTTAAGTTATTGAATGACTCAAATTACTTGGACAAGTCTGTGAGCATTTTGTTATTTTCAAAACATACATATTGCTGAGATATATTCTAGCCATCAACTGGATTTGTTTATTGTGTGTGTGTGTGTGTGTGTATGTGCGTGCATGTGTGTGTTCAACCTCTATGGTCTTGGGGTAAAGTGCTTGCCTTAGGAGCCAATATTCGTGGGTTCAAATTTTTCTTGAGAGATAAAAGTCCTTAGCACAACTTTCTTCAGAGGGTAAGTAAAGCCATCAGCCCCATGTTGACTGTGGCATGTAAAATAACCCTGGAAGGTATGTGAAAATACTTTTGCCTACAAAATTGTTAGGCCCTTTCGCTCCTGCTCATAGAAATTCTCGTGTACTGATATAATCAGTCAGTCAAAAAGTGCATGTTAAATACCTTAAATTAATTAAAATTAAATATAATTATACATAATATAAATACATACATACACGAGAGAGACAATGAAATATTTAATCTGAAATAGCTATCCCCACCTCTTCCTTAAATCAAGTAGGGTACTTGAGTGCATAATATTTAGACATTGTGAGAATAGCTAGAAGTTAAAAAGTCTGCCATTTTAATCTAAAGAAAGAGCCTCTTTTTATTTTGTTGAGGGTATGTAATAAGCTTTATTAATATAGTTTTTTTTAGATAATCTCTACTCCTACTGAGTTTATTGATAAATAATTTAAATAGCATACATAAGCATGGGCTATGTTGAAAAATTCAATTTCAATATTTTGGAACCTGTGTGTAGAAGTGAATTTTCAGTTAAAACTTGTAACACCACTACAATCTAAAACCTGGAATACACAGCAATACAAACACAGACACGCCAAAATGCACAACTCACCAATCCAAACTTAACTAATGACTAAATACTATTCTAAGCCATGGACACTTGCTACAGTCTAGCTTAAATAAAAATAAACTTGAATGACATTTATAAAGTTTCTAAAACAATCTTTATATATTTATACATAAAACACATGTAATCTGAAATTGTCACTTTTCATGTATGGCTTTTTTTAGCACCTCATTTTACTACCCATTCAGGTTCCTTTGTTTAGGGATGAGAAAATTTGAATTTAAAGAAAGTGTACCCACATTTGTGTGGAGGGAGAATGGAAAACCATTTAGGGAATACCAGCCTCGGTACACCCAACTGGGATCTCCCTGTCATCGGCAGTCCAGTCTATTGCGAGAGTGACACCTTAGACTGCGAGCCATTTAAGCGGGTCATAAATGATCTCAATATCTTTGGAAAAATACACATTATAAAGTATCATTATCATTATTGGCTGAAACAAAATGTGTTTGTGTTTCCTAAAAGTTCCTTTTTACCAGAAGCCGAGTCATTGCGCCGGACAAGGACCAGACCACAGTCTTGAATATTTCCCAATTTTTCTGTCTCAAATAACTTGATCAATAATTTTCTCTTGCTCTTCACCTCTCAAAATTTGCTGTTCGACTAAGACTACTTGGCCTAAACTTGACTAGGTCATTTGGTGTGTGTATTTATGTGTAAAATTTATTTAAAATACTATTTAATCAATTATTTAAGAAATAGATGTGGGTTTTATTGATTATATTCCACAAGTGAAAACTTTGTTTTTTGTCTACATAAAGTCACACATTACTAACTGTTACAGGTATGAAATCAAAGAGCTTTATGGGAAATGTTGAAGATCCAAATGATATAGAATCAAGGTCATCTGTTACAGCATCATCATGGGATCCTCCAATAGACATTGCATCAAAAGTTGATTTTTCTATTTTCTACAAAGTACAGGATAAACAATTTTTTAAATGTCCCCGTTGCCATAACATATACCAAAGAAAGGGCTCTTTAGTCAAACATATCAAATATGGCTGTGGCAAAGCTCCACAGTTTCAATGTCCGTTTTTGTCATCATAAATCATATTACAAAGCAGATTTAAAGAAACACATTGTTCGGCGACATTCAAGTTTATAATTCAATACATGTATTATGTTGGCTTGTATTTAATTTTAAAATGGGTGTAGTTTGATTCATTTAATAGATAGAGAGAGCAGTTATAAAACAGAGTGATGTTATCTATTCTTTAGAAGGGGATTTATTTTATTGAAGCTTATGTGGACTAGAAACTGAAAACTTGCATTCTCTAGTTGTATACATGTTAAACTTAGAAGCCAATATTTTTTTTTTTTGCACATGAGTATTATCTAAGCATTTTCAGAACATGATGAAGCAAATATAAATTTCCAGACAATGAATGACAGAATGAACATTTAGATTTTTCATTGCTCAATAGACATGTCACTTTCCTTATAGTTGTTTAATATCAAATGTATGAGCAACAATATAAAGTGGTTTATTGTTATCATCCTTTTCCAATAATTTGACTCGCAAGCAATGATTTTGATATTAAATGTGTACTTTTGGAGTGTAATAAAATCACTGTGCAATTTGAAAGTTTTCTGTTTATTTAAAAATATATCCAATATTTTTGAAGGAACTTGCTTCTTAATAGTATTATTTTGGCTTACCTTAAAGTCACTATCTCTTAGCTTCCTCAAATGATGTTTATTTATAACTTATAACCTGCATCATTGCTTACATAGTTTAAGACATTTGACTTGTAATAA
This sequence comes from Timema podura, assembly GCA_033556935.1. NCBI lineage: Eukaryota > Metazoa > Arthropoda > Insecta > Phasmatodea > Timematidae > Timema > Timema podura. The sequence goes on from JAVRXN010000005.1 coordinate 54,119,472, forward strand.
AGTTAGTTGCTGTTTAGAAGGAAGCCAAAGATTGAATCTTGACCATGTGAAGAGGAAAGGCTTTTCCAACTATAACTTATGTTTTTATTACATTCTATCTCAATGCTAATGTAGGTACATTACTTCTAAACATATTTCCACACCCCTACCTTTTGGATTGAACCATTCCATTAACCATAATACTAAATAGTTATAAAAAATAGAAATTATATTCTCATAAAAACCTATTCGCCAATTATTAAATAATTTTACCACTTTAAAATTGAAATATTAGTATTTTTAGTTGGTTTTTATGTTATATGTTTAGCACTATTTTTTAAAATGTATATTGACCTCGGTGGTCTTGGAATAAAGTGCTTGTCTCAGGACCAATGTTATATGTTCAAACCCAGCCAGGGTTGATGGATTTTTCTTGAAAGGTAAAAATTCATAGCACAACTTCCTTAGGAGGGGGAGTTTTCGCTCACGCTCATAGTAATTCTCGTATGCTAATATAATCAGTCGGTTCAGATACCTAAAAAAATAAGATGAAAATTTAAATGAAACTATCCTGTTTAATGCCAATAGAGATCTTTTATTAATTTCAACCTAACCTGCCCTTTATGCTTACAGCCACCAAACCTGGCTGGTACTCATGCAATCATTATAATCTTTGCTTATAACTATTTGCTTGGTATGTTTTGCTGTGTTCTTAGCCTGTAGCTCTTTAAAGAATGATCATACTTTTGCAAACAATACATTTTAAAGTATTCAGTTTTAGCAAAATATTATATTTGTTTTTGTGAGTTAAATAAATAATAATTTATCTTAGGTACCTATATTAAGTCTTCTGGAATTATATAATATATTTTAGTGAAAAAGTCCATAAGAATTTTCTGTTGGATTTTGTTTAAATTTCACAGTTCATCTTGTTTTATTTCCTTTTTAATGTTTCATCGAGCTGAAGAATAAGCACAAAGATAAATGATAAGGATATTTAATGTAGCGACTGCTTGGGTTTAAAACATATATTAAAAGAGTTTAATTGCTTATAAAATTACTAAATATATATTTTATTTTAAAGCAAACTTAAATATTTAAATGCAAGTGTACTGTTAAAATAATTTCAATAAAATGATCAACTTAGATTAGTAGCATCTACAAGAAAACTGCTGATGGTGAGAAGTAGTTTGACTCTCTTTAAACTCGTACGTAGCATCATCCAATCACCACTAGTATACTTGTAATAAATATATCTTGGTCAATGGAATTTGATCTATATCCAACAAACAAGCTTGTTTTGTCAAACTTCGCTCCACACTACTTCCTTACAACCTATATTCATATCTATATATATATATGACTTAAAAAGTTTAGACCCACTGTACTAACACAATGGGCATAAGCTAAGGTCTCATTGTCAAGGTCATTTAGTCTGGTTGACTGGTAACGGGGAGGTTGGTGAAGGGGTGGGATGAGGGTGTTATTCCTAAGTGGTTTGCTACTCGTTCTACCCAAAATGAGGTTACATTTCTTCAAAATTATATCTTCCTCATTCTAAATAAAATTAGCATAGTATATATACAACTTCTATGCTAATATTAATATATATACTATGGGATGAGGAAGTATGAGGAAATGTAACCTCATTTGTGGGGAGAACGAGTGGCAAACCACTTAAGAAAAAAACACATCAAACTGGCTGGAATTCGAACATCAACCCCCCTCATTACTGGCCAGTTAGACTAAATGACCTTGACAATGACACCATATCATATGCCCATTGGTCTAAATTTTCTAAGTCAAAAAAATAAATGAAAAGTTTTTGAATTCCAAAAGCAAACTTGCTTTATAAATCACAAACAACAAAAATAATATTGAGTGCTGAGATTGAGTGCTTAAAATTAAAACATTGATAAACAGAAATAAATAATCATATTTGCAGCCTCACAGTTTTATTGTAATTGGTTAGTATAAAAATATTCAAATAAATAAAACACCATGACTAACTCCACTAATGTTGTTGTGAAACAATATCTAAAAATTACATTCAATTTTATGAAAACAAATTTATTTTATGCCGATAAAATCACTGATTCAGTGAATGTCATAAGTTATATGAAACTGGCTTAACAACATCAAAGAGTTGTAAAAATCTATGTCAGCGTGTCTTTCCCTCAGAGCACCTTCATTCTGAGAACGTTTTATATGTCAAAAATATTGTTTCTCAGACTCACTGGCTATTTAACCCATATTCTGCCGTGAGTGCTATGTCACAGCTATTTGCGTAGGCCTCACAACCACTTTTCTACTTGTATATGTATATCTGACAGATTTTTTCGTTGATTTATTTTTTCATTTATAATTTTATTCATGGTCATATTATAGAATTAAACTAAAAACTCCATCTATCAGCTTCAATATGAAGTATTTGGACCATCTAAAAGCTAAAGTGGCTTATTGACAGATGGCATTACAATAACATATTGTAACGAAACGTTGATTAACACCTGCCTTAGGGAATGCGTGTACAAACAAAGGCGTTTAATGCTCCTGGGAAAGAGTTAAGATAAATTAAATCAAAATAGTAATCACAACTTCCCACATTTAAGTAAAACACATTAGTCAATTTCTTAGTGTCTTTTTCATGGAAATTAATTAATATTGATTGAAAATAAAATATGAATTCAAAATTTAGTATATTGTGATTTTACTGATTATATAAGAAGAGATTTGGAAACACTCATCTTTAGTTACCATTATTACCATGATAAACTTATCAATATTCTGGTATTTTATTTTGAAATTTAAATACAACTTAACATATTTAGATACTATATTTTAATTTTTTTAATAATGTTCATATTTATTTTTAAGGAGTGATAAATGATAAGGTTATCTTCTTGTTCTGAAAATTTAAAAATACACCTGGACACGGGAATCAACCCGGGACCTTTGGCTTAGTACGCCAATGCTCTAACCACTGAGCTATCCAGAATTCGTCCTGTGCCCAGGGTCATTCTTCACTCATATTTTAAGGCTGAGTCTATGATGGATGATTTCCGCTAAGTTCATCATAGACTCTGCCTTAAAATATGAGTGAAGAAGGACCCTGGGCACAGGACGAATTCTGGATAGCTCAGTGGTTAGAGCATTGGGTACTAAGCCAAAGGTCCCGGGTTCGATTCCCATGTCCAGGTGTCATTTTTCAATTTTAAGAATATGATATCTAGATGGAGTAATTCCCACTAATAAGCATAAATAATAGCTCTGGCTATTAATTCTTTGTTATCTTCTTGGTTATTATTTTTTAATATTATCTAAGGAAACATTATTTTTATGTTCGACTTTTTTTTTATCATCCTATCTTACCACTCACTAAATTTTCAGCCTAATTACTTCACTTTTTGGGTTCTTATCTACTACTTTAAAAATACAACATTTAGTTAAACATTTTATCTAGCTATGATTGACCTCGGTGGTCTTGGAGTAAAGTGTAAGCCTCAGTACCCGATGTTGGTGGAATCAAACCCAGCCAAGGTTGATGGATTTTTCTTGAGCGATAAAAATCTTAGCACAACTTTTTTTTTTTAAGAAGAAGTAAAGCCGTCGGTCCCATGTCGATTGTGCTTGTAAAAAACCCTGAAAGGTGAAAATAACTTTCCCCGCAAAATGACTTCTTGGGGCATTTAATTTTCAATAAATCTCCATGCAAAAACCATTACAAACAGCCTCTAGAGCATCCAATTTTCAAAAATTTCTGTAGAAGACTAATTTATTTATTTTTTAGAGGAAACTAGTTTTTAAAAAAATTCTGGTAAGAACTACTCCAAAAATCTTTGAGAGTCATTTAAATTTTTAAAAACTTCTAAGGAAAGACCCCTCAGAATAGCTTTTAGGTTCATCAATTTTTCTCTTAACATTTTCATGAAAAGGTACTTGTACTCCCCTTTGGGGTGGAGGTCAAAATCCTTTATTTTGTTAGCTGTCCCCTCCACCCTAGATAATTAAGGTTCTGCCACCACTATGCTTCTCTTTGAGTAAAACACTAAAAGTGTCCCAGTTTGTGGAGAAAATATTGTGGTAAGCCTACCATTACAGATATTATATCAGGGCTGGGCCAATTAGCCGATTAGCCCTTTTGTAGATATTGCCGGTAACCAATGCCGATTTATATATATATATATTATTATTTCTCAATTAAATAATCAATATATTAATTCTCAATTAAATGACAAAATAACTAAACAACTATTTACAACAACTGTAAATTGGTACTTCAACATTAAGCTTGAACATGCTCTAAGAACTGATCTCGAGGAGCGCTCAGTGAACACTCGATTGAGCGGATTTTGGGGTGCTCAGTAATCGGCATGCAGATGACGTCACGCACCATGACGAAAAGGAAAACCCATGATTAATGATCGCGGTTCTGTGCAACTAGCTCCTAGAGTACACATTAGCACAATAATGATACATTATCTTGGACATATTCATTGTTTTTGTGGTATTAATAAGTAATGAATTATCAGCGTAAAATATCTGTGTGATAAAAAACCAATCATCCTTGGCCGATTCTGCCAATATCGGTCGATAAATCGAATCGGTTATCGGCATCAGCCCAGCCCTACATTAAACGCACCTAAAACTACTAATTGGAAAAAAAGTACTGGAAAAATAGCTTTGATATTTTGTATTTAAATTAAGGCCATTTGCAATATTGAAATTGCTGCACCTAGTTACCACAAAAAGAATTTAAACTGCGACTATAGGCATTTTATAGTCAAAAATTGACTTCGCCTCCAATGGTTATGAAAATGTGCAGTAACCCTTCCCCTGTCTCTTTACTTCAAAATAATTCTAGCCACAACTTTGATTGTTTGCTCTCCCAAAAGAAAATTTATTTGTGTGCCACTGACTGAAACTATTATACATTTGACTTTTACACACAAGAATAACAATGCTTTTGTTACAAACACTGCCACTAAATTTGTGGTCAAACTAAATACCAATGTTTAACTAATTTTTTTGACATTCATATTTCTCTATTGTTCTTTCTAGATTATTTCAAAGAAATAATTTAAATCTCTTTTATTAAAAAATATCTTACTCCACCTAACCATGTTTTTCTTTCTGGAATCATTTATTTACCTGGTGTTTCATAGTATTAAGTTGTTAACATTCCTCTATTAATTTAAGTGGGAAAATTTAAAATAAGATAAGGTGTTTTAAATACTTAGATCGGTAATTAAATATATTTTTAAGTTTATGTAAGAAAATATAAATAAGTTAAAATATCAAAGATTTTAAAGAGCTAAGCTATAAATATTTTTAGATTAAATTTAATAATTCATATTTTATCTAAGATTGATTTTTCTGGATGATCATGGTGAGTACATATTTTATGTAATAATTTATATTTAGATACCAAATAGTTAACATGCTGTCAATTTACCTAATAATAGTTAATATTTAAACTAACATAACATGCTTTTTGTATAAACTTATTTTAGTATTGTTATGGTCATGTTTAAAACAATGGTTACTTGAAAAATATATTTTCCCACTCAATATATAGGTACTAAGAAAGCATATTTACTCACAATTTTTTTTAAATTTCATTCATTTACTGCAAGTATTGGTTGTTCATTGAAAGTAATACTTATTTTACTTTATTTTTATCTTTTACAATAATGTTGAGTAAATTGGTAAAATTAATAGTTCCATTAATTCAGGTTAAATAGAACCAGATATGAAAAAATAGTAACAGCAAACAATTATTACTTAAAAAAGCAATTTCATGTTCTTTTTAGAAACTTCAAAATCATCTCTCACAATCAAAAATAGAAATCATAATGTTTATTAACAATGGCGTAACAGATTTAAGCTTGGGCCCCCCTGTAAGATTTATTTTCAGGCCCCCACTTTTCCAAGTCATCTAACACCTTAGTAAATATTACAAGAAATGATTAATAGTCCTAAATAATTACTAATTTAGTAATCACACCTTATAAGGATTGGTTTATCCTCGATTTTATGTTGGGAACATCATCAGTCAGTCAGCTTGTTTGTATGAAGATTAAAAAAAAAGTGCGCTATTTAAAACCGATTGAAATAATGCTATAGCTTAGTTATAATTTACAACACTTTATGATAAACATATTCATCTATATAAATTGTCAATAATCAGCACATAAGTTATTTGGTTACAATTATTTCCACCAAATTTATAATAATTTAAAGTTCCCTTTCCCTTTAATGTTCCCCCTTATACCATTGGGGGCATTGCAGGCCTGGGTGTTACACCACTGTTTATTAATTATTTTGACAAATTGAAATGGAGAGTTTCTGTTTGTTACCCTGTGCGTTATGACAAGATGTAGCCTTGATGTGGCTCAGGTGGCTCAGAAAGATACTCCTGTCCATCACTATTTTCTTAGCAGTAACTAAATGTTATCTATGTGTGTATCTTTAACTGAGACAATGTAGTTCATTTTCCATCTTTTGTTTGTTGACCTAACAAAATGGATCATTTAGCCTTCATAATTCTAATAAAATAATATTACTTTTCCTAGGAATAAAAATGAAAAATTGGTTTAATCCATGGGCATGGCTATTGATTTAACCATTCAACTTTGTATATTTATTATTTGGAGCATATTCCAATCTAAACTGGTTATAGCTATATTATAAAACTGTATTTTGATCAATACATAAAATATAATCGTATAGTAACGTCTAAACTCAGATTTTTGGTATTTATTATCACTACGGTAAGTTAATGAATACACAATAAGGTAAGATATTTAGGTAAGAAACACTTTATTTAATGTAAAATGTTTACTAATTTCTCTAATGTATATTTACTCCTTTAATAATTAATATAGATGAGTGTACTTTGTATGTAAAATATAACTTATTCACAAAAAATCCACCAATTTTATATTTCAAAGTAAATGTATATAATACAACTTGTAATTTTTTTTTTAGAAATCCAAAATTTCATTGATAAGTATTCAATAAATAGGTGCATTTGAATGAATATAATAAACTCACATGATAGACATTCATTCTTTATTAGGTCTTGAAAATATACAATTTTTTTAGAGAGTCTTCAATTTTATTTTTTAAATTATCAGAATAAAATTTCAAAGATCTCAATTTTACTGTAAAATATTGATGAATCGAATAAAAAATATAATTTAATTATAACTTCTATTGACAGCTCAAAATTTCACCAGGATTTTCCCATTTTTTCTTCATATGAATATGGACACATTTCCTCTATTCTACTCCTTAAGACATTAGTGTCCTGTGTTTTGAATATAACAGACAATAACATTCGAAGCTTTTATTTGAATTTTTCCTGCTTCTTCCATATAACCCGTCCCATCCCATTTAAAAAATTTATAAACATTGCTTTGTTGCTAAGAAGAATTTAATAAGAAAAAAGAAATTAGTTGAAAAGTTAATTAGAAATACTATCTTTATAGTGTTTTTTTTTCTTTTTTTTTTTCAAAATAAAAATATGTCCTAAATTACTAAATGTTCCAGATGTTCAACAGCAGATATCCTTGAAACATTTTACAAATCCAGAAGAAATGATATCGAATTTCTCAGTTCCGGACGAGTCTTCATTTGGCATCTCATCATTTGGCAGTTATTTCCCGTGTGATACTCAAGAGCAACAATTTGTATGTCCTCGTTGCTTTAAAACATATAAATGGAGAAAATCATTAAACATTCACCTCAGATTTGGTTGTGGAAAAGATCCACAGTTTCAGTGTCCTTTTTGTACACACAAATCTTATTTTAAAGGAGATTTGAAAAAACATATTAACAGGCTTCATAATAATTAATAAACTAACAAATGTTTATGTGGGCCTATTCTTTGTGGGTTTTGATTTAAAATAAAATATAAGAGATACTAGCCACATTTCAGACATAAGTGTTTTAGACAACTTCTTAAAATGGCACTTCCGATGAGTAAATTTAATTTATGACTATGATGTGATTGAAAAATTATATTAGATTTATTAATACATTATTTTTGTGATTTTTGTAAATGTCTTCTTTAGTTTTCACAATTCACACAATGCTCTTGCAAATTTTTTCAAATTCAAATACAATTTAACCAACTGAAATATAATTTATTTTATTTTGTGCAGTTTCAGACACAATTTCAAATTGTTGGTTTTCACAATTTGTCAACATGTGATGATTTGTTTTTTGTTGTTGTTAAGCTTGTGCCAAGTATTATGTCACATGGCGCTGTACATTGTCACGTTCCCAGGTGACAGCTTCAGGGACTGCTTCCACATTAGCCCTAACTCTGTGAAAAAAAACCTACTAACCACCCATAGAACACACATTTTATATGGTATATTTTTGTAGAAAGGGCCGTATCTGACATTTAAAAAAATTACTAAAACTACTTTCATTTATTCATATGTCCAGGCATGTAATTTTCAGCTGTCACTCTTGATATATGTATATATGTAATTTATTAAAATCTTTACAATGTTGATGACAAAAAAAAGTTTAAATTTTGTAAAATATCCTTCCTGTGTCTATGAAGTGACAAATATCTAGTATGTATTGTTCATGTTGTTAATTAGAAGTTGTGTGTAGTGGCTGGCGAAGGACTTTTATTCCTGCTTCGTACAGCTATTTGCTACGAGTAGGAATAAAAGTGGGGCTAATTCCTATAAATTTCGCCTGGGCAAGCGTGGTGACATTACCAATGTTGGTATTGTGCGTTGTTTGCATAGTAGGGTCTGAGCTACCACCAGGTATTTCAGTTAAGATGTTGTTTGTTTTTAATTGATGGTATTTGTGCATTCTATTTAGTGGTATTTACAGCTAGCACTGCACATTGGGATGATCCTCTCTGAAACGAATTGTGGAGATGGATACCTGGCATAGTTGTGGAGGTTATAGTCTTGATCAGAGGTGGAAGAGGAGTATATAGACATGATAGACCATGAAATTAACTGTCAGTAATGTAGTGGAAATTGACTACGCTGATTTGACAGGATGTAGAGGGGATACAAGCACCACTGGGCTAAGCTGCTTTGTAGGTCTACCTTAGAGGAGTCTGCCCTTTTGGTATCAAATACCAAAAAGCCATATATATTTGGGACCAATTATGTGGAACTTACACATTATAGAATTTAATTATCTATGCTCTGCATCTTACCACCCGTCTGGGCTGTCTTTATATTTGGGGTAAGAAAGAGAAAGTAGAATTTAAAGGGAACGTACTAATATTTTCATAAAGTAAGAGTGGGTAACTTTCTGATAAATATCACCTCTGTACAACTGGTAAGCAAAAAACCAAAATAATAATGATAAAAATCTTCATTTTTAAGTTTTTGAATATTTCTTTAACTTATTTTATAATAAACTTATTTTACTATATCATTCTGAAAATTGAAAAATGACACCTGGACACGGGAATCGAACCCGGGACCTTTGGCTTAGTACGCCTCCTGAATCCTGGATAGCTCAGTGGTTAGAGCATTGGCGTACTAAGCCAAAGGTCCCGGGTTCGATTCCCGTGTCCAGGTGTCATTTTTCAATTTTCGGAATGATATCTAACTGAACCAACTACCATTAATATAGCTTCGGCTATTTACACTTAATAAATATACGCATTCCCTGACAATTATAATAATAATTGTACAACTTGGCAATAGCCACTACCGAGTCGCCGATGGCTGCGTTATCCGATGGCTTGTAATATTAAAAATCACATAATTGTAGCTGACGATTTCTGCTCTGTCCATCATAGACTCTGCCTTAAAATATGAGTGAAGAATGACCATGGGCACGGGACGAATCCTGGATAGCTCAGTGGTTAGAGCATTGGCGTACTAAGCCAAAGGTCCTGGGTTCGATTCCCGTGTCCAGGTGTCATTTTTCAATTTTCAGAATGATATCTAACTGAACCAACTACCATTAATATAGCTTCGGCTATTTACACTTAATTATTTTACTATAGATGATTGTGTGAATAGGAGTATGTTATAGAATGCTCTGAGATAATATGGTGTGGATGCATGCAATTATGACGGTGTATGATGGAAGTAAAGCGTGCATTAGAGTGGATGTATCTTTGAACAAATGGTTTAACATTGAAGTGGGTGTTAGCCAAGGTCATGTTATGTCCTCATTGCTGTTTAATGTATTCATAAAAAAATTGTACGAGGGATGCTTTTGAGGATGCTATTGGTGTACAAATGGACAATGTAAATGTGAGAATGCTGTTATATATGTCATACCATATTGATGGCTGAGAATGAAAGTGACTTGCAGAATGCATAAAATCATTTGAATGTGGCAACAGGCAAAATTAATCTTTGTATAAATGTCTCCAAAACTAAGGTTATAGTTTTTGATAAGGATATCAGGAAATGATTGTTGGTTTAGTGTAAATGGAAAACTGTTATAACAAGTAAATGATTTAGTTTATCTGAGCAGAATTTTCTGTAAATAATGGAAGGATGGATGGTGAAATCGATAGACGAGTTAATGCATCTCGGAGAGTGGTTGTATGTATGGGACTATTTTAAAGAATGAAGTAGTATCAAAAGAGGCAAAAATGGCAGTTTATAAAAGTTTGTTAACGCCAACATTGTTTTATGGATGTAAACTTTGTGTTTGTCAGGAGAAACATAAGAATAAAGTGAATGTGTTTGGAATAAAATATCCAAGAAATGTATGTGGAAAAACTCATATGAACAAAGTCAGTAAAGAATGAATGTTGAAGGAATGGGGTTTGAAAGGAAATCCAATAAGTCAAAGTGAAAGAAACATTGCATGTTGGTTTGGGCATGTTGAGAGGATGAGTGTAGATTGGGTAACAAAGCAAATATATTAAGGTAGAGTGTGTGGCTCAAAAGGAAGAGGTAGGCCATGTCAGACGTGGCTAATTGTTGTGGATGAATCTCTGTAAAAGAGGTAGTTGTTTCTGTAATTATATGCACAGTTTCTTGCCTACCCTGTAAGGGAACGGCTTGATTAGCTATGTATATATTATAAATACAAGATTAGAAATAGAGCAAATTAAAAACTTTATTCAATTTGAAAAGTTCTTAGGTATACTTCTTATTCATAGAAAAATAAAATGAAGTTTTTTTCATTATTGTCATCATCATTATCATCAAATGTGTCCAGCCTCTGGCCAGGTCACTTAAGTAAAATATCTCCATCTTCCTCTATCCTTCCACCATTCCACCAGTCTTCCTTCTTTAATTGCTTCCATTCTTCTTCTCTCACTTGAACACTTTCTGTTATGTGCTCTTCCCATCTCTTTCTTGACCTCCCTTGCAGTCTTCTTCCTACTTATTTAATCCCCGTCATTTTATTTAGCATCCTCTCTTTTTCCATCCTCAATACATTCCTATACCATATCAGTCTTGCTTCCTCTACTATCTCATGTACTCCCTGTACCCCAACTCTTTCCTGGATAACTTCATTCCTAATCTTGTTTATCCTCGTGACAGCTAACATGATCCTCACAAATCTCATTCCCATGGCTTCCACTTTCCTAGTCTCTCTCACATTCAATGTATTTTTTTAAGAATCAAGGATGACTAAAATACCTGTTTATTTATACATATGTGTTTGTGAGATTAATATTATGTGTATGCTGCAGAAAATAGGTCACTTAAATAATTAAGCTTGAACCAAACATAACATTTAGGTATTGTATGTTTTCTTCATTCAAAAACACTGGAAATTTATTTCACTTTAGCATATAATAAAATATGAGAATAAAAATACATTATATAAAATGAAAAACAAGTCTTTGAATTGCATAGATTTTGGTTGTGTCAAGTGAAGAGTGCAGAAAACTAAACTACTGTGGCTATAATCTAGTTATAATTTAAAATGTTATTTAATCTTACCAGTACACTGGAAAGAATATACACTTTTAATTAAGCCAGTGTGCTTCATTTAATCTCTACAAACAATTTACAATGGTTGAGTGATATATTTAATACCAAATTTAATAACATTTAGTAAAGTTCTTTGCTTTATAAATATTTTTTTTATTATGATCTAATCTCGTGCTGAAAGATCTACAGTGAAAAAAAAATCATAAATTCAAAAATAACTTTGATGATAAATCAAATTAAATCCATGTCAGCAGGGTGTCTACGTCACGAAAGTCACAGACATGAAAGTACTAATTGCAAAAGAAGTCACAAAAGTCCCTGAAAAGTAATGAATTTTTCAATATTTTAGTCATAAAGTCGCGAAAATATTGTTGTTTGAATTTCCCGCACATGGTAACAACATGAACACGTCGAATGTCAAGCCACCCACTACTCATGATGCCATTCACTATCCACAGTAGCCTGATTGCTTTTACTGTGATACCAAGGACAAGGCTAACGTTTGCCATCTAGTTAAAGTTTAATGTTATGTGTGAGCGCATTATGCTTATATGTGCATTATATAATCTTTGATCCGTTTACAGAAGGAATTTTATGCTCAAAAAAGGTCACCAAAAATCACTAATTTTTGTTTCTTCAACTCAGTAGACACCCTGATGTGGAGACTTCTTCAACAGTGATTTTCAACATTTTTAATTAATTACCTACTTTTCACTGTTAGCTTAACTTGTGATCCAGATGGTTGAAAAAAAAAGAGTTACTATTAAAATTTAATATAATGAAACATAGTTTACATTTTGTTTAATGTTGGTTTGTTTGCATATCATGACCTCCTTTGTGTTCAAGTGGTCAGGGTTCCTGGCTACATATCCAGAGGTCCCAGCTAAAATTCCCGGTGCTTCTAGAATTATCTGTGAAGCAGTCTGTCTAGAACAGTGTCAAACTCAGTTTTGGGAGTATATACAAGGAGCTACTTGAATGAATAAGTTGTAGTTCTGTTTTAGAAAACTGAGATTAATGGCTGGGGGGTCATTGTACTGACCACATAACACCCTCTATCTGCAAATTTTGGCGCTATCATCGCTAACAACAGCGGCTACTCAGTTGGTATAACTCGCCGGCTCACGACTTGGGATTTTTTTGTTATTTGCATAGCACAATTGTATCCAGATTCTATGTAGTAAACTCAAACTACAATTTTTTAAATATATGCTTTAAAATTGTAAAAAAAAACTTGAATCATAACATACTGAGTTATTTTATACTCTAATTGAAATTTAGTGAATTACATTTTAAGACGGACGCCTTGAAACAGTGAACTTGAAACAAGAACACTGCTAACATGTGATCAGTAGTACAAGGATATATCATATCCTCAGCCTTACTGAAGTTTCGCTAAGCTCCTTGAGCCAGGTTGAGTCCAACAACACTAGGGTTTGCTAGTGTCACTGCTCAATGATAAAAATACTTACAAATGTGCAGTTTTTAAACAACTCACTTTTAACATGTTGTCATAAAGGGACCATTGTAATCATAATGTTCATTCTGTGTAAGCTCTTTGAGAGGTAAGACTGTGTGAAGAGGGTGTTGGGTTACTACCTGAACCTAGCTTTGAGGAAGCTGGCCGATTGACTCGATATGGTAGTTGTGTCACTCTCTATTAGTGAAACCATGTTTAAAATGAACTCTTTATTTTTTTTTGATGCCCCTTGATAGCACCTACCAATACACTATTGAATGACTCAGGCTCTCCAATGAGCTTAGCCATTTTCACCTGGAGGCTGTGTGTGACCTAGGCACACAGACAAACAACCTTGACAAGCGAATAATCACTACAGAGTCAGAAGTAGACAAATTGGACAAATTTCTTTAGTTGGAAGACACCCTACCCCAATTCAAAAATAGTCTGCTCCAGTCAGCTTTCTCAGCATATTCTATCCGCTGCTGTTTAGGAGTTAAGTTATAAACAGAAGAGTAAACACATCATTTTGATTTTGTGATAAATTTATTTTTTCACTGAATTTAAGATTTGTATTTTGACTTTGTGAAACTATACTTTATTTATAAGTTGTCATTGCATGCCATAGTAAAACTTTTTATTCTTAACTCGTTTGAATTATTTTCATGGCCCAAACTTTGGTTGTCATCCATAAGTTTAAAGGCATTGTTCTAAAAGTAGGCGTAAGCCTCGAGTACAGCCCAACTATTTGGACAGTAAGTGGTTGATTTCTTCTGGTGTTAAACAAGAATTCTTTTAATACCGCCTCTTACTACTCTTTTGGCTTGGACAAGAAATTGAGTAGAAAAGTCTTCCTAGTGAATATCTTTAATTAAGTGTTTATAATACACAATATTTTATAAGTTAAAAAGAATAGAAGACAAAATGGAAAATTTTTACGACATAAAATAAAAGATTAATGACTAAATAAATACTGTTCACAAATATTATGTCACTATTAAAAACAGGTAAAATTTATTTCATATTTTTGCTAATTTTGTCATCTTTATATTAAACTTTATTGTTGGGGAATTTGTTCTCTTTGACTTGGTTTCTGAAACGGTCAAACAGGTTTTATTTATGTTTGGGGTCTGAGATTGTGGTATCTATTATGTATCCATCCTCACTAGTAATTGAAAATTATTTTATACTCTTTGAACTTCTAACTATCCTTTGCTTGTGCTCTGTTGGGTTTCACTTTTATTTAGATACACCATTTAAATTACAATATAGTCTCGGAAACTTGACCTAATGTCAACAAGATGGCGTCGAGTTATTGAAATGTCGAGTTTTATGAATGAACTTGCATAAGATGCATGTTTACTAAACAAGGATGAATCACAGTACAGTATCAAATATTATAGGTAATATATGTATAGTACAATATATTATGTGTTAATATAATGGTATACATACAAACGTGTAATATACAGAAAAGCAATACAGTACTGTAAATATAATATTGTATTGATTCGAATAACACGTTACTGAATTGGAAAACTAACAAACACAGAACGACTATTCCACTCGAATTGCACAAACAAACTGAGAGGTTATACAGTTGAATGACTTTGGATTGTGATGATTGGTGCCAACAACTGTGTGTACATGCGCGTGTCAAGTTACACGAATGTCGAGTTATTGAGTGCTGATACAAGACAACTATATAAACAATTTTCAAAGATTCTAAACCTTGATCTTATGAATTGAGGAGTCTAATCTAATTCATGACATGCACTAAATTCTTACATCCACTGTCATTCTTTCTGGGTTGTTAATTATTTTTATGACCTTGAAATAATCCTAGTTATATAAGTTGGACATTTGTAAATGATGTTTTTATAATCAAGTTTTGCTGACATTTA
The DNA here is from genome assembly GCA_033556935.1 of Timema podura. Lineage (NCBI taxonomy): Eukaryota > Metazoa > Arthropoda > Insecta > Phasmatodea > Timematidae > Timema > Timema podura. Next base: position 54,134,717 of record JAVRXN010000005.1, read on the forward strand.
ATCCAGAAGTGAGAAACATCAGTGTAAATTGTCTGTTCTATTAATTGATATTAATAGTTTTTTTCTTTACTATCTGCATTAATGTTATCTCCATTATTGATAACAGTATAAACTTAATTTACCAATTCAACATAATTTAGAAATTTGTTTCTTGAGATAGAATAAATAAAATATTTGGTTTCCTCGCCATCTGATTCACTGAATGCCTTATTATAAACAAAGCTGAAAGCAGCAGAGTCTTTGTTTTTAGGTGTTTTGACAATAATATGTCAATAATTCTCATTCCCTACCCCCATTGATCAGCCCCCATGAATATTAAAACAGTATTTCTGTACATGCCTATGGTAACACAATAAAGTAATTGAAAATCATATTTCATAATTATAGCGACATACTGGCACTCGTATCAGCCAAGAAGTGTATAATTAGTTCACACAGATGATTAATTAGGTATTGAAGTGGATTATTTTAATCAATAATTATATAAATGCCTAGTTGAAAACTTAAACTATTTGTCAAATTAGTTATGTTATGTTAAAATTTTTGCATTAAAATAATATTAAAATATTTATTAAATATATTTTTATTAAATTGACTTTGGTGGTCTTGGAGTGAAGTGCTCGCCTTAGGACCCAATGTTAATGGGTTCAAACCGAGCTGGGGCCGATGGATGTTTCTTGGGCGATAAAAATCTGAAGCACAACTTCCTTCAGAGGGGAAGTAAAACTATCGGTCCCATATTTATTGTGGCATGTAAAATAACCCTGGAAGGTATGTGAAAATACTTTCGCACTTTGGAAGGCCCTTTTTCTCTCATTGATATAAATTCTCATATGCTAATATAATCAATCATTGTCAGTGAACATTAAATGACTCAAATATATATATTTGAAATACTATTGTATTGCTAAAATGGTTTTATCATTTATGTGGAAATGGTTGAGTGAATATAGCTGATTTAATGCCAATATTATTTACAATGATTGCAAAAAGTGATATAGATTGTTAGACTCAAACCACACTTTGTCATCGTTGGTTAGGTCAAGTTCAAATCCAAGCTATGTGATTTTGCGGTGTTTCCATATTTAAATATATTATTGTGATCTATCCATCCTAATGCCATGCTAACAGAAGCGTATTTCCTTTTAGCTAACTTCTTAATCCCAACCATGTAGACAACTTCACTAATCTTCTTGCTTTAAATGCACAACTAAATAAATAATTAATATCAATATTGATTTTTCCAAAATTGAAATAAATTATCTTTATAATTGTTCCAGAAGTGAAATTAGGGAGATTTATTCATGCTTGAAGAAAGATTCCAGGGATATTATCATGAAAAATATTTCAAATCCAGATGAATTGGGCTTACATTCATTTGTTCCGTCTGCATTATGGAATGTTGAAACTTCTGTCGGTATCTCAGCACCAGTTGGAAATTCGTTTTTATGTGATGTACAGGAGAAACCATTTGTATGTCCTCGTTGTTTTAAAGCATATAAGTGGAAGAATTCATTATACCTTCACCTCAGATTTGGATGTGGCAAAGACCCACAGTTTCAGTGTAATTTTTGTTCTTATAAATCATATTTTAAAGGAAATTTAAAGAAACACACTTCTCGACGACATAAAAATTATTGATTTAATATATTTTTAAAGCTTGTATGCATTCATTGATTGAAGTTTGTTTGGTTCAAGATAAATTAAGAGTTGAGGTCCAGAAGATTAAAACGATAAAGTCAAAGCAATAAAAGAGTCAGTAAATTTAATAAATTGTCATGAATATTTTTTAACCCAGATTGCACCAAGATTTCTTTAAAATTGTAAGGATGATATTATTGTTTTATTCTTCAAAAAAATTATGTAATTTTATATTGTATGTATAGAAGGAAGTGTACTTGTGTATGTACACAATAATACAAGTTTCCAATATTGTTTGAAATGAATAAACATTTCCGTTTACTTGCTGGTTGTTTATTTATGTTATATCAGCTAATGAGCCTAAAATATATTTATATTTCAAAAAGGTGTGATTTCTGAAATTATTGATTTTATTTTGGTTATTTTCTTTAAATACTACTTGTTTCTTATTAAGTCATTTTTAAATATTGCCTTAATTGTACACTTGTAGGCCCTTATAACTGAACTCAATGCATCTTGGTATTATTATGAATCTTTTTCTATATTTAATAGCTAATTTACTCAATATTTTGTTTAATACACATAAATTAGTATTTTTCTTGTTGTTGCTGAGCATACTCCTTCCACATTTGTCCGTACAAGTGTATAATTGTATTTTGTGGCTGGGAGACTACTTACTGAATGATTGAATAAGCTATACAACTAAAACTAGACCCAACATGAGCCGAATTCAACAAACAAGCACCCCCATTTCTAATCACGGACAATATTAAAACATACTCTCCACCCCAATTTGACAAATCGGTGCAGTTACTGACTATAAATAATTTATAATGTATTGCTAATAGTAACAGTGAAAATTATATCTAAATTAAACATACAAATTTAATTAAACACAGACCCAACATGAAACCAATGATATATTATTAAAGAATATTCAACATTCAAATACACAAATAGTAACTAATTCTAATTTCATTAAAGTGTGGATCCAGGGGATGCAAGAAAGGATAAGTTTTTTTTAAATTTTTATCACAAAATATTTTTTGGTCAAAAGAAATCAAATATTGCTTCTATACAAACTTAAAGCTTGATTTTATTCACATGGGAATATCAACAGTTGTTGAATTCTTTCAAGCGTGTTCTGGAAATTTTCTCTTCATCTAAAAAGTTTGTTATCTAATGCCACTATGCTCATGACAAATATTCAACAATTAATGTTAATATCACCATGTAAGAAAACTTTATGTTTGTACTGAAGAAAATTTGATTTATTTTGGCCAAAAAAGTTTTGCTATAAAAACTGCAAAATCAATATCTTTTCTCGTGTCCCGTACAACTAACCTTAAGCTTAGGACACAATAAATAACTCATGTCTTACTCCCTTACTAACATTTTGTACTCCTTATCTGGCAATAGATAAACAAAAATATTTAGTTCTTACTAACCTCACTTACTTTTAGAGGTATATACAAATAAAACTACCAGCAACAATATAATTAAACCTAAAAGTTATTTATATAATATAATTAATTGAGTAGAGTTATAAAAGAAATAATATCAAGACTACACAAGCCTCAAATCAACGTTGCTATAAATATTTTGTAGTTATTTAGAATGAACATATATTACTTTCAAGCAATTTATTTGTAAAAATTTGCTTAAATTTATAATAAACACACTCTCTGTGTTAATAACAGAATATATATTGTCACAATCCAAACTAAATGTAAAATTGGCAGGTATGTGTATTTTAAAAACAAATGTGATGTGTTGTTAGAAAAATTCCATTTTAATTTTAAAGAAGATGAGATAAAAAGATAATGATGAGGATGAGGATGGGAAGATAAAATATGTATACATTATAAATATAATTGTTCCAACAACACATTACATTGGTTTTTAAAAATTCCTTTTAAAATACAAATGCCTGCCTATTTTACATTTTGATAGTATGTTGTGTAACAATATCTATAACTGTTATTAACTTTGACTCATAATATATTGAACAAAAATTACTTGTATAAACCATATTACACTTAATGTATCACTGTTTAAGGATTACAGCGTTCAAATAAAATTCAGTCCACTGCTCAAAATTGGCCATATTTTCTGGCCAACTCATTTGCACTCACGGGCTCAATAGATGTTATTAAAAACCTAGTTTTAATAACCGAACCAAGCAGTACAATTACTCTACTTCTAACCACATCGTAGATTTGCCTCCTCCTACCATGAATGATTGAAATTGAAAATAAAATGGTATTTATTTTTGTTTCGCTTACTTCTAGTCTATATTAATATAATTTTATAAGATGAATGATACACGCAAAGTGAATCAAACCTAAAGATTGTTCACACTAGAAAAACACACTCTAATACCATCTCATGTCAGCTTTTAATGAACCATCCTCTCTACCTTTTCTTCCATGAGGAATTTCAATGTTGACGCAGGGTTTGAGCTGGGCTATGGGTTCTTTGAAGTGATTAGTTGAACCTTTACTGGAGTTGAGAATTGATACATTAAGACCTCCTGAAATTTAACTTGGGGTACACTCCTTTTGCTGCTTTACTTAGGGCTAGTTTCATAGTCAGTATTGAGTATGCTTCAGGTGTGGCGCTAAACTAAATGCAGAACCACACCTTCCTAAACCAAAAAGAATGGGCTTGTTTTGTTATGAAACTGGCCCATGCCATTCCAATTTAGGTACGTGTCGTTTTGCATTTAGTGTAGCGCCACACTTGAGCTACTTACTCTTACTATGAAACTGTCCCTTAGTGTATGCATGACTTGATCACCTACTTTATAGAGAGCTGTGAGCATGGTGTATTTTAACTACAGTAGAGTCTCAGAAACTTGACCTAATGTGGACTGAGATGGTGTCGAGTTTTGAATTCGATTATGAAACTTGCATAAGATACGCGTTACTAAACAAGGATGAATCACAGTACAGTATGAATATTATAGGTAATACAGTAATAAGTAACGATTACAGTACATAATATATTACATGTTAATATAATGGTGTTTATACATACATGTAATATAACAGAAATGCAGTACAATACTTTACATAATATTGTATTGATTCGAAAAACACATACTGAATTGGAAAACTAACAAACACAGCACTTGTAAAACACCACAGCATGACTGTTCCACTAGAGTTTACACAAACAAACTGAGAGGTTATACAGTTGAATGACCTTGGATTGTGATGAATGGCGCCAACAACTGTGTGCATGTGCGCGTGTCGAGTTACACGGAATGTCGAGTTTCCGAGACTCTACTGTACTTAGTCACAGGACTTTTTCCAATTCCCTGAAAGTTTCCTGCTACCTTGCTATCATTTGTATCTGGGGATCTTCTTCAAGTAACCCAGAATATAATTCCCAGTGTAGATGAATAAACTGCAACAATTCATAAACTAATTATAATTATGAGACGATAATCTTATGGCTGGTGCTAATTGTAGCCATGGTAGCATGGAATTCCATTTACTATAAACGAATATGATTAAGACGGATTTCAGGTTTTTATGAAAACACTCAATATGGGACAGTTTGGTGTAGTACAGGATAGTCATGAAATGACAAATGCTGTTTGAAAAACACATATCCCTTGAACAATATGAAGATGAACTGGCTTCTATTGTATGATACAATAGAACATAGGAAACTAAAGTCCAAAAACAACTTATAAATTCAATACTTTGATCACGGCTGAGATTGTTGGGAATGATAAGAGGTTATAAACCAAACAACTTTAGAATTCGTGTCTAGCGCAGTAATTAAATTTGTGTGAATACTGTGGCAAGGAACCAAAATAGTCAATATAAATCTCTGCATGGGAAATTGGGGGATGTCTTAGGACAGATATCCATGCTTTTGATTCTGAGTAAGCTTTAAGTCTAAACATACTTTGCATTACTTTACCCAGTTGTGAATGACCTGATCCATACCTTCTCAGAAAAATTTATGCTATTCTTGGCAATGGTTTTGAACCCTCTTAAGTGACCTGTGGTAAACTCGTGAAAATATTTAAAATGGGTTCGAGAATTATGTACATAAACTTTCCAACCAGAATGTCACAATGGTTTGTATGACAAGACTTTATCCTTAACTTAAGTTAGAGGAAGTTCACCCACATTTGTGTGGGGGGAAGAGTGGAAAACCATTTCGGAAAAACCACCCTCAGTACATCCTATCGCCTTGTCATTGGCACTCTAGTCCAACACGAGAGTGACACCTTAGACCATTCATCCACCGATGCAGGTTGGAGTCATATTATTGAGCTGTCCTAATAGGGGATGAAATGCTCTGAGACACTAACTATCTGTTGGGATCTCCTCTTCACTCCTCGATTTAATGATATAAAGTGTGGGCCACCACATTTCACTGAGTTTTGGAAAATGTTGAAATATAATGCTATCAACACTTAGCTATTTTTACTATTTGTATGATATGTTTTGATAACCACTATAAAGTGTTAAAATATCAAACTCATTGTCTTAAAGATAGAGTCCAAACTTATATTTATATCCAAACAGAATGCCTAAGATTTATTTCCAACTCAAAAGTGGCGGCTTTTCTCTTGTGTGTGTAAGCTACAGCTGGTTTAGACCACAGGTTGAAATTTGCCTTGACACACACAGCTCCAAGTCCAGTCAGAGATCACATCAGTTTGTAGAACCCATCAACTAGACTCTTAAACACACAACACAATAAAATTGATTTTTTTAAAAATAACTCCACTTTATTTTGTCTCTAAGAAAAGCAAAGTTATCTTGAATGTAATATATCTGGAAAAATGTATAAAATGCAATACACCCATTCACCATACTGCCTCAGGAGACCATTCTGTAAAAATATCAGAACTTGATAACGCAACCATGTTGCAAAGTGGTCTGGCTTAATCTTTGCTGGATGTACTTATTTGTAGAAGAATTGTTTGCTCTATAAACTTTAGCAATCAAATGATAAACTAACCGGCTGGACTAAGAATACTGGTGTGAGTCGTACCATTCAATGAAGCTTGTGCTAGTTTGATTCATAAAGTTTCCGAACTTTTGAATAGTGCGCCAACACGATGTTGTAGCAATATGCAGAAGGTGTTGTTGCTTAGCAGCAAACCTATCAATTAATCTATTGTTTAGCTCGTCATTCTATTGTGATTAGTCATCGCCCTGCTTTGTTTTGTTTAGGATTTGTCTGTGCATGTGTTGCGATTTTAGAGATGACTGAGTTTCAGAGCAGCGTATCAACATTAAATATTATGTTAAACTTGGGGAAATGTTTATGAAAACTAATGAAATGATGTAACAAGCTTATGGTGATCACTGTTAGGTTGTACACAGTGTTATGAATTGTTTAAGTGATTCAAAGATGGTCAGCAATCAACTGAGATGATCTGCATTAAGGGTAACCCTTGACATCAACTGAAGCCGCTCATGTGACCAAAGTTCAGTTAAGCTTGTGTTCAAATGGTCAAATGGCTGTTTGATAAATTGTGGACAAGTGAAACATTTAAATGGGGTTGTGTTTTCGACATCTCGACCAAAAAATTAGAAATACGTTGAGTTGCTGCAAAGTTCAACCCATGGCTGCTGACTCAGGATCAGAGAGACACTCACGTTACAATTGGTCAAGAACTTTTGGATCATATAAACGAGGACGTAAACTTCATGATGAGAGCTAATCACTGGTAATGAGAAATGGGCTTACAGCTACAATGTCGAGACAAAAATCCAGTCTTCACAGTGGATTGGAAAAAATTCTCCGAGACAAAAAAAAAGCGCAGCAGGTCATGTCAAACGTGTAAGTCATGCTGCTGAGATTTTTTTTTTTACATTGAGGGCGTTGTTAATCACGAATTCTTACCAAAGAGACAAAAAGTGAATCAGTGTTATGATATCAAAGTGCTGAGACGTCTGAGAGAAAATGTCAGGAGATAAAGGCCCAAGCTATGGAAAAACCAATTCTTGTTCCTACATCATGACAATGCACTTGAACACTGCTGAATTGTGACTCTTGCGCCAAAACAGAGGCATCTGTCAAGGGGGGACGGATGGAAGGAGTTCTAGGGGTCTTCCATGGTATTGTGTATCCACTGCAGCTGGCTTTTAATTATATTGTATGGATTTATCTGTAAGCCAATGATTTTATATAATATTTCAAGGTGGCATGTTAGAAATGTCGAGCTAAGGGCAGTACTTTTGCAACTATTATAGCTTCTTCCCCCCCCCCCTCCCCACAGTAAATATAATATTTCTCCGCTATAGATATGAGTGTAATTTTCTTTACATTTTAATCTGAACCATTCTTAAATATCTGTGAATATCTGTGGAATTGGATGAGAACTTTCCCTCCTAATTTACAAAGTTCCTCATCAAATGTTAATATGCTCATGAGAGATAGTCAAGAACTGTTGAGATGTATATGTGTAGACAATTAAAATATCTGTTTCTTCTGAAGAAATGTTTGAGTTATTTCACCAAAATAAACAGTTTGCTATGAAAACTACAAAAACACATTTTCTTGCTTCCCCTTCCACCCCATCTTGTATAAGTGTGTGTTCTAGACTAACCTCACCACACTCCTTAGAAAATGAATAATCAATGTGTGTCTGACCACATTGCTAAAGGTATGATATTTCGTGCTTTGTGTTTTGTTCCCCCTATCACCACACTCCCCCCCCCCATCCACCACCCCATCACTCTCCAACGCCCAACTTGGATTCTATAAAAGAAGTATGAAACATTTTACTTTTAATATGTATGCATTTATAAAAGTATCAAAGAAAATAAATAGGTGTAAATTTAGCATCTACAGAGTTGTACCTTACTTTGAAATTTATTTCATGTACTTTAGTAATTGTTCTATTGTTAATTGTATAGAAATACAAAACACATTGCTTCAAACTACATTTGTAACTAATAAAGGGGATGGCGGGGGTGGGAAGGATTATGCTTTTATATAGTTATATTATTATAAGTTTCTTAAAGTATCTTAATAAATTTGGGTTTTTTAAGCTCATACTGAAATTTGAGAACCACAGTTATATAATAATGTAGGTCAACAAAATAAGTTGGAAAATTTTCCCTAATCCTTTCTAAAATAGGTTTTATACCTTGACAGTTTTATATATTTACTGTGAAGTATATTTATACATAACCCTGTTGCTATTGATTATAAATTTATTATGTTTCATACTTGTTGCATGTCAAACTGTTTGTATTATATAAAGTTTTTTTTATATAAATAAGTTAAAATGGCCAATTTAAAATCCACACAGCCTTGTTCTGAGTGATTTAAAACTTATTATATGTTCATGTTTTACAGCTAAATTTAATTTTGAACTCTTTTAATTGACTTGTGTTTGTAGAAACTAATGATTATAAATCAATATATTGTTTTCTTTTACATATTGTTCTTTGAACAAATTAAAATATGTTATATAACAATAACAAATAAAAATCCTATAAATCTTGCAGTACAATCCCTTTTTATTATTTGATGTAGGTACCTTTTCCTTTAAATAAGATTTTAAAAAACCTCTTGCTACAAACAACGTTGATTTTTAAGATAAAATTAAAAAATATCTTTATGTTAGGTATAATTGAATGAAGTTATATCATATAATAAACTATTATATCTTTAAGTAGGCTTGTCTAATCTGGATTTTTTTTAACTAGGTCATTAATAAATAATAAATAATTATTTGAAAATAAATTTCTCATTCAATCAAATGATAATATAAGTTAAATTGTTACCATTACATTTCTGCATAATTTAAATAATATATTAAACCTAGCTGAAGCCAACAGATTCTTACTGAACGATAAAATATTTTAGTTCAATTTACATAGAAGAGGAAGAATATCCATCAGTCCCATGTCAATTCAGGCATTAAAAAAATTCTGAAATGCATATGAAATAAATTTTTGTCAAAAAATTATAGAGGTTTTTTGATCACTCATAGAAATTCAGTGCGGAAGGCAACAGGAAAGAAGCTGCACTTTCATTATTTCCTGAGTGTATGTGCTTTCTTCTAGATGCAGTAGGGCGAGGGTGGAGGAGGGGGAGGGCGGAACTAACCAGCCGAAGACCTGGGTCCACGCTCTGTTCAGAATGGATGAGCAAGCTCGTCAAACCAACTCTCAATCATTCGTTGGTTACCTGATTTAATAGTCCACCCATCTTTAAAAATACAAAACATTTTCACATGTTTTATTTTAATATCTGTTAATATATCCTCTAGGCTGTGCAACTATATTTGTTTTTTTTGTGGTATCTCTTCAGGATTTCTAATCACATAACACATATTATCCAGCTTAAATACATAAATACATATCATACATGTATGCATATCAAAAAATTTTTTTTTAATTTAAACTAGTGTTTTAATTTTTGTACATCCAAACTAACAATAACAAATTTTGTTTACAGGAGGTACATTTTGGAAACCCACACCAGAACATTGTCTCCAGTTTAACAATCAGGATGAAGTTACAGATGACACATCACATTTTATGTCGTCTCTTCAGGAATACAGACCAAGAGCAGCAAAGGACAACTATGATAAATCAGACACTTTATCTTTGCTCATTGATGCCCAGAATTTATCATATAAACATAAATCTTTGAAGTGTTTTGTGTGTCCCCAGTGTGCGAGAATATATCAGAGAAAGCAATCACTTTACCTCCATCAGAAACACGAGTGCGGGAAAGAACCACAGTTTGTTTGTCCGTACTGCACGTATAGAGCTAAACTCAAAGGGAACTTGGTGAGACATATTGCTACCAAGCATGAAATGAAAATGTAAACTTACATTTAATTAGTGAGTGGCTGTCTAAAAATTGTTGCTATTCTCGTGGTCACAATTTATTACTGTAATTATACTTTGTAAAATATTGATTATTTCTTCTTTTTTTCAAATTTTATCCAAAAGGGTCAATATTATAATTTATTAAGTGTAATCATCCTTCATCTGGTCAATACACCTTATTTGTGTTAAAACTAGCAAGCTTGGATATCACTTGGCGTTTCATATCCTTTTTTTTTATGCACTGTGCTCCCATGGTGAGAAGGCTTTGATTTTATGTTTAGTATGTAGTTTTTAGAAATAAATAATATATCATTGAATCTAAATAAAAATTAAAATACATGTAATTGAGTGATCATTACTTTCAATTTTCCACTAAGTAGTTGACACACACTACTTTTCTAAATGGATCTTAAATTAAAAGAATAAAATTATCTTATTTAAAAAAAATCAATTCTTTTTCTTTTGAAATAACACATATCTCATATTGCAGAGTGAGCAAGAAATTGTTACATATTTAATAATCCATGAACCCCAAGCTGGAATGTATTTGTGTAGTGAAAGAAGTGTGCAGTTTTTTAGGAACGAGCATATGCTTATAGTCTTGTTACAGGCTTGTTAGAGACTAGTCGTGATGTGGTCCTTGTTGATAGACTTATTGAGAGTTACAAGGGAACAGCATAGGGTTGTTTTTCAGGGTTACTCTGGTTGGTAACGATTGTGTTAAGGTTGTCAGACTACCACTCATGTCCGGACTTAAGGGCATAAAAGGCCAGGGAAAGGACTCATGGTATTGTAGGATGCGACAAAGACTTGCTTGTAGTGCTTATACTTACTTCTTGTACAAATTGTAAATATCCTTTTATAATTCATACTCATTTTCTACAACACTTTACCAAAGTCCAATTCCCACTTCTGACACCAATCTATCACTGCCTGGTTCTTATTAGTGACATTTGTCCATCCCAACCCCACGATAGAGTTATCATAAAAATACCTCAATGGCCATCAAATTAAATGATTTCACAAACATAATACACCTTTATATACATATAATAAATTAAGATCATATGTATCGGTACATGGTATTGATTATCTATATTGTTACAATTATACTAGCATATCCTGTGTGTGTCCACAAATATAAACATTGAACATACATGATAATTTCTTGGTTACTAATTGGTACCATTAATCTTAATCCTCTACCAAATTCTTAAATTTTACCATCAAAATTACATTTGCAAACATGTGAAACATATCCTTGAAGAAGAAAATATATAGCAATTGTTTCTGTTCCAGGATACACATCAGACAACTTATTTGGGTTACCGGAACCTCAAAACAATTGGAATTTAAGAAATATGGAAGAAACGCCTCAACCCATGATAAATATGCCACCTGAAAATAGGAAGAACAAATCATTTTGTAAACGCCTTTCATCATCTCTTAACTACAAACCAATTATTTTAAAAGCTAATATCAAAAATAACTCTTTTGGTCAAAACCTTTATGATAACTACATCCAACAAGAGGATGGTGACAATTCACATGAGCTACTTTTACAATGGAGTGACAGAGCTTCTTCAGAAACCACAGATAATAAGTCAATTACTAAAAATACATATGATTGTCTTCAGTGTGGAAAAATGTATACATGGAAAAAGTCTTTTTTATTGCACTTACGTTACGAATGTGGCAAAGAACCTCAATTCCAGTGTCCACACTGTCCCTATAGAGCAAAACAAAGAGGGACGCTAACAACCCATGTTAAAGTATTGCACAGAGACAAAAACTAAACTATGCTCTTTTATTAAATGTAAATATAATAAGCAGCAGTTTAGAACTTTTTTTGTTTCATACCATAAAATTCAATGTAAAGAGAATAGATGGAGAAATATGTCTTATTGGCTTAGCTTGTGATGTGACTCAGTACACAGAGCGTTTCATACACAAAGCCATATGGAAGACATACTAAGTTGTAAAATATCAGGACACATTTTTGAACTTTAAATAATAAATAAACTTTTAAAAGCTACACCAATGTTCAATTAACGTCATTACTCTACTTATTTAAAAAAAAACATATTTTTTGGCTGTCTTCGTATTAAAATATAACTGCTATGTACTGGTTGACGTAATCAATGCCATAATCAAATTCCTCCAAGGTGCGTTACCTTTCTTTTCTTTTTACATTGATAAAATTGGCATGTTACACCTACAAATAAATTGAATTAAAATAACAGTAAATAGCTAAAAATATTATTATAGTTGAATAGCGGAATCTGCATTTGATGGGACTCATTAACACATAATTTCTGGACCATAGAGAGATATAAAAGGTAATTTTACAGTTTTAATTCTATGAATGAAAAATTAATTTTAAAGAATTTGTATCTTGATATCTTGTAAACTTGATAATGTTGATGACAGACCTGTAAGAAAATGTGTCACTTGTATGTAGTTTTCAAAATATTTTTAGACTTTAAAACAAATTATATTTTGGATTTGAATTGGTTTAAACTAGTGTGTATATATATATTGACTTAAAAAATTATGAACATGGGACTATAATTAACATTAAAAAAAATCATATAATAATAAAAAATTTTAATGTTAGACATAGTAACAGAATACAGAATAAATAATAATTAATGTTCAAACATACATAGAATTAAAGAGATTACTTTTGTAAGATTTAAGCTTTATTAGTTCATAAGTTTTAATCATGTGTTATTCTTTGATTGCTTTATTTTTTAAATTACTCAAATAAGTCTTCACATGCATGACCTTTTTGCTTGTTTTATTATGCACTGAAGAAACTTTACAACGAAATAGAACTAATATTAAAATACATATGTAGTAAACTATAAAACCATTTTTCTTATTTAAAAATATTTAAATATATTTTATGACAATTAAGTCATTAGAATGGCTTGTCTTTGATTAGTATAGATTAGATTTTATTTTTATTGATAGATTAGTTTTAATGGTTTTTATGTTATTTAATTTTCCTATCTTTCTTGAAAATGTGTCATCTAAACCTGAAAATGAAACTTATTTAAAATAAAAATTATATAATTCTAGTTTGTATAGTATTATTGTGATATATACAGTGGCATAGCAAGGGCATTTGGTGTCCGAGTGTCTCTATTTTGGCACCTCATATCTGTTGTAGAAACCAAATTCTTATAAGAATATTATAAAGAGCTTGGATATAAATAAGGCTGCAATACCAATCCTGTAAAAAGACAGCAATATAACTAACATGAACTCAGTACAATGCAGTTAAAAGAATGAACCCCTGGCCTAACAAAGGACATTTAAACTCATATAAAAAGGCCACTTGGTAAAAATAAAAGTGAAATACTTGATGTTTAGGAAACAAAAAATACAAATTTTTATTTGATATACTATGTATGATAACGGTAAATAGGCCCTACTTACAATACATCTTTAAATACTTTTAAGTTTAAAATACTATACTAGTACTTAGACATTTTAAAAAAGGAATCACTAACAATACTCAACATTCCTGTATACAAACTTTAATGCTGCAAATTGCATAATAACTTTATCAAAATTATTTTTGTTAGAGCTACTTTGTGCTTGATTGATAATGTAGTCACATTTCAGAGTCTTAACTGGATCATGTTGGAAGAGAGATAGGGTTTTATTAAGTTTAGTTTTGAAAATATTTGTTCACACAAAGCAATCGATACACAAACAGTTTAAAAAAATTGTAATGCTAGAGATAAGTTTGTTGCTGAATCGGAATAGTAATATTCGACAGTGAACTCCAAAAATTTCATTAACTATACCTCGATTGATTTCAGCCACTTGTAAATGTCTTCTAAGGGTCAGTTTCATAGTCAGATTTAGTACGCCTCAAGTGCGGCGCTATACTAAATACAAGACGTCACCTACCTGAAATTGAATGGAATGGGCCAGTTTCATATGCGAAACTGGCCCATTCCATTCTGGTCTAGGTAGGTGTCGTCTTGTATTTAGTATAGCACCGCACTTTAGGCGTACTAAATCTGACTATGAAACTGGCCCTAAGTCAAACAATCTTTACACTATTGTCTTCTTTGGAACAGTCATTAATAAAATTAGGATCTCAATATTAATAATAAAAATAATAATGATAATAATAATAATTTTTTAACTATTATAAATACTTTTCAACCTTTTTTTTATTTACAAAATGCCACCTCTATGATACCCCTTGACTGATGGCTGATGGTACTCGAGGCTGCTCCCTCTCACCCGCTTGCTATGCCACTGCATAGATAGCTTAGAAAAATAAGTTTTAAAAAGTAGCTCCTATCCTAACACATTTTTAAATCATATTTGCACCAAAAGTGCTCAATATATTTCAAACAAATCATACAAATATGAATAATTCACTTTGACCTTATAATGGCAATTCTAAATTACATATGGTTGATAATAACTTCTTCCAAGAGCTGCCAGCACAAACTGGTCAAAGATTACCTCAAACAAGTCATCAGTATAAAGCTGATAAAGTTGTATAACACTGATAAAGATTTATACTTATTGGGTGATGTAAATTAATAAAACTAAGGGGTTTACTTGTCAAAATAGTTGATTTATGCAACTAAAGAGCCGGGGCATAATAATTTGTAAAATAATTATATTATTACTAAATTTGTCAAATTCAATTGAAATATACTTTTTTCATGACACTATTTTTATTCTAAACACATCTTTTATGATTAATGATCATATTTTAACATTTTGTCTAGTGATTATACCTTTAATAATAATATGCCAATTTAGGGGAAAGTGGGGAACATTCGACCGGTGGGGCACTTTAGACCACCCCTTGATTTTAGTTATTTCTGAATTTTGGTGCCAATCAGTTAAATATTATGAAGGAGGTAGTGGAATGGAGGAATTGGAGGGAAATAGCGTCATTGGGATGCCAACCAGCTGTTGTCAATTGGCATCTGAACCTCAACCAAGCAACGAGGAACACGGTAAGCAAATTTTGTTTCTCAAAACTTTCCCAGTAGGACTCATTTCTCATAAGCTGAAGAGTTACCATCTGAAACCTTGTCTGATGTAGATAATTTTTTATTGTATCAATAGATGTTATATGTTTTGTTCGACCTGAAAAATCACATGACTTTCTAATGGTGTTTGGTGGGACACTTTCAACCACTGCAGGTGGGGCGCATTCAACCACTGGTCGAATGTGACCCACTAATCATTTGAAACGCCTGTCACTGATTCTACTTTAACTTTATGACAAGTCTCATTGTACCTGGGCATTACCTATTCCAAAGTGTGTGTGGGGGCATTGAAACTCTGCTCACAAAATTTCCAGCTGAATATATTCTATAGCTATCCTGTTGGTATTGTTGAAGATGGTCCGCAATTATAATTAAAAAAAATAGAGCGGCCATCAATGAGTGTGATATTTCAAATGCTATTCATGCAGCTGTAAAGGATGGTCTTTCGACGAAGAATAAGCCATTATTCACAATGTTAGTCGATCTACTTTAGTCTCCAGGATCAAGAAACTTGGAAAAACTGTCTGTGATCAGAACGATTTAGCTGATGAATCTGGTGATAGTGATGCGGACAATGAGAGCCAACTATGTTATAGTAGTAAATATTTAACGTGGCAGGTTTTTACGAATTCACAAGAAGTTGATTTAGTAAATTACTTGAATAAGTGTTCAAATATCAACTATGGGTTAAGCTACAAGCAAGTTAGAACCCTTGCATTTGACTATGCCACATTAGTTGGGAGTAAAAAAGTGTCAGAAATTTGGAGAACCAATAAAATGGCAGGAAAAGATTGTGTATTTGGGTTTTGGAAACGCCACTCTGAGTTAAGTTTGAGGAAACCAAAGACTACCAGTTTCGGGAGAGCTTCCGGGTTCAATAGAGTCAGAGTGACGAATTTTTTGACAAATTGAAATCAGTTCTCAAAAATATAAGTTCAAACCTAAAAACATCTACAATTTTGATGAGACTGGGGTCACTACGGTTCCAATACCAGTAAAAGTGGTGGCCACCAAAGGTAAAAAGCACTTTGGGATAGCTGCAACAGCGGATCGAGGAGAACTTACAACAATTTTGTGTGTGATATGCGCAAGTGGCTCTTTTATAGCCCCTGTTTACATATTCCCAGGAAGAGGAATGTTAACGAGTTTATTTTGAATGGGCCACCAGATGCTCTATCTTTGGGAAATCTTAATGGGTGGACGGATGACCAGTGAGCTTTTCATAGATGTGTTAAAACCTATTAAGCATCATTCAAACTGCTCGTCAGACAAAAATAAAATCCTGCTGCTCCTCGACAATCATAGGTCGCATGTCGACATCACCAACCTTGAGTTCTGTAGGGCTAATGGGATTGTGGTGTTATCTTTCTCTCCACATTGCTCCCATAGAATGCAGCCTCTTGATGTTGGGATATTTGGGCCATTCAAATCAAGATTGAATGCTTCTATGAACGACCATACAGTAAGAAATCCCGGCAAAAACATTAATGTGTGACTGATAGCACAGCTTACCAAAGAGCCGTTCCTACTTTCGTTCACTCCTTCAAATATACTGAATTCTTTCAAAAAAACTGGCATCGCTCCCTTTGATTCCCAGGTGTTCAGCGAATAAGATTTTGCTCCAAGCCCCGTCACTGCCACGTCATTTATAAAAGGTCCAGCAAATGTCCAGTTCGTGATGAAGTTTCAGCATCACAAAGGCCACAGTGCTACCTTCTCCTTGAAGTCCAGTAGCAGTTGAAAGTGTTCGCCCCTTCCCTAAATGTTTCAAAACTCCCACCAAAAAATAGAAAAACACCAAGAAGAGCGGTGCTGTTATCCTAACTGACTCTCCAGAAATTAAAAAATTGAAGTTGATGGCCGAAAACAAAAATGTCAATCCCATGAAATCTCGGTGCACTCTGTTTGCAGTCAAACATAACAAGGAAAATACACTAGAACTGAGAGAATCATCTGACTCTTCTTCCGCGATTCAGCATTGGAAGACAAAGAATCCTGCCTCGGAAAACATGAGTTTCTATTATATAGTGACATAATAGGAGAAAATGACTTCCTGTTGATTCAGTTTGCCACAAAAAAAAAAGATAATTCATTATGTAGGGAAGATGGTTGGTTTTTATGGCACAAACGAGTTTAAAATGAACTTCTTGAGAAGAAGAGCTCATTCTCAAACTTTCTACCTCTCTGATAATGAGGACATTGTCAGCGCGGAATGGCATGACATCTTGGCCAAACTGAAAGTTACCAAAGAAATAAGAAACCTCTTCGTTTTTCAATTTGACTTTTCGAAATTTGATTGCGTTGATGTTGAGCACATTTTCATTGCTTCTTCAACTGGCAGAAAGTTTTTTTCCAATTTAATCGCATTCAGTTTATGCATTTGAACATTTTTTACCTACTCAATTCTTTTTTAATAACTTTTGTTAGTCTCATATTTCAAGTTTGAGCAGCTTACTTTGAGCATTTTCCAAGTTTTTTCAGAGGTGCTGTATACTTTACCTCAAGACTACATTTTAATTATATTATGGAACTGCAGGCAAAAAATGCCAAACTACATTTTAAATTCTTGGTTACATTTTATTTCTATGATATTGTGCCAAACAAGCCAAGTCACTGGCAGAGTCAGTATTGCCCTTTTAAATTATAAGAGTGCCTCTCTATAGTTCCTGTTGTGTGTAACATTGATTTTTGATTGTTTCTAATTATTATTAAAATGTGAAATTTGATCTGTTATGAAATATTTCTATGTTCCTTTCACAGTTTTTCTTAGAAAATTTTTGTCTGGTTCAAGAACAGAAAATTTAACACATGGTTGAAAGTGCCTCACAGCATGGTCGGAAGTGCCTCACTGGTGAGGCACTTTCATCCATTTGGAAAGTTTTTTCAAAATTGAAAAAAAAAAAAATTCCTGTGATTGGAATCAATAACAATCGATGACAAATGATAGAAAAAATTATTAATAAATGAGTTTAGATGAGAAACCAGGCTTAAGTTGAACACATACTGGTTGGAATCAAGTTCAGTAAAAAATGGTTGAATGTGCTCCACTTTCCCTCTATATATATATATTTATTATATATTTATATATAGATCAATCCTTTTACCACAAAAAATGATCTCATACATTTTATATTCCATAATAAAAACAATATGTTTAACAAATTCACTCAAAACCATTAAAGTTTTTTTCACATAATTTTAACCTTTATTCACAATTTTCATAAATAATATTCAAATTTCAATAATCTACTTTTGTAGAGTGTATTATATTCATATTTCAATGTAGAACTATTACATTGTGAAAATTAACTACTAGAAACATGTGCATTGATTCATAAGTTCCAAAGATAAAATAACACTGTCATACATTAAAAAATTGTTTTTTATGTACCTATGATATATCTTTTTGAACTGTTTTTCTACGTTGTTTACAGATATGTATTCAGAATATTTCTATCACCCTTGGATAAAATAAATTTGCAATTCAAAAAACTTATATATTTTATTTACATTTGAAACCAATATTACTTTAACTAATTTTAAAACTTTTTTTTTAATTTAACCAATGATTTCTGTTTTTATTTGGTCTCGGACTCATCCTTGATAATACTCCAGCAATAATCTCCCAACCTTTCAACTCTCCACTTTCCTTGCTACCATTCTTCTATAACAGCAATGACTTGGTGAAAACGTTCCCCATATTTGTCACTAACTTCAAGATTTCCTGGGAAAAGTCTAAATGTGAGGGTAAAAGTGAATCTTTAGTGAAATATCGCACCCCATTGTTGTATATGACTAAAGGAATTTTCCCATGTTTCCTGGTAGTTGCCTGCTTTATTGTTTCCCAAGAAATTGCTGGACACATCTTTAAATACCTTCCAAGCTGCTAGTTCAACTTCATTCAGAGTATAGTCAAAAGTTTTATCCTTAGTAAGTGTCCTTATTTTCTAACCAACAAAAATTCCTTTTATCTTTACCCCATTCTTATCAGGTATGGGGTAATTTATGCTGCAGATATAAAAACTTTCTTCATGGCTTTAACAAAATTTCTTACTAAACCAAGTCTCATATGAATATCGGTGGTAAGATTACTTTTGCGCTATCGACTAAAGGATTGTATACAACATTTTTTTACCCCCTGGGGTCAGTTTCTGAGGTTTATTGCAAAGTTTCACTGAGTAGTGCTTGTCCTTGGCTTGTCTATTCCATTCACAAATAAAACAGCAATATTTCCTGTAGCCTGATTAGATGCTTAAAAAGATTGCTATAATTTATAAGTTACTACTTATATTCCAACAGTACTTGTAGTTTATTTTGTCAAATAGGTTTTTCATGTTTTCATAAGTTTTGTTCATGTGCATTGCATAAGCAACTCATGTGGAGGGATATTTGTTACCATTGTGGAGAATAATTGCTTTTATACTATGCTTTGATGAATCAATGAAAAGACTCCACTCATTGTAATGTGATCTTGTCTTACTGAAGCCATGACCCTGGGAGATGAGATCATTTAATGTAGAGGGCTGAATGCATTACCTGTTTATGTCCTGTTCCATAGAGACTGGTTCATCTCCATTGTTTTCATCAACAATGGTCTACGTTTCAGGTGGTTTTGGCTCTAGCAGGTCTTGACTGTGAAACACTGGCGGAAGACAAAGATGGATTTTATATTATACTTTGTTTAGATTTCAACAAAATTTCAGATTTTTTAAAATACAATTTAGTAAAACTAAAAATTAAAATATAGAAAGGTAAAATAAAATTGACAAAAATAAATTTTTAGGAATTATATTCATCTTGTTATTTATTAAGAGACTATTTATCATTATTGGAAATGTTTAAAGTGTATGGGTTGTTAGTCAAAGAAGGGGCCACAAGCCGGAGAGATTATACCGCTGTTTTTGCTTTATTAACTAATGTTTTTGCAAGCCACTAGGCGGCGTAGTTTCAATATTATGGCCTTTGTGAATAGATTCTAATACGTCTATTATTGTTATATTCTGGTGGGAGGAAATTTGTTAAATGAGTCTATTTGTTATTGTTTGACCTTTGGGAACTGTCAATAAGGGTAACTTAACTCTCATGTATATTTGCTGGATCGCATTCCTGATTGATCATTTATACCGGCATCCTTCATTTGATAATTAATTTGTTATTATGACAGGACTAATTGAGATTAATACGAAGGTCAATTTAGTATAGATTATTTAATGTGTAGTGAGTCGCCATTTATGGGCGAGAGTCTGTATCACGCCAGAAGTTACCTTTGACCACTTGTTTCACAGTGTATGATGCCGTTTGGGCTTTGGATAATTTTGAGGTTCATCAAACCAGTTTTCACCAATTAAATGAATGTTTGTCTCTAATATATATTGGCAGCGCCTAACGCTTTTGTTGTCTACTCTCTCATTGAGTTGTATGTAATTTGTTATCTGAATAAAATAACTCTCTTGTTACCTTCCTCAGCTGTTATTTTTGAATGGTGATAAAAGGGGGAGGTTACATCTTTAAATACTTAAATGGTAAACATAATTAAAAACTTTTTTAATTCATTTTAAATCTGTGGTTGATAACAAAATTATATTTTTAAATTTGTTATCAGTTATGAAAAACACATCAAAATCATATAGAATGCATTAGGAAACAAAAATTGTGTATAACAGGGAATTAATATCTTTTTCTAAACTTTGATTCAGCATTAAATATGCAACTAGGGTTGGAAAAAATAAAATATGTTTTTAAAAATTTTAATTTCAAAGTGTAGCAAGTTTTGTCATATTTAAATTTCCAATAATTATTTGGTAAAACTTTATATCTTTTCAAGAATTCTGTTTCAATTTAAACACTTTATTAATAAGTTTTTTTCAATTCTTATAATTATCATGAGTTTAATTCTATATGCATTATGTAACCTTTGGAATGGTAAACATTACTCTGTACAAATAAAATATGCATTAAAAAATCACATCTGAACATAAGAACCTAGCCCAGACTTTTGGGTTTGTGTGCCAATTCTCCCATCAGCAAGTTGTCCAATGTTGTCCTGAACACAGTCATACATCACTCATAATTTAAGGTTAATATAAACTCGATTTTTTGATTTTTTTTGTTTCATTTGGGTAAATGTCAAGCTACTTACCTAATTTTAAGATTTTATGAGCTTATGATAGTTTTTGATAAGGACGGATCAAGAAATGATTGTCAATTTAGTATAAATGGAAAACTATTAGAACAAGGGAATGATTTTGTGTATAGGCCTATGGGCAGGATATTTTGTAAGAATGGAAGGATTGATGGTGAAATCTACAAATAGGTGAATGCATCTCAAAGAGTTTTTGGATGTATGTGGACTAATGCAAAGAATGAAGTTTCAAAAGAGGTAAATATGGCATAAAAAAATGTGCTAACACCAACATTGTTGTATGGATGTGAAGTGTGGGTGTATCAAGGTGAAACACAAGCGCAAAGTGAATGCGGTTAGAATAAGATATCTAAGAAATATATGTGGAAAAACTCGTATCAACAGAGTCAGTAATTAATTTGGTGCTGAAGTAGTGCAGTTTGAAAGGGAATCCAATAGTCCAATGTGAAAGAAGCTTTTTACATGGGCTTAGACATGTTGAGAGGATGAGTGTGGATCAAGTGACAAAGAAAATATATGAAGGTAAAGTGTGTGGATCAAAAGGATGGGGTAGGCCATATAAGATGTGGTTAAATGTTGTAGATGAAAGTGTGAAAAATGAAACATTAAGAGTTTTAAGAATAAAAGATTATGTAAGACTCATTGTATGGATATTGTTGAAGCGAAGAGTGTATGCAAGGATAGGGAAGTGTGGAGAAAGTTAGTGAGGAGGATTAAGTATGGAGTTGATGTTTTTTGAGCTTTATGCACAGTTTTTTGTCAACCCCATAAGGGAATGGTGTCATTAGGTATATATGTAATATAATTTTACAATCTTAGGGCCAGTCTTATGACTACCGTATAAATATTGCTATCAGGAGGTTAAAGTTAGCGACCAGAAAGGTTATCATCCACTTTAATATTTACGTGTATTATGAACTGAATTTATCTGCTGGATAGCTATCTATGGGATAAATATATTTTTATCCAGAAAACAAAAGGTTGGTACTGTTTTTACTGGTGCATGCATGTAAATAAACCATACTGCTACTGCTACAACCTTGCTAATGGCTACAACTCTCAACATTTGTTAAATAATAGCGGCTAAAAGAGTGCAAAGAAACAGATGTTGTGTGGGTGCAGAAGCTAGGTTGTCTTGCAAGTACTAATTTTGGTGTCTGCCAAAATGCGGTCAATAGTTTGGTACAATGTTCACAAATTTTCATTTATTGTACTAACATTTAAATAATTTGTTCTTGTGTAACTATAAATCTACAAATAGCTTGTCAGTTTTTATAAAAGTGTGAAATAAATTTTCTAACTTTATATATAGTTAGAGCCTGGGCCTGTGCCTACTAAACACATGAACCAAGATTTTAACCTAAAAACAGATTCTGATTGGTGAAACGTCATGAAAAACAAGTCATTATTATGGCAACACCCATTTTAACTTTCAGATAAAAGTTATCAGGTACTTAAACCTCTCGATAAAAATGTGATGGATAAATACATTTTATCTGGCAGTCATAAGATGCACTTTTAACTTATCGACCAGATAAAAATATTTATCGGCCAGATTAATATTTATCCAGGCCCTTAGTAAATAAGTAAGGTAAATTTATCTTTGAATTCAAATGTTGGATTTAGAAAATAATGTATTATTTTGTGTATCAATATATTACATGACTCTCACTCACTTTGTTTTCAAAACTATTAGACACTTTCAGATACCCTAAAATAAATAAATATGGTTCATAGCTTGGCTTTTATCTCAATCAATGGGAAAAATAACCATAATTCACTATATAGATTTCAAAAAATATATTTTTACAATTCAAATTTTAGAAAAAAGACTATTTTATTTATCTAATAATCTGAGACACCAAAAGCACAGCAAAGTAAATGAATACACATAAAATAACTTCACCCTCTTTTTATTAGATTGAAAAGTATGAAACAGAATGTTTGGGGGGAAAAAAAATGCAATTCTAATCAACCTTTTATGTAGCTCTTTTTCTTAAGGTTTAAACTAATAACATTTCTTAAGCAGTTATACCCAACCTATTTTGAAAATGATGTGTGGAATAGTGTTGTTATTATTTTGAGCTTTTGTTTGCATATCAACTAGTGGTGAAAGGAAAGAGGAAGAGCGAGTCAAAGGCTGGAAACAGTTGATAATAATGATCTTAACAACTTTTGAAAGGTACCCGGTATATAATTATCACAACTATCACGTTTTTACTCTCAAAAATCTAACAACAAAAAACTATAAAAAAAGATATAAACTTTTCTTCACTTAGCATATTCTGATAAAAATAAATAAAAATATAACACTCATATTTATACCAAAACAATATTAAAGAGGCAAGTTATGACATGTGAACTTCATTATATTACCAACAAAATAAAAACACTCAATTAACTTTCCTTCTTATTCATTTTTGGGACTAACATCATTAGTTTTAAACATTATAGAGATGAACTTATTAAAGTGGCTAGTATCAAATTTGGTTATTGCCTTACTTTTTTTAGGGAGTGTTTTACAGAATTGGGTGAGCAAGATGAAGTGGATCTGCTTGTACTTTTGAAATGCAGATGGGATTTCTGTAAGAGTGTTCCTCATACAATGCAATTTAAATAACCAATATCATGAATCATGTAATGAATATAGACATTTCCTGTGTTATTCAAATATTTATGGTAATATATCTTTGTATTTTATTTATAATTTTGTTATATTTATTATACAGGCCTACAACATGTATTTTTGACTCGCATGAAAAATGTACATAATATAAATCTGAATTATGTAGGTTGAACAGTCCTGTTGATACTTTTATCCTGGATTAATAAAAATAACTATAGCAATATAGGATTTAAAAAAATCAAACATTGAAATACCAATTAACCATTACTATAGTTTTGATTATCTTTAAATTACTGTACCATTTGATATTACCAACTAAAGGAATAAAAAACAATATTTTGAAAATTATAAATTATTAATTGGTAGGTGATAACAAGTATAAATATTGATAAATTTTTTTGCATCTGTGTTGATAGTAGACCTACTATAGTCTAATTTATATAGGAAGAGCCTTATCAGACTATTAGAGAAGATACTAGATCTACTTTCATTTATCTAGACATTAGGTCATGTGGTATGCAGCTGTCACTTTTGATAGATCTTGACAGTATCTATAGAATAGTACTAATTTTATAGGATAATGTTATAATTTATAGTGTAATGTTATCATTTATAGTGTAGTGTTATCATTTGGGACAGCAAACAAGATTGTTTGTATTCTTTAAAAGGCTCTTGTTTAAACTCTCTCTACAAATGTTTGCTGTTACTTTTTAAATATTTGAATGCACTTGCTGCATACAATTTTCAGCGAAGTATATTTCAAGATATCTTGTACCTACTTACTCACTCTATGGCATTAGGAACTTGAAAGTTAATTGTAACACAAAAGTATGCTACCTCTACCTATCTTGAACTAGTTCTATCCAGTCCATCTCATTACAGCCTATCTCTTTCAGGTCCATTCTAATGTTTTCCTCCCATCTACGTCTAGGTCTTCCCAATGGTCTTTTCCCATTGGGTTTGCCAGTCAATACCCTGAACAAGGTTCTATATTCTCCCATTCGCGCTGTATGTCCTGCCCACAGTAATCTATGAGACTTGATTATCCCAACAATGTCTTGTGATGAGTACAAGTTATTTAACTCATCATTATGTAACCTCATCCACTCCCCAATAGCTTCATCCTCTTTTGGACCAAATATATTCCTAAGCACCTTCTGTTTTGTCTCCCTTTACATAAATGGGTATTTTGATAGTTTTAATAATATAGTCTTATTATATTTAGCTTCAATCTCATTGATACTAATTGTACATTCGGACTATGGTTCTAAAACACCAATTTATCCTCAAACTGCTTAGGAAACATAGTTTGAATTTGATGTTTTAAATGACACGGTGGTACATTGCTTAACATAATATTAAACATATTCCTACAGGATTTCTGATTTATCTAAAGCCATTTTAAAAATCATTTTGCTGATTTCTCTCTATTTTGATTAATCATTAACATCTTTTGTTCACAGGAGTAACATTTTGGAAATCATCACCCCAAAGTATTAATCAGTTGAATGAGAGACTGAATTCTCAAGTTGAATCTACATGGAACAGCTTAGACTTTATGTCATCTCCGCCTCAAAACCATGAATTAAGAATAATTATCGATGACCAAAAGTCGACATATAAACATCCGCCTAAAGAATGTTTTGTGTGTACCCAGTGCTCTAAAATCTATCAGCGAAAGGAATCTCTTTATATCCATCAGAAACACGAGTGCGGGAAAGAACCACAGTTTTTCTGTCCACACTGCACGCACAGAGCTAAACTCAAAGGGAACTTGGTGAAACATATTGCACTTAAACACAAAATAATACTGGGCTCTAGAACTTAATTATTGAAAATTATTACTAGTGTTTTATTTCACCTTGAACATTATCTTTACTTTTTCCTCTAATAAGAAATGTTTGTAGTTGTGAACATTTTCGTCCTCAAGATTATGATGAAACTTTATGTTTTATGTGCCTCCAAAAAAAAACTAATTTTACGACCCTCTTCGCATATCTCTGTCGGTCACTGACACCTATCTGAAATGAATTTATGAATTTTGTTCAAACTTGATGTATAGATAATGAATGGTTATACCTCAGGTATTTTTTTATTCTGATCCTAGCCCCTAACTTGTGGGTAGAATACATTACAAATTACACATTTTTTTGAAAATGGCTCTAACAATTTTGTTTGAAATGCATAACTGGGGTGTGTTTGATATGACAAATAAAACTGTAGCCAGGAAAAAATTCTTTCAAGATTAGGTTAATGATGATTTTTTTTAACTTGAAATAATTTAAAAATTGCTCTAACATTTAGGTTTAAAATGGTTATCTGGTCACTTTTATTAACTATACACAGGTTTATACATTTGTTTTTCTTATAAAAAATTCATTTTATAACTAATGACTGATTTTTGAAAAATTTTCTTTTTCTTTTAAATAGCCAAATTATTTTGTACAAAATTGGTATCTGGGATCTATTTTAAATTATATAAATAATAATTAATGATTATTTTTTTAAAATAAATTAATTTAAATATAGTTTCCCTATGATAAATTTTAGAAAATTTGAAATTTTTCAAAAATGGCCTTGAAGATTTAGTTTTAAATGGATATCCATGAATTATTTTTTGTATTAAATAAGACCATATTTTTATTTTTATTTTCAGGCTAAAAATAACTTGAAGATAGTTTATAAAGAACTGATTTATGAAAATTTAAATTTGTAGAAAATATTTGAACAATTTTGTTTAAAATGTATATATGAAGCGTTTTTATTGGGATTAACAAAAATATGTGTTCTTTTGTTTGTTTTTTTACAAGAAAAACTTACTTAAGGGTATCTTACTGAAATCATATTTTTGTACATTTTGTTCTAAGCTATACTACACTCTATGAGAAAGTTTGTTAGTGTCCTACTATATATTTTATAACATATCCAAATAAATTCTTCTTGTTTATTTGATAGTTTTTATAATATATTTTAAACATATTCCACCCATCAATATTATTAGTGAAGCTTATTTATGTTTGTAGATTAGACTCTCCCTTACCAATATATTAGTTGATATTGATATATAATTAGGTTTGTGCTCAGCGGTAATGTTTTATGTCCAATCTAGGATCATTTTAATTTGATACAATAATTACTATATATGACAAAGTTATTGTGAAATAAGTTAGCTACATCAAAATTAATAGCGCTATGATTTAGAGAACTTCTTAAGTTTGCATGTTCAAGTTTTCTTACTCTGGAAAATTTATTTAAATACTCAACTTTCTCATTTAAAAATAAAATTAAAGGTATCAAAGACTTTTGATTTATAGAAATTAAATATTATGAAAACACAAGTTGTTGAAATGTCAAATTTCAGCAATAAAATTAGTAATGTAATTTAAAATAAATCTCTGTAAACTTTATGGTTTTAAAACTTTAAAAAAAAGTTATTAAAGACTATTAATCCTAAATTTAATTGAATATATCCTTATATTTAACTAAAAGTTAGCGTATAACCCAAATAGGTAGTAAGACACAGTGAAAAAAAAAAAAGTCATGAACGTTATTTAATAATATAAGTTAGTGTACTCATTGTGGTTTAGTGGCCAGAGTTTCTGGCTACATATCCAGAGGTCTCGGGTTTGATCCATGGTGCTTACAGAACTTTTTTGAAGCAGTGGGTCAAACTCAGCCTCACAAGGACAAATGAGGAGCTAATTGAAAAAATAGGTAGCTGCTCAGCTCTAGAAAACTGATATTAACAGTCTGATGGTCCGTTGTGCTGATTGAATGACACTCTTTATCCACAAATGTTAGCATTATCATTGCTAACGTTGGTGGCCACTCAGTCGGTATAGCTAGATCGCAGGTTCAAGCCATAGCACTTTTTTTATACTCATTGATTAAACTAAAATAAAATCATTTCCTTCATAGAATCATATTTTACCAAGCAGGATTCCATGACTAGGAAATAGGAGTGCATCATTGAAGATGTTTAAAATTGAGAAATGTGTTCATATGATGGAATTCTCTAAGTCAGACTTTACAACAACAGGAGGGACATATAATACGATGTTAAATATGTCTACTCTTCAAGACTCATTAATCCATATTAACACACTTTACACTAAAGTATTTCAAAAAAACTAAGCTAAAAACTTTATCCACCAGAGATTTAATATAAATTTCAATCATGAGGATTAAATTAAATAGCAAATTACTTTGAACTAAAAGCAGAAAGAGATTGATGAACAAATAATATTCAACAATATTTAAGCCAAGAAATATCAATCTTCATCAAGAATAATATAGGAATATTAGATAATATAAATTGTAATAATTTTGGCATTGTATTATGTTCTTAAATCATTGTCAGATTATAATCATTCTGTTTTGGGGTCCCATTGATCTTGAGGGAACCCTGAAATCACAATGGTGACCGCTACCTTTGTTCGTATAACGTGCAGGGGTTCAATCTAAAAAATAAATAAATTATATATCCGAACCTCCCTTCAGCTATATGCCCTGTACCTTATGGGCCAAAAATACCTGTGCCTACACCTCCAGAAAAACTAGAGTAATTTCCCAATAACTAATAGTGGCGTGCGGGATTCTGATGAGGACTTTCAAGATGTTTCAGGTGGCAGAGAACCCCTACTTTTTTGAGTGGAGGTTCTTTATTGACTCTTCAAAAAGAAGCCTCAAAACAGTGCTTCTCCATAGTGTTAATAAACATGCTTCAATACAAATAGGACATTCTGTGTGTCTAAACTAATCCTACGAGAACATAGCCCTAATTATCACCAAAGTGTAATTCAAGGATCATGCATGAACGATATGTGGCAATTTTAAAGTACTTTCCATGCTTCTTGGACAGCAGGGAGGATACCCTGAGTACCTCTGTTTCATGTATGAATGGGATATCCGGGATAGGAGGCAACACTTGATCAAAAATGTAGTACGGAGTCTTTGGTTGATCCAAGAAAAGTCCTCCTGGCCCTCCACTTCATATTAAGCTTGTTTTGATAAAGCAATTTTTAAAGTTTCCGTCAAAAGAAGTAGAGTGTTTAAAATACTTGTGGGACAAGTTTCGGGACTGTTGGAAGTAAAACTGAAAGGTGTTTTTGTCAGTCCAGATATTTGGAAACTTATGAAAGACTAAGTCTTTGAAACAAAAATTGTTATTTTGGAAAAAGAGACCTGGAAAGCTTTCAAAGAAGTTTTAACAAAATGTCTTGGAAACAATAAGGTGCCCAACTTCAAGTGCATCGTGGAAAACATGCTCATGAAATTCAAAGGCTTGGGTTGTTCGATGAGCTTGAAAGTGCACTTCCTGAATTCCCATTTATACTACTTTCCCAAAAATGTTGGTGTTGTGAGTGAAGAGCAGGGGGAAAGATTCCATCAAGACATCAAGGAGATGGAACGCAGATACCAGGATAGATGGAACATAAACCTAATGGTAGACTACTGTTGAATGCTGCACAGAGAAGAGTTGAAAGCTGTATACAAGAGAATAAGTTCGAAAAGGAGCTTTGAGGCGAAAAGAAAAAAGGCAGTATAAGGACTTGTAAATCTCATTTATTAATGAGAATGATTTTCCATCAATAATTATGTAAATAAAAATATTATTTAATTTTTCAAAAATAAATAGGTTTTAACCAGTATTTGTATTAATAAGTGCATTCACCATATTTTCATATCCACTTTGTGAAAAAACCTTAAGTGCCAGAGAAAAATTGAGGCTATATTTGAAATCAGCATACCAAA
This sequence comes from Timema podura, assembly GCA_033556935.1. Taxonomy (NCBI): domain Eukaryota; kingdom Metazoa; phylum Arthropoda; class Insecta; order Phasmatodea; family Timematidae; genus Timema; species Timema podura. The sequence goes on from JAVRXN010000005.1 coordinate 54,164,744, forward strand.
AAGCATCAGAATCACTTATTACATTGCAGACAATTTTCCATTACCCAAATTTTGCAGGCCTGTGTTAATGCTCATTTTATATTGTCTTATTAAATTGTAAAATTAATAAATTTTATTTATATAACTTTTACAACTAAAATAATTTATTGAGTGCTCTCCACATCTAAAAAAAACTCTAAACAGGAGAGAAAATACTTGAAAATGTTTCAAATATATTAGGTATATTACTCATTTTCATCATTATCATGAATTGTTTCCAGCCTGTGGCTGGGTCTGTTTAGTAAAATGCCTCCATCTTCTTCCTGCACTCTCTTCCACTCTCCTCCTCTCACTTGCTCACTTGCTGCTATATGATCCTCCCATCTCTTCCTTGGTCTTCGTTGTGCTCTCTTCCCTACATACTTCATATCCATTAATCTTCTTGGAATCCTCTCCCCTTACATCCTCATTACATGACCATACCATCTCATCCTAGCTTCCTCTACCATCTCATGTACCCCCTGTATCCCAACTCTAGACCTTACATCTTCATTCCTAATCCTATCTCTTCTGGTGACAGCTAGCATGCTCCTCAAAAACTTTATTCCCATAGCCTCCACTTACTTATTGTATGTATTTATTTTTATTTTTAAGAGCATGCATCACATGCCAATCAACTCTGTGATACAGTTGGCTAGAAATCGTAAATCTACACAAACACTATTGCACGTGGATAATTTTCTGATTAAACATTAATGGAGATAAATAGTTAATAAAAGTTCTTATTACTGAACATTGTTGAAATATTAAATGATATTTTTGGATAAAAACTGTATTGAAAAGGCTGGTTTTTGACCATTTGAGAATGGCTTCACGGATAATCACTGTGCACAAATCTTCATTCTCTCATGATAGATACATACTGTAGCTATTAACAAGAAACTTTGTCGCTTTGTCCTCCATCGTCACTGTGGAAAATCTCGAGTAATCATTCAAATACGAATGCACTGCACATATTTCTGGCATACTGTAGGTAGTTTATTTTCCCTTTTATTCCTATACCTTGCATGCGCATGCACACACACAAACGCAGATGCAAGCTGGGAGCTGAGTTGGACATGCCATAATGAGCCATATTATTATTATTTTTACGCATATTTATCTTAAAATTTTAATTAAATTTCACTATATTATTAAATACTATACTAGCTCTACCATATCAATGTCTGGAAATCCTTTACATAATTTATCTCCTGGGGTCAATTTCAATGTTAAAGATGTTTTGAAAATAAATATTAATTTTATTCAATCAAAAAAAGTCTAGTACATTTGAGTCCTAACTATCCAATAGGGGTGGAATTTCTAAAAATTACTGATAATACAGAAGCAATTGTGTGAGGGAGGAGGGATGAAATAATCTGCAAATTAAATTGAAGTTCAGTAAAAAAATCAGGTTTACTAATATATATTCCACATTAAAACTAACATAATAGAAAGAAATATTATTTGAATAAATACATTTCAATCAAATAAATGAAACATTGATTTTAAATTAACTAAATGCAACATTTAATGTACAGTATGGTCAAAGGCAAAAGTTATTGTTTTACTGCTTATTATTTTTTTGGCACAGGTATTAAACTAACTTATCCTGTATATTCCCCCCCCCCCCCCACCAACGATCAAGCCAACTTATACTAACCATAAAATCACGTTCTGCAAGCTATGTCCACAGTGGTATACAACAGACACACTGACATACAAGGCAACAAGGGAAACGGGCAGCACAATACGCAGCATGACACTGTACATAGCACGTGCCAAGGCTAAGCTTGATAAAGCGAAATGTTGGATAGTCAGGACTCTACTGTAAATATATTATCAACGTGACAACATTGGAGACTTTTATACAGAGCAGTGTTTATTTTTAATTTCAATTCTTAAAGCACCAAGTTGAGGTTGAGCAGAGGTCAATACACCGTGGGATCATTGAAAAAACTTCCAAGACGGCACAAAGTTCTACACTTCTTAATAAAGACAAATGTACAAATTATTTGTACATCAGCTGTGACTGAGCAAGTATCACTGTATCAGTAAACAATTGCTAAGTAGTATTGGTATACTGTAGTTTGATGGGAAAGTTATTTCATTGCTTGAAATGTCCCTAGGAATTCTAGAAGTTGGACTTAGCAATGTTGCTTGGGTTTATCCATTTATTGAAACCAATCATCTATATTAATAGAAGTCTAAAGGTGTCTGTCCAGATAATTTTTAGTACTCCTAAATGAGATAGAAAGCTTAAATTGGGTGAAATTTTAGTAAAACCACAAAAGAAGTGTGCAGTTTTTCAAAATTGAAAACTGATCAAAAATAAAAAATTATAAAAATAAAAATGTGATTTATTCAATCATCTTAGATTGTCGACATGTAATTTGCATTTAAAAAACAAGGAGAACCTAGAATATAAATTCCAATCATAAATCCAAAGAGAAATAATTACAGACTATAATACATTGACATGTGTTAATAGTTTGGTTGATATGTATTCATATTAGTTAGAAAAAAATGTTTATTTGGTCAATAAAAATTTTACAAGTAGTTTTAAAAATATTGATTTATTTATTTTGAGCTTACATTTACATAGCCTAAATATCTATTCATACAAACCGCTTACTATTTTAATTAAAATACAGCTAACATTGCAGAGTAACAAATGACATAACCTTATAAATAGAACTAATGTTTATTGTTAGTTAGTGCGTGTATATGACGTTTTAATTTTTAGTTTACTAAGATAAAATTAAATTTATATAATCCAGTTTTGTATGTCATATGTTTGCAATTTGGCAAGGTTTGGTTTAAAAATATCTTTTCAGTAGAATATTTATTTTCGTGGAGGTTTTAGAAAACTTTTTTCTCTTTTTTGCATTTTATATTGTATTCAAATATGTTTTTTATTTTGAATAAATAATCATATATTAAACAGATAGTGTATTTATTGGAGTATAATTCTGTGAAAGTCCTATTTAACGCTTGGCCATTGTTTAAGCCACAAGATTCATCGCTTCATGTCAAGGAACATGACATTAACATACATTAACAAGTCCCAAGTGCCCCTCATTGCCAACCCTAAGAGAGTACAGTACTCTTTTACTATTTTGCAGTAAAAGAGGTTTATACTTTATAAACAATAATTTGTTAAAAACACACCACAAGGAGAATATGAGAAACAAGAGTACCGTAAGAGTTTTGTTTATACTTTATTATTGATTTATTATAAATACTAAAATTATTAGTTCTTTTAGTTTGCACACACACGCATAAATATATAATGAACAATGTTTGCATTTTTGTTTTTAACCCAAAACATATATTGAAACGAGCTCATAAGATTGGTCAAAAGTGGTAAAAACAATAATGTAACATGATGGATTAAATATTCAAGCTATTATATTTGTTAGTTACAGTTATAGCTGCATCTAAATATCATATTATTTTAAATTGAAAAATGACAGCTGTACACGAGAATCGAACTCGGGACATTTATCTTAGTACGCCAATTCTCTTACCACTGAGATATCCAGGAGTTGTCCCGCGCCCAGGGTCATTCTTCACTCATTTGTGGCTGACAATTTCCACACATCCATCACAGACTCTGCCTCATAATATGCAGCAAAAGAGCATATCAGGAACATTTATTGACCATGCGACAAAGTCTAAATCAATCAAACATATTATTTAACACAGCAGTTAACATGATGGCACTAACCTAAAATATTTGTTTATTTAAAATCAAGTTATGTTGACAACCATGAATATGTTTTTATTTGAAATTGAAACGAATCATGAATAAAGAGTTAGTTTTTCGATCACATAAATTGCTGCACGACTTAAGAAGATTCTGCTTTCTATTTTCAGTGAATGTTGGAATCAAGCTTCATATTTATGAAAATAAATAAAAACATTTTATCAATTCATAGAATCGATTTTACTATTTTTTAGATAGTACCACTTTTATTATATAACATATTTAAATTAAAGGTGATTAGTAACTTAATAAAAGTGTGGGAATGAGGAGGTATATATCCAAACAAGTGCACTAGCATTCAGTTGACAAAATACTGGAAAACCACATGTAGTTCCATCTGAATCAAGATAGCACATTGTCACTGAGCGAACTTTAAATGAAATGGCTTATAAAAAATATTAACTATTTTAAGATAATTCGGTTATTTAAAGCTGATAAATAAAAATTATTACAATGACTTTTGTGTATTGTAGGTTAAAAATGGTAATTATATTTCTTATTGAAGTATTATCTTCATAACAACTTTTGTATTACTAGGCTGCACATTGAATTCATTTGCTCAATATATTGTTGTTTCATTTATACACTTATTCATTGTCAAAATTACACAAGCATTTTTTTTTAATGATCTTATTCAAAATAATAACATAAGAAATAACACTTCCTTGACCATATTTAATTTCAGAATCTTGATTTTTTTTTAAATAAATAAATATAAGTTTGAAGAATAAATATTATGTATATATGTATACAACATTTATTTTTGTTACAGGAAATACATTGAAAAACATATTGGGATTGCCTGAGAGAACTCGGTACTTGAGAAATAAGGACATGTATTGTTCCACACCAGTTGTATCATCTCAAGATAAAAAAAACTATGCATATTTGAAACAATTTTCAACATCTCAAATCTACAAACAGAATAATTTTGACTCCAAGAGTGATTCCAATCAGTGCAGTTTTGAAAATATTCACATTGAAGAAAATGATAACCCACAAGAGTTTCTTCAACACTGGAATGAAATAAGTTATTTTGAAACCCCAGATGATCATGTCAAAAATAAGTCACCTTCCATAAACAAATATCAATGTCCTCAGTGCAATAAAGTGTATACATGGAAAAAGTCTTTTGTATTGCACTTACGTTATGAATGCGGCAAGGAACCTCAATTCCAATGTCCACATTGTTCTTACAAAGCAAAAAGAAAAGGAACACTTAAAGATCATCTAAAATCATTGCATAAATATGAAAACTAAATTTTATACATAGTAGGCTTAAAATGTAAAAATATAAAAATAAAATGCAAATTTAAAGCATAACTTTTTTGAACATAACTATTTACATCTGAGCCACATTCCATCATTAATTGTTTGAAAATAGCAACCTAGAATAGATCAACATAAATATATTTAAAAAAGGAAGAAGGGGAGGGGGTTTCATGATCATATGCATTCAAATTTATTACATATAATTAAGGGATATTTCAAAGTCAACACATACTCCGATAAGCTAAATAGGGAGGGTTTCATGATATGCATTCAATTTATTATTCATATTAATATATAAGCGGATATTTCAAAGTCCAACACACTACTCCGATAAGCTAAAATAAGTGATAATTGTGTCAAATATGAATAGCAATTAAACTTAATGGATATGTTAGGGGTATAAGAAAAAGTTTCACTTGCAATTTAGTTTGTAAATATTCGTGTTTAAGATAACATGTTTTTGAAACATTTTGAACACCAATATTGTATCAATGTCTAATATATATTTACGATCCAAATGTTTACTTAGATATGTGAATGTGCTAATGTGCATGTATAAGTTTTTAGCTAAACCTACTTTTTTATTTTCTTGTGTCTTAAAGTATTTGATAAACACTGTTAAATTGAAGATATAATAATTAAAATGGCTCTAAAATGTTGTCTAATTTTGAATGTATCTATTAAGCAGATGTATCATGTAGATTTAGTTACATAAAAGTTGCATTAATTTTAAGAGTTCTATGATCCACAAATTTGAACTTATTAAATTGTACAACTAACTGTTACATAATCCGCTTGATTGGCCACATGGTCTAAAGTGTCACTCTCGTAATAAACTAGACTGGGTATGATGGGGAGATCGGGGTTCGAATCTCGTCAGGTATACTGAGGGTGGTTCTCCTACATGGTGTTACACCCTCATATGTGCAAAATAGGGTACACTTCTTGTAAGTTCCACCTCACTCATCCCTGACACATTAACATGATTAGCGTGTGTCTCCAACCACATACTTTCTTTTATATATAATTATATGTATCTCAAAAGTAAATATAAGTTTTATTTAAAGATATTCTGAAAATTGAAAAATGAGACCTGGACACGGGAATCGAACCCAGGACCTCTGGCTTAGTACGCCAATGCTCTAACCACTAAGCTATCCAGGAATCGTCCCATGCCCAGGGTCATTCTTCACTCATAATTTAAGACAGAGTCAAAGCAGGTGTCATTTTTAAATTTTCAGAATATGACATCTAGATGGAGTAATCCTCACTAAAAAGCATAAATAATAGCTTTGGCTATTTCATTCTTTTATTTAAAGAGTTAAGTTTTTTTTTACTATGTATCTATAGTAAATTGATAATTAGTCAAGTGATACGATTATTTAACTTTTTCAAAACAAAACAATTTGAGCTCTTACTGCTAGAGTCATTCATTTATTACACGAATTGTTTTACTTAAAATGGGCATTGCACATAATATTTTTTAAATATTTATTAGCATTTCATACCAGTGTAAGGCATCAAAGCATGCAAGGAATTAAGTACTCAACAATTTCCAAACAAACACAAAACTTAATTATTTAATTCTCAATCAATATGGGATCCAAATCAATTTCCCTTTATTTAATTGATGTTAGAAGTTCAGGTTAAATCTCCCTTGTAGTGTACACTTTCAACATGTGTCTGCCAAGTGTCACACCTACAGTGGTCTTTATCACTGTGTCTTACTATCTTTTCAGGTTATACACATATATGATAATTACTATAATTGGTAGGATGAGGAAGGAAGTATGTTAGAGGTAATCTACCTGCATTTGCATTAAAGAGTGAGGAATGATTTAGGGAATACTAACCTTAATAGACTTGACCGGAATTCAAACCTGATATTCTTGTCATCAGCAAGCCATTTTAACACGAGAGAGATGCCTTAGAGTTAGACCATTGAGCTACTGAAGCGGGTACATACAGTAATAAAAATGATTGGAGGTCAATGACATAGCCGGGAGGGCAGGTGAGGTTGTAAGTTCAAAACCCCCAAAATAAAATAAACCACCACCCCAACCGTCAATACCAAAATTGTTAACATTTAAAAAAATAGTTTGTGATTGTGTTCATTAGTCTGACAACGAAGCTGTAGAAACTAAGAAAAAATGTTAACAAAGAAAAGAGGGAGTATTAGTGAATTTGGGGAGAACTGTGTAAGTAGGTACATCTTTGAGATTAGATAACAACAAAAACTTCAACTTGAAACTATTTGAATGGTAGTTCCAAGAAAACGTTGCAAATAAGTCGGCAAAGAAAGGAGAATCAGAGAGCGGGGCTAAATAAGTAGAGGGGGGGGGGTGAGGGGTTGAACTATCCACCCCCAATCGGTAACAATTTGCTGAAATATAAATAGTGGCAGTTTGAGAACAGCTTGTCTGGAGATAAGTGCATGTTATAAAACAGGGGTCGGCAACCTTTTAATACTGTTGTGCCGAAATAATATTGCAAAGTCCCTCAGCGTGCCAACCAACCTAAGCCCACCCAAATCATTTATAATTTTATACTAGCTAACTAGTGTGACTATTAAAACAAATTTAAGTTGATCTTGTAAAATGTAAATGTTACTACATGTTTAAAAATCGAATAAATTAAATAAGTTCTGTTTCTTGAATATATTTAATATTTTAATATAAATCAGAATAAATACAAAAGTTATAAATGTGTTTTGCAAAATTTAAGTGCTGAAGACATTATTTTGAAATTTTGAAACAAAACAATTGAATCATTTAAACATAAAACACATTATTAAAATTATTATACTCACATCAATGATTTTAGTTAAAAAGAAAATTTTTATATTATTTTTATTAAAATCACTCAGCGTGCCATTGAAAATCATTCCGCATGCCACTCTTGGCACGCTTGTTGTAGGTTGCCGACCCCGGTTATAAATACTGTGATGTGTGAATGGGGCAATTAATTCTAAGTTTTAAAGAGGCAGGGCCCGCCCACCACTTATGCCGTTATTTAATAAGTACTCAATATAACTATTTGAACTTGGAGGCAGGAGGGGCTATGTAAGTTTCTAAATGCTAAACAAATTGATAACACTTAAAGTATTTAATCCCTGCAATTAATTAACATTAAAATAAACTCCAGATATCTTCTAGAGTAATTTAATATTAGAAATTTTTCTTTGCTTGTGGCTCTTCTCGTTCTCCTTGGGATGATGAGTTAATCTTGATTGAGCCTTGAACCTCAAATAACACAAACAATGAACAAGTCAGTTGAACACCCTATCTGCTCTTGTTTTCACTGAGATAGTGAAAGAAAATCACAAATTGAGTAGAATTTCTTAATTCCTTTTGTGATATAAATAGTTATTCTACAGTTCACTTGGTGATGCCTTAGGTAAAAAAACCTAAGCATGTGATATGACATGTCAAAAAAATTGTTAATTCATTTGCATTTATATATGAAGTTCCAGAGAATTATCTTATTTAGGGTTTTATCTTTAACATAATCACCGTTATTTATTGTATGTTATTGATAAAATACTATTATTAATTATTAAATTTTACTGATATACAAGCAAAACTTTTAAATGGGAAAAAGGCTCCATGATACAATCCCATCAAACTTCTTGTTTCATTGATATTAAGACTTCTCAATGATAAATTGTTTAGTTTTCTTGAGAATCAGATTGCAAAATTGAATCATAGAAAAATTTAGTTTGATGGAATGTAAACACATTGAAGTACATTTTAGTTTCAGATGCTATGTATTAATTCTTTATTCTTTATTATCTTGGGAAATATGTTAAGGTGGGTGAATTTAAGGAAATACACTTAACATTCATCTGAATAAAGGATGGTTACTGCACTGTGAAAAAAACAACAACATGCCCCTCTACACCAATAATAAATCAACCCCTAACTGTCAGGGTCAAAGGTAATAATACCATCTCCAGTGGCCATGGGGCTTAAGGCATTAGACTCACACTGCATAAGGTCGCCATTGACATGAACATCTGGATTTAAATCCTATCTGGATGCAATGTTGGTGGTTCCCCTTTATCCTAACTTATTTCTGATTCACTTCGTCTACACTACCCTCCTAGTACACACCCCTTAAATTGAGCTTCTAAATAAACTGTTAAATGTACTAATCAAAAAAATTAGATGCAGACTAGCATAAATTACATTAATTTATAGATATAATTATAGATAATACTCATTAATATAATTTATTTATTTTTCATCTGATGTCTTGGTTGAAATTTGTCTTGGCAGAGATTCCATAGCTCTCTCTTCTTTGACTCTGGATCTTGGTTTAACTAACACTCCAGGAAAACTTATTTTGTTGAGAATAATTCAAACTACAATTCATGAGTAGCAAAAGGACCAGTCGAAAGACATTATTAATTTAATATTAATAAGGTTGGCATACTTGTTACTAATGTTTTATTTCTTGTTTTAATTACAGGAATTTTAGATACACAAGGCTTTCCTGGAACCATTAGAAAGCTATCTACATTTGGATTCAATTCCATTTCAAATAATACACTTGCTGATAACAATGTTACTTATTTATTTGATGAACAATATAGTTCTCCGCAACACACAAAAAATAGGTTCCTCAAAAAATACAACCAAAAGTATGAGTTGGACACATCTCAAGAAACAAGACAAGAGTTGTTCCCTTGTCCTAATTGTGAGAGAATATATCGCTACAAATATAATTTGAATGGTCATCTGCGACTTGAGTGTGGAAAAGAACCACAGTTTCGATGTCCATACTGCCCTCACAGAGTGAAACATAAACATAACTTACAGAAACATATTCAAGTAAAGCATGCTGGCCAACTTCAGTGAGATCTTCTATGAAAGCCAGTCGTGTTGAAACAACTCTACATGTATGGAAAATAATAGTTTTTATTGCTAAAACACACATTCTCTTTGAATTGTGGATTGTATTTTATTTTTGAACTGAAATTAAAAAAAAAATTAAACCTCTTTGTGGTTGGATATTTAAGTAGTTGGCTACATTATTGTAGTTCAATCCCTCCTTTTAAAAAAAGAAGTTTTTTGTGTATTGATTATATTTTTTATTTAAATTCTATTTATTTACCTTTAGACTGGGTGTTTACTCATGTGTTGTCTTAAGTCAAGTTACTCCTCCTGTTTATAAGTGCATTTAAACTTAAAATAATATTCATTTGACATAATATATTAAAAACCAGAAACTAGGCATAAAAAGTGTGTGTATTTTGTAAAATTATAATAAGACAATTTCTAGTGTAAAGGGAATTCATTGTAATGAAAACAGTTTATGTGGTTTTAACATTAAGGGAAATTCAGATTAAATATATTTTAGAATTATTTCCAGGCTTGGTTGGTCCACACTAGCATTGAAAGCACTGCTTGCCTAGTTTAAGTGAAATAAAACTGTATTTTATATTTATTTTAAATCACAAACTTAATACATTTTATAATATACGCAGCCTCTTTGTTTAAGCTTAATATTGTTCCTTTATTCTCCGTGCAATATTTACTCCAATCAAGCATAATTTTATATATTTAACATGATAATTAAATACATTTTATACCATTAAAATTATTTAAATAAATAATTTAAATACCAAAGATAAAAACAAGCTTTGAAACATTTGTACCCCCCACTCCACATCTAAAGCTGCTTGAGGTCACCAGCCACCACCGGTTGATTTCCATGATTGGTCTAGTGCGCTACTCCACATTAGACTGGAACACAGGATAAGTGATGGCAGACAATTATATAACTGAGGGAGATTTGTAATTATAATGTTCAACACACAAATTATAATATTTTTTTATATAGAATGCATTAGATAATAATTATTAGCATATTTCAGAAAATATAACTCGTATATCATATATGCCTGATATTGTTTAAAAGTGAGAGAAATAACTTATAAAAATAATCACTAAGCTTTAAAAAAAAACCATAAAAAGTGTTGAAAGGGAAACGTGTACAATGGAATATGTATTTTTGTGTAAGGGAGGAAGAAAACACTAAAATCAATATGGATATTTATAAACAGGTATTATTAATAGAATTTGTTTTCAATGAAGTTATCTTTAGTTTGGTTTAAAATAATTAGTACAGATTTCAAAAACTAACGTTTTTTTTCATTCAATATTTATTTTTGAACTAAATATTAGAAAATTGCTTAGGTTGAAAATAGAACTAATACCAAATATCTAAAGCTTCATTTTATCTTTGAATGAGTTTGTTTTGACTTTTTTATATTTCTCCAACTTTATCTCACACAAGATACTACCAAATAAATATTTAAAACTATAAATTGACAAAGTAACAACTACGAGTGGTTAGTACCAATTTTCTACTTTTAAAAGGAAGTTTAAATTGAGATATAAAAAAATTGCACTCTCAATACCTATAGCTTTCAATTAAATGTATGCATTTTGATAAAACTCTATGCATCTCTTAGTTTTTTAAAAATTTGTTTTGATTTAGGGTATGCTTTTAGTTTCATTTCTAAGAATATTAAGGAAAATTGTATTTCAGGACAGCATTGCCCCTTTTTTACATATGTTGAAGGGTTGTATAGTTGCTTATCACAAGCTGTCAAATAAGCTTTGTAAGCATTATAATAAATAAGAGATTAAAAGATTAAGAAAATCTAGTAGTTAATTTTGAAACATGATACATACTAATTATTTTTGATATTTACATGTGTAAATATGTTCATACAAACTACCTACTTTAATTAAAAATATTTTTAATAACATTTCAAACTTATTACATGGAAAACTTTGCTGTTTGCACTTCTTTCAGGTTTTTATTTTAATTTTTCAAATACAATTACATATAAAATTATATTTACATTGATGATTATTAGTTACCTGCTTCAGTGATTGCATGGTCTAAGGCATTAGACTAGACTCCTGATGACTGGGAGATCAAGGTACGAATTTTGGTCGGGTGTACTGAGAGGGTTTTTTCCAAAATGGTTTTCCACTCTCCCTCCATGAAAGTATGGATACACTTACTCTAAATATGATCCAACTGCTTGATTACCCTAATAATATCATTAGCGTAATATAGTACATAAACATATAACACTAAACTGGTAATAAGTGGATTATTATAGCTGGTTTCAAACTGATAGATTTTGTTCTTGTTTTATTGTAAATCAACATGCATGTAGGAATCTTGGAGAGACGAGTGTACTTAGTAGGTGGCCACACTGAACCTAAACCAGTGTTTCAAAAAGTGTTGTCCTTGGACCACTGGTGGTCGGCAGCGTCTTAGCAAGTGTCTGCAGGATCCCAGGAAGTCTAATAATGATACTGAATTAAAGAATGGTGATCAAATAATATGATACAAAAAATTTGAAATGAAAAAGATTAAATATGAAATATCCATACTATTTTGTATTTATTTTCTCGGTGGACACAAATCATATAGAAAAGTAAGATTGTACCAAACTTAATTCAACAAATTTTAACAAGTATTTATAAAAAAATTAAGATGTTTGGAGTGCTATAAATAATCAAACTACTATTACTATTTCATTGTAATTATATTTATTATTACAGTTTTTCAACATTTAAATTAATAAATTAATTTTTGTCTTGTATTTCTAGTCCTAAAATGGAATTTCCTAAAAATAAGGTTTATCCTGCATACAATCCTCTCTCAACCGGCTCTCCCACCCCACCTCCCCACAGTGCACATAACTTCTATTTGGAGATCCCCATCGTCAAAACTTAGAGAAACACTGACCTAAAAATAGCAAGCCGGTCAGTTTTGTATTTTATTATTAAGTTTAAAAATAAATATCTTTTAAGTTATTGAAAAAGAATGTATTAAAATAAAATGAGAGATGGAATTAATTCTAAGTTCAGGAGTCAAGGGCATATGAAGAACTTATTTTCTGAGAGAGAGGAGAAAGGAGGGTTACAATAAAATAATCATAGAACTCCATGGTGTGAGACCACAAGAAAGCCATACCGACCGAGCGGCCGCTGCTGTTAGTGATAATAGTGCCAACATTTGCAGATATAGGGTGGCATGTGGTCAGCACAATGAGCAATCTGGCCGTTAATAGAGGCTGTTACTTCTTTAAGTAGTTCCTCATTCTTCCTCACGAGGCTGAGTCTGACCCCATTCCAGACCCACTGCTTAACAGATAGATTTAGGAAGCAGTGGGAATAGAATTCCTAGAGGAAAAATTATTTGTTTAGTAAGTGTCAAGTAATAATAACAACGGCGCTACTTAATAAAACCTAATGTTCTGTTGCACTGAGCAAACTTATTGATGTTAGTATTACTTTGGTAATCTCTGCTCAATTTACTCAACTTAGATTTCCACAGTTCAAACTCGGAAGAAAGGGCATGAGGATCGGGGAAAAGTTCTTGATAAACTTCCAAAAACCATTTTAAATCAGAGTTTGTGACTGAGGGTTACAAGCAGTGATGTGAGAGTTTGAGAGAATTACATTGTGATTCACAAAGTTTTCTTTTAACTTTTTTTTTTTAACTTGATACATTCGTTTAAAGGTGACTTGGATGTGGAGGGGGTAGGCCAGAGGAACGGTTCAATCCTAAAAACTGTTTTTATGTTGTACACCCGTGTTGGAGTAAGTTAATGTAACTACTCTCAATAAGTTTAACACTTTCACTAAACAAGTATTAATTATTTATTGCACTATAAAAGGAAGTAATGATCCAAACATTTGAGTTGACCAGGTTGTGCGAATAAAGACTAAGATCGTGTTTATAATTGGGTTTTTGACAGATGTCAACATCACTCAACTCAACAACTAAGTCTTGTTGAAAAAACTGATAGTTTTTTTAGTTTTCTCAATTTTTTGTTTATTTTCACAAGTTTAGTCCAAGCCCATTTGTTAATTTTAATTGAAGAAATATAAAAGAATGAATATATATTAATCTCTTTCTAACTTTAAATAAATTATATTAGCTTAAATTGGTAAAATGTAAATTAAAATGGTTATTTAAGTATGACTTTTTTTTTAAGTTGCCACTGAATGTAGTGATTACCTCTATATGTAATAAATTTAATAATGCTTTAACTATGAATGACTTATTTAAATTATTTAATTGGTTCATCTTTTCACTTTTAATCATCCTCATATTCTAACGGGAACGGTCAAAGAGAGTATTTTCACGGTCTTGTATGTAGTTACTGTAAGAAGTTGAGTGTTCACTATTCAGGAAGTTTTTAGATATTTATTTAGAATAATGATGTAAACTCACAGAGTTGCTCTTACAAAATTAAATTACTTGTAACACTTTAATTTGTGACTGTAAGTTATATCATACACAATTTTATAATAATTAAATACCATATCAAGGCTAGTAAAGTTAGTTAACTTTTTTTATGATATTATAAATATAGATTTAGAATATATTTGTACATTCTTATAAGGTTAATTGAATGATTAACTGGAGCAATAAAATTACTATATTTTAAAAGCATTTGTTTGGAAGATAATGAAATCATTGAATTCATGCTAGTAATTCTTTGTTGGCTGGTTAAGGTGGTCTGCTCACCAGAAATAACGAGACAAATGTATTTAAGGTGGGATGGAAGGGGACATAAGAAAAGACCAGTGTTCTTGCAGTTTTTATGGCAAAACTTTTGTTGGCCAAAATAAATAAAATATTGCTCCAGTACAAATATTAAGTTTAATTTTCTTCACATGGTGATATCAACAGTTCCTGAATATCTGTCATGAGCATTGTGGCATTATCTAACAAACTTTTTAAATGAAGAGAAAAAGTTGTCGTTAAATTCCAGAACACTATTTATTGACTACTGTTTGTATTGTGGCAATATTTTATTTAATTTGCCCAAAAAAAGTTTTGCCATAAAAACTGCAAAAACACTGTATTTTTCTTGCGTTCTCTTCCATCCCACCTTAATGGTGCATAGTGAAAGTTCCATAAATGTTCACAGATTTCTCTGTTCCAAGAGAGAGAAATTAAGGACTAGTTATAATACTCAATGAAAATATTTATCAAATTATCTTGATGTAGTTTTATACTTTGGTGCTTCCTTGTCTTTGTCACATTATTCACATAACAAAGAAAATAATACACATTTTTAGCGAACAAAGGATCGGAATTAAATGTTAAAATATAAGGAAATTTTGTTTTCAGAAGAGATTAAAGAAAGTTAAGAAAACTTTTTTCTAACCTGCAAGTGACTTATAATGTTGGTCAAATTAACAGTCTTAATTTTCTTGCTTTTGAACCCCATCCAAAAGTTTTAGGGTATATCGTGGTTCCCTATTTTATATCCTAGTGAATGTTGGTGTATTTATGTAAAACTCACTCTTTTCATTCTACAATCTCCATTTTCTTTCCTTGATTTTGAAAGTTTATGTGGGTATTAACCAGGGCTGCCAACATAGTTTTAAAAAAATTAAATATTAAAGTTTTGATTGGTATAATAATTTCATGATTACTATGTCAGGTCAATTAATTTTGCAGCCAAGCTAGAAGGAAATTTCTATTAAAACAGATGTACATGAAGAAGATGGTTTTAGATAAATTATTAGTTGGTTCCCTTTACTTTCAACATTCACTCTCTTATTTAACCAAATATATTATGCTTTAGTATTATGCAATAGGTACTAAACATGAATATCACATAAACTATTAAAGATATCTCCAGTGGTACTTTTCTAATTAGACTTCCGAGCCAGTTGATCACTTTGGGAATAAACTCTTTTCAAACTTGTAGGCCTAAACATGGATGATGGAAATTTTTACCTTTATGACTTATGTAAATTTCAATAAATAATTTGTGTACATATCAAAATTTAGATTTATTAAATCTTTGTGTGCTTTTTTTTTTACTTCAATGTATATCGGTACCTATTTGATTGTTTCTTGAAAACTTAATGAATACCTAGCTGTTAAATTTCTTCAATAACAGAGTAATTAAAGTATGGCTCTATAGATATATCAAATGTGTTTTTGATTTAAGTTTTCTCAAAATAATACCTCTTTTAATATTTAGCTGCACTATGCATTATGTCAATCGCATTTTTACAATTTACTTAATATCAAAATTGGCCCATTCAATCTTGTATTATTTTCTTTCAACACTATAAATGTAGTTCATTTTACATATTTGTGTTCTAATTTGTCTTTTAGAAATTGTGTAAATTATAAACCTTAGGGGAAAAAAATTAATTAGGCCAATTCATTTTTGTTCCAGAAAATGCATTGGAAAACTTATTCGGACTAACCCAAAGAACCCAGTACCTTAGAAGTATTAAAGACAAGCATCGTCTTATAGAATCTGTATCACATCAAAATAAAAATAAACATTCATCTGCAAACAAATTTTTAACTTCTCAGGCCTACAAACAAGTTAATTTCGAAAACTTAATCTGCCAAGAAGAAAATGACAGCCCACAAGAGTTACATCAACAGTGGAGTGCGATAAGTTCTTCAAAATCCATGGATGATCATGTTACAAATAAATCACCTTCTGAAAATACATATCAATGTCCTCAGTGTGGAAAAATGTATACTTGGAAAAAGTCTTTTGTATTACACTTACGTTATGAGTGTGGCAAAGAACCTCAATTCCAGTGTCCATATTGTTCCTATAAAGCAAAACTAAAAGGAACATTGAAGAAACATATTATAGCAATGCATGAATATAAAACATAATTCATGCTTTCTAGAGGTTGAAATGTAAAATTGTCAATTATTGGGTCATTTGTCAGTTACAAAATGTGAACAAGAATATTTGTACCATGTAAAATAAATTAGTTTGTTAGTTTTTAACCTTTTATATAATGTAGATAATAGAACTATTCATTAAATTATCACATCCAAGGTAATTTTTAAATTAATTCATCTAATAAAACACAATTTTTTGTTGAATTTTTTTAATCTTATCATGTTGATGTTTACATTAATTTCAGTAAAACTTTTGATTTCAAAAAGTATATGTACAGATTTAAACATTCAAATTACATCAGTCACAATGCACACCAATATTCTTAGAGTGATTATAGTTTTGTATAACCTATGCTATATATATAAATGGTGATAGTAAACTTAATTTGTTCATGTAAAATCCTTCTGAAATGTGAATTTGTATTATAAAAAATTGTATTTCACAAACTTTCACTATTATTTAACCTGGCAGAAATTTTATTCTAACAAAAAGGGGGGTAGTAAAATAAGATCTCAATTTTGCATGTTATTTATTTCTTTTAAAATAACTTAATTATATAGGTAATTATACAAATTAAGAATACTACTCAATGTGTTAACAACTTAGGCTATTTATATTTAATTGCATTCAAAACCCACTTCGGTGGCTGCATGGTCTAAGGTGCTACTCTCACAGTAGTCCAGACTGCCGATGACTGTAAAATCGAGGTTTGAATCTCGGTCGGGTGTACTGAGGGTGGTTTTTTCCAAAATTGTTTTCTACTCTTCCTCCACGAAAATGTGGGCACACTTCCTCTAAATATAACCTTACTAATCCATAAAACCATTGGTGTAATTAGTACATAAGCATATTACCCGAATGGGTAGTAAGACGTGGTTCTAAATAAAAATGCATTCATATATAATTTTCAATTACCATCTAGTAATTTAATGGAAATATTATTTATGAAAAGTTAAAACAAAATTATAATATTGACTCATGCTAAAACTGACACTGGGTTTAGCTTACAAAAATGTTTTATGTGATTCCTAAATATTAAACACACATTTAGGTAAATGGTCCACCAGACAACTATTCATAGTTACCTCCAGTTAGGGATGTGAAAAAATTACTGATACTTTACTAATATCGATATTTTCTTGTATTTTCTTTTTACTCCATACTTCTTTTTTTGATACTTTTACTGATATTAGTACTCACACTTCGGTTTCGGATCGGTATTGAAAGAAACAACTGGTTTGTTATCTTCCCTCATGCTGAGACTAAAATCATGTTTACTAGGGTGGACTGTAGAGGAAGAATAAATAACATTATTTCTCAATTCTCATTCATTTTTAGCAACTCTAGCATTCAATCTCTTTTAGCTCATCATAATTCATAGTTGTTCTTTCATCTTTTTTTATCAACACGCCTGATCAGGCGATGGGGTAGGTGGCGACAAGTTTACTACCCCTACCTTTATCAATGAGCACGGTCATCACAAAGTAAACAAAAGAAGGTTTTGTAGTCAACTTAAGTGTCCCCTGGCAGATGAAGCAGAAAAGTTTATGTACGTTGTTTAAGCAGATGAAGGGCGTCCATTTTTTTATAGTTTGTCAATAGTTAATAATCTATTTTAAGAGAGTATATAAATGATGAATGTTGTTAAAAAATACACTGGCCAGTAGTGAATTATGGAAGTTTTTTAAGAAGTTGGATAGTGAAGAAGAATCTTATAAAAAAAAATATTGAGACTGTTACTTACTGTTATCGATAATTTTATTTCGAAACTAGTACAGCATCAAATTTTTCTTTCAATACTTTTAATGAGTACAGTTTCAATACTTTCGTTTTGATACCACATCCCTACCTCCAGTCACATATGCAGAAGAAACCTGGAGAGGAACGTGTTAGCTGTCACGAGGAGAAACATGATTTAAAGTTAATCTATTTGGGAAAGAGGGGGTACAGGGAGTTATGAGAATGGAAAAGAAGAGTATACCAAAGAGAAAGATAGAGATAAAGTATGTAGGAAAAAGACCACAAGGGAAGCCAAGAAAGAAATGGGAGAAGCAGATAACAGAAAGTGTTGAAGTGAGAGGAGAAGAATAGAAGAAATTAAAGGAGGAGGAGTGGTGGAAGGACAGAGGAATACGGAGGCATTTTACTAAATTGACCTGGCCACTGGCTGGAAACAGATGATGATGATGATGATTCAACAAATTACTTCCCACGGATAGACTATTGATCATGGTAATTTTATGATGTATATTGGCAGAGTTAGTATACAATATGGGATATTAAAGTTTGTCTATTCATACATTTTCCTCTGGAGAAAATTTTCCATTTAAATATCAAACTCATTTTGAGATATATTTGTAAACCATAATTTTTATAAGGAGCCCATTTTTGACTGCCAACATTTATTGAAAAGTTGCTAAAATTTGGCTTTCTAAAAATATGTTTTATTTGATATATCAATATAAAATTATCAAAACCTTCCAATAATATTTTGTTTTGGATTATTGTATAGTTTCTTACAATATAAAATAAACAGACTAAGAATATAAATACTTTTTTTGCGCTATCATGGTGACATGAGTTTGTAGTAGAGTTTGAGATTGCGATTCACCCGAAACTAAAAACAGCGGTTTTTCAATGAAAAACTGAAACCATAAAAAGTACCTAAAAACTTTGGTTTTCTGAATAAAGATTTTTTTTAATCTGCTGTGCTCAAATGCATGTAAAACTACACACCAATCTATAATTGGTACTCTGGATCATAATTGTCACTATTAGTATCTTCTGTGAACAGATGGAATGGTTGATTCAGGGAAATCCCTGGAATCCTCTGATTGTTAAGAGTGTGTATTACATTTTATGTGTGTATTTTAGCTATTTGTGATGAAATATGCATGGAAAATGTTGAAGTATTAGAACATACAGTAGCAATCACAGAAAATACAACTATACAGTGTTCACGACAAGATGAAATTCGTGTAGCCATAAAAGATCTAATAAAAGCTTCCCAATAATAAAATAACTAAAATCAATCATTAAAGCAAAAATTTACAGTGTCTAAAAAAATGTGCCAACGAACGAATATTCTTTATAATTTAACTAAGCACTTTTTACAATAAAATATACTTAATTTTTATTTTATTGTGATCAAAACATGTTGTTGTAAAACTTATCTTGAATAATTTAAAATTAATAGATAGCCATATGTACTCATGATGCCTTAACTATGATAGGAAAAATGAGTAGGGCTGTGATACTTATTAGGCCTAAATAGTTTTGAGGGAAATAAATACGAAAAGAAGAATCACTGAAGTGATGTCGACTCGAAAGGGCTTTATGCTGCCAATAGTACAATGACAACTGTATGAATGTGCATACCATGATGGCTAAAATAGCCAAGCTATTATATTTGTTAGTTAGAGTTATAGCCACATCTAAATATCATATTCTTTAAGCTCTCTCGAGCTTAATTGATCACTCATATGTAGCTGACGATTTCTATACATCCATCACAGATTCTGCCTTAAAATATGAGTGAAGAATGACACTGGGCACAGAATGACTCTTGGATAGCTCAATGTTTAGAGCATTATCATACTAAGCGTCCCGGGTTCGATTCCAGTGTCCAGGTGCCATTTTTCAATTTAAAGAATATATTTAGGTGCTGCTATAACCGTAATTAACAAATATAATAGCTTGGAAATACATTTACTAATTTTTTTTTCCTTTCTAAAGGTTTTTTTAAGGTGAAGATGTTATATAAAACATACTTTCCTTTGGGAAAGAAAATAAATATGGCTAAACCTTTATTTTAACTAAGGAAAAATAGGTTTGTACCACAAATTCAACCTTGTAGGCATTTTTATCTTACGTGCTGAGTTTGACACACTGGTAGGGATATGTGTGAAATGATTTAACTAAGAAGTTGTGCTAGTAATACTTTTAAACTTTTACGCTAAGGGATATTATTACCAATAACAAACAAACTTTTACTAACACACTCATCTACATTACAAATGTTTTGAGCTGGCTACTCAGCATTTGTTGAGACTAAACATGCGAAACAAAATATATAACATTGAAAAGTAAAGAATCCTTCTTGCTCTTCTAAGCAACATCTCTAGATGATTTTTTTTCTTATCTCACTATAGAAAATAAACGGAAACTGTTCCCTCATGAAATTTCTAGTTAATCCCTGGAGTGCTCTTATCTGGTGTATTTGGCTTGGTTTCTGAGTGAGACTTTGGAGTGCTCTAATCTGGTGTATAAGGCTTGGTTTCTGAGTAAGTGGGACTTTGGGGTGCTCTAATCTGGTGTATATGGCTTGATTTCTGACTCAGTGGGGCTTTGGGGTGCTCTAATCTGGTGTATATGGCCTGGTTTATGACTCAGTGGGGCTTTGGGGTGCTCTAATCTGGTGTATATGGCCTGGTTTCTGACTCAGTGGGGCTTTGGGGTGCTCTTATCTGGTGTATATGGCCTGGTTTCTGACTCAGTGGGGCTTTGGGGTGCTCTAATCTGGTGTATATGGCCTGGTTTCTGACTCAGTGGGGCTTTGGGGTGCTCTAATCTGGTGTATATGGCTTGATTTCTGACTCAGTGGGGCTTTGGGGTGCTCTAATCTGGTGTATATGGCTTGATTTCTGACTCAGTGGGGCTTTGGGGTGCTCTTATCTGGTGTATATGGCCTGGTTTCTGACTCAGTGGGGCTTTGGGGTGCTCTAATCTGGTGTATATGGCTTGATTTCTGACTCAGTGGGGCTTTGGGGTGCTCTAATCTGGTGTATATGGCTTGATTTCTGACTCAGTGGGGCTTTGGGGTGCTCTAACCTGGTGTATATGGCCTGGTTTCTGACTCAGTGGGGCTTTGGGGTGCTCTAATCTGGTGTATATGGCTTGATTTCTGACTCAGTGGGGCTTTGGGGTGCTCTAATCTGGTGTATATGGCCTGGTTTCTGACTCAGTGGGGCTTTGGGGTGCTCTAATCTGGTGTATATGGCCTGGTTTCTGACTCAGTGGGGCTTTGGGGTGCTCTAATCTGGTGTATATGGCTTGGTTTCTGACTCAGTGGGGCTTTGGGGTGCTCTAATCTGGTGTATATGGCTTGATTTCTGACTCAGTGGGGCTTTGGGGTGCTCTAATCTTGTGTATATGGCTCGGTTTCTAATTTAGGGGTATACAAAGACTGAGCAACATGTTTACAAGTAGGACAAGGTACTGTGGTGGCTGGGCTAGGGGCAAGCTATATTCCAGTGGGTGTCAAGGGGTTACGCTCATAGAACGGCTCTATTTTTACTACGTGAACAATTTGGTGCTTTAAAAGTACGAGGGGTGTTTTTTTAATTAAGGATCGTTTTGAAATAAAATAAGAACCACTAAATATTTTTGGGCAATCTTTTAAAATCCGATTCTAAATACCTTCAGCTACTGTTCAACATAGTTTCCATTGTTTTTAAACATTTGTCTTATCGTGGGATAAGTTTTTGTAGACCTTCATCATAGAAGTCTGCCACCGGTATGTCGTCTGCACGCTCGGACCAGCCATCTGTAGTCAGCGACGATATTTTACCTACGGTAGACACCAAATTCGTGAAAACAGACGGTTCACAATATCCACACTGTCATTGAATTTTCCAAATGTTTCAAGCTCAGTTCTCTACCAAATTATGTCATAAAACTTGTACTACATACAGCACTATGTGCAATCGATGGTTTCTGAGGATGCTAATCGAGGAACACAAAACGAAGAGATGTGCCAGTGCTTTGAAATTTTTGACCTGATACCATGAGGAAGGTGGTGAATTATTGGACCACATCGTCACGGGGACGAGATATGGGTGGCCCACGGGACCCCTGAATCCAAACAGCAATCGATGGAGTGGCGACACACATCATTTCCGACGAAAAATGAATTTCAAACACATTCTAAGCTCACAATATTATGGCAACCGTGTTTTGGGACAGACATGGTGTTCTGTTGGTGGACTTCATGCAGCGAGGGACAACAATAAACGCAGCTGTGTATCATATGACCTTGACAAAACTTCATTGAGCAATCCAGAATAAATCCCGTGGCCTGCTGTCTGCCAGAGTGTTGTTGTTTCATGATAATACAGGTTCTTTTCTGCTTCTCAAATGCAATATCTCATCGAATCTTTTGGCTGGTAGTAGTAATTAGATTTCCCCCCCACCCACAGCCCTGACCTTGCACCTAGTGACTACCATCTTTTCCTGCATCTGAAAAGGTTCTCCCCTGGCAAGCATTTCCACACCTATGACGAAGTTAAAACGACAGCTCAGGAATGGCTTTCCTCGCTGGTGGCAGACTTCTATGACGAGGGTCTACAAAAACTTATCTCACGATACAACAAATGTTTAAATAACCAAGGAAATTATGTTGAAAATCAGCTGAAGTTATGTAGAATTGGATAAAAAAATACCCAAAAATATTTATTAGTTCCTATTTTATTTCAAAACGCTCCTTAATTTAAAAAAACACCGCGTGTTAAAAATAAGCAATGTAAGTGATTCAAGGAGGATAAATACAGGATTGTCAGGCAACTTTCTTGTTGATGTGGCCAGTAGACCTAACCTCGTGTAGTTGCTATGACATAGATAGGAGGGAGTAGGTATCATTTATGACATACACAATATGGAACTGAGATGTGGTCATTGTCTAAGAGATAGCCAGGTGTCAGGATCACATGATAATAAGTATCACTAAGTATTCGGTTGTGTTAGTATTGTGTTGGACACAAGATAGTGGGAGTTTGAACAACATTAGACATGTAGTGTCTGTCTTTATTTTACCCAACTACTCAAATGGTGGCTTCTTATCTATCAAAGGCGTTGAGCTGAGCCTTTTAAGTGATCCATAAGATGAACAGTTGGCTCAAGAAGATGATATGCACCTGCTATGTAGGTGCACCAAGACAGTAAAAATGTTTACAAAAACTAGAAGGACATAACAAGAATTGACAGCTCTGGCGCAGCATCATGATGGATTATGTCATGAAATGGGCTGGTAGGAATATAGATATGAATCTTTGACATGGTGAGGTAGATAAACATGAAGTATTTAGTGTGGTTGGTGTATTTTGGAGTGGGTATTAACAAGGGGTGTGTAAAGATCAATTTTTAAATGTGAAGCAAAGTCAGAGCCAAATTCAAAGATAAGATTTTTGTTGTTATCACAAAATATGAACCTATTTCAATGGCCGCATGGTCTAAGGCACTACTCTCGCAATAGACTGGCTGCCGATGACAGGAGATTGTCAAGGTTTGATTCTGGTTGGGTGTACCGAGGGTGCTTATTTCCTAAATGGCGCTCTACTCTACTTCTATGCAAATGCGGGTGCACTTATTTTAAATTCAACCTTCCTCCTCTAACTCATTAAAGTAATTAGTGCATAGGTGTATAACCTGAATGAGTATTAAGGCACTGTGCTAAACAAAAATAATAATAAACAATAATTTTAATATTAAAACTACCCATTATGTTAATCTAGGTCAGAGGTGGGCAACATAGTTTTCAATTTAGCCACAGGTTGGTGAATGAGAAGTGAAATTCACAACACCATGTTAGAATTGAGAAATTAGGTTTCTCAATCGAAAATTTAAAACAATAAACACTGTTTGAACAAGTTTATTCTAAACGTGTACACTTTGAATACTCAATTACAATTACCTCAGACTCAAATGATCTTTTTAGCACCGCATTTTATCACTCATTAGGTGATATGCTTATGTAGTAATTACACTGGTGATTTTAGGGGCTAGGAAGGTTATATTTAGAGGCAGTGTACCCACATTTTTATGTAGGGAGAGTGGAAAACCATTTTAGGAAAACCACCCTGATTACACCCGACCGATATTTGAACCTTGATCACTACATGTAATCGGCAGTCTAGTCTACTGCGAAAGTAGTGCCTTAAACCATGTGGCCACCGAAGTGGGTAAGAAAATTGTTCAAATTGAAAATGTAATACCATTAAATGTGAGATTTGACAATGATTTTGCTTCCAACAATTTGCAAGAAATATAAAGTTACAACCAGTGCACGTTGTAAGGAAAATGTTTATTTTACTGTGAGAGCTGGCAAACTCGAAATTTCCATGTTTTAACGGCCATTTCGCTAATTTGGTGATTGGCGAGAAGGTTGCCCACCCAGGATTTAGATAAAGACAAAGGTTTGAAGAGATAAAATCACACTACTTATATTATTTCATACTGATATATAAAAATTTACTATGCTTTGACATTTCAAAACTTTGCACAGCCCTAACTGTAGAAAAGGCCACATCACTGAAGATAGAGGGGAGGGCAAGAGGATCCAGGGGGCTCTTTTTGGTTTCCCCTCCATTCTCTTTTATTGTTAGATAGTAATGTAATGTTCAATATGTCCATCATGGGTGTTGGTATCGGGTTGTCTGTCAGCTTCGGGTAAGGATTTGATGGCAATTCAGGACATTTATCGAAGGTGGATTGTAAGGAAATTAATGGAGATTTCTCTTTCAAAATAGGTCATGACGGATAGTACTAAAACTGAATATAAGTGTAGTCTAATTTCCACAGTGAGCTCGTTATTTGAAAACTGGAAACTCATGTTGCCACAATGGAGGAAGGAACAAATATTACAATTGTATTTACATTATTAGTCTGTTTTGTTAGTAGTGTAAATATAAATTATACAGTAATCCATTAGTAAGTATTATTGGAAGCTTTTGATAACTCTTTAGAATAAATTTATATTTAATAAATCAAAGAAGACACATTTATATAATGCCAAATTTGAGTGACATTCATTCAATGTTTGTGGTCAAAAATTGACTTTCTAAAAAATTCAAGGTATAGAAACGTTCTGTACAACTGTAGTTTAGGTCTCATTTCATGATTTAATGAGCAAGGATATATTAATATATAAAACAACACGTGGATCTTGTTTAGTGTAGTATTATTATGGATAACAATGCAGATTTTATTAGTGATTTTCCTGATGCATTCTAATGGATAATACAGTAGACTTGGGGAAGCTTATAGTAAGAAAAAAAAAGTGTTGGAGTTTTTAATTTGCTTCTGTTGAAGAGGATTATTTGATGAAGGAGAATAATAGTGTATGTGAAAATATTCAGACTATCTCAATATAAGGCACTTTTATTAGTAACTTAATTAAACAACCACCTGCCTCGGTGGCATAGTTAGCTAACGCGCTAGTTTCATGTTGAGTTAGTCTGCCGAGGACAGGGAGATCGAGGTTCGAATCTCGGTCGGGTGAACTGAGGGTGGTTTTCCTAATTGGTTTTCCACTCTCCCTCCACTCAAATGTGGATTCACTTCCTCTAAATTCAACCTTCCCAATTTCTAACCCATTAGTGTAATTAGTACTTGAGCGTATAACTCGAAAAGGTAGTAAGACGCAGTATTCTACTAACTGTTAAACAGCCATCTTGTCAATATTTATACATTGTTTTTAGCTTCTTTTCCTTTATTTGAGAAGTTGTTGGGATTTTACCCTTATGCTTTGTAATTTAATTTTCAAAAATAGCAAACTTTTCTCTGCACTTCAGATAATATTTACAAAATATATTGTGAGTTATTATCTATGGATAAGTGTTATATGATTCTTTGTTTAAATTATGAGAATAGTTACCTCGCTTTTATTAATATTTTGTGCCATAACTAGTTATAAATCTACATAGTAATTATTATTTATAACAAAAACCTTTTACTGAAAACAAATAAAAAATGAATTTTCTGAATGAAGAAGTACCGGAATATTATATTATTTAAGTTATATCATTTATATAAGTATAAACTTTCTCAATTTGTGGCAAAGTGTTTGATGTAAAAACAGGTTTTACAACTTAATTTCACGAGACCAAATGAAACCATATTATTAATAATATTGTTTGTTTTCCAAAAGCTTTTGTTACATAGACTTCACTTCCCAGCTATAGTTTACATTCTTGTAAAAGAGTTGTATTCAAACTAAAGTAAATGTATTTTTGAAAGCATTGATAATTAATTTAGGATAACATTTTTTTGTTCACAGGAGTAACATTTCGGAAATCGTCATCTCAATATTTTCCAGAACTAAAAAATAAATTAGGCCCTTCAGATGATTCTTCTTGGGACATTTCACACTTTATGTCATCTATTAAGAAAAGGAAATCAAGCGTAGTGGACGAACACCTTGATGAAACAGCCAATATATCTTCGGCCACCGGTGCTCAAATGTCAACATATAAACATCAAGCACTAAAGTGTTTTGTGTGCCCTTGGTGTGCTAAAATCTATCAGAGAAAGCAATCTCTTTACCTCCATCAGAAACACGAATGTGGGAAAGAACCACAGTTTTTTTGTCCGCACTGTTTTTATAGAGCTAAACTCAAAGGGAACTTAATGAAACATATAGCAGCCAAGCATAACATTAAAATGTAAACTAAGATTTAATAAATGCGTGGATATCTGAGAATTGTTATCAGTGTTTTATTTTGTGTGTATTTTTTTTTCTGAACCCATATCACTAACAACTAACCATTGTGGTAATAATATTATTAATAAGTGTTCTGTCTTTTGACAGGTTATTTGCCTTGTCCAAAGTGAGTCCTCCAACATGTCCTATTGGCATCTTCCTTTATTTATATCCTAAAACTTCATCTTCTTTACTAACCGACGCCGTGGTGTCATTGCTCCTGGCTACGAGCCTAGGGGTCCCGGGTGTGATTCCTGGCTGGTAACTTGGATTTTTTCCCAGAAGGAGAATCAACCCAATGGTCACCAGGGTTTGGTTGGTTGGGCTTAATCCCCTGGTTCCACACCCTCATACTCACTATCACCCTCACATCATCTCATCGGGACATGGAACAAACCTCCACGGAAAGGTTGTACTATTAGTACATTCGGTGTTCTCCGAGCAACAGTACATTAGTACTGGCTAACCTTTCCACTGCTAGGCTACGAATGATTTAGCCCAGACATGCAATATAATATATATATATATATATTCTTTATATGTATGAAGTTCAATCACTTGCGACTATACTTGAACTCGAGTTATTGAAATACGGTTTATGAATTATTAATTTAATATCAGTGAAATTTATATCAGCTAAATAGCTTTTTTCAATGTTAAAATAAGTATTTCTCGATCTTTTTTTTTTTATACATTATATGTTAATTGTTTTTTTGACAACAACTACAGAAAACCGCACTACATTGCAACACTTTGTTTAAGTTGTATTATTTTCCTAAGTTATTTGTTATCCAGAAGGTGAGACGAACTTTGAGTTTAAGCTTCCCAGTAATCAATCAATAAATCTCATTCATGTTGTGTTTAGCTCATCAGCACTATCTTTTTATCAATCTTTAATAATATCTTGATATTTAAACACACTATCTCAGTCTTCGTTAAATTATATATAAAACTTTGTATAATATTGATCAAACCCCATGGGTAGGCTGCCTCTAGCGGTCGCGTTTACGATCTGGATACCATTTTAGTATACACTTGTATTGATCCTTTAATTTTTCTTTGACAAATATTGTTTTAAGTTATTGTGGTATTCATTGTTCTTCAATTGTTTAATTAATACAGTTGTAGTGAGAGAGCGTCATTGCTTCAAGAATATTGAGATTCCACTCCTCTCTAGTATGTGTTGTAATGGTGTGCGAAGCTTCGAAAAGTCGAAGTCGGAGTCGAAGGTCAAATCTCCTTCGGATTAGACTTCGACATCTACAATAGCCTTCGCATATTCGAAAAATTTCGAAGGAAGGATTAAACTTCGATAAATTATCAAACGATTTAATTTGATCTTACCAAATATTAGGCCTACATTACACAAAAGAAATAACACCAAGGTCTCTGGTATGAAGCAGAGAAAGCGCTTTAGTTGTGATATCATACCAGCTCGCGTCTAATGTTTAGTCCTTAATATTCCATCTCTTTGCAATAGCCTGTCACAAATTTACTAGTGCATTTTGTCACAAGTTTTTCATAGCTTCTTCACGTTTTCTTTAATATTCAAAATGGCTAATACAGAAAGTGGGAAACGAAAACAGAATTTAATTTATAATTATTATAATTGAAATGCAGATAAAAAAAAGACAACATATGTAAACTTTACAAAATAATTTTATGAGCTCCACATTGTAAGTAAATATTAAAACTTTATTCATAATGTACTAAGTTTATCAGTAAGCCTGTGTGCATACATTATTAATATAGGCCTTCGACTTCAACTTCGACTTTTCTTCGCAAGTTTCAAGCTTCGCTTCGCATTTAAAAATTGGCCTTCGCACACCCCTAATGTGTTGCCATGGTAACAGGAAGCCTCAGAACATTTTCTTTGATGGTTCATCTCCTCCACATTACTTAGAGAAAATAAAAAATAATCAACATCGATGCCGCCACAGTCTAAGGTGTCAATCTAGTAATAGACTGGATTGCCATTGGTGGGTGGGCTAGGGTTGAATCCCGGCCAGATGTAATTAGGATGGTTTTCCCTAAATGATTTCCAACTTCACCTCCACACACATGAGAAAACATTTTCGCCAAACATTAACTTCCTCATACCTACTCTTATAGTGTAAAGATGCGGGCATCCCAGATGGGTGGTAGGATATGAAGCACAAATTAAAAACCAACACAAATCAGATTTGGTAACTTTGTGTGCTTGGGAATTTACAGTAGCAGAAAACCACTCCACTAAAAGACAAAGACTTCCTAGGACAAGGGGCAGACTCACAGGATTAATTTTCCTTAGCAAAAGCAAAGCATCAAAACACAGCTTGTATCTGCTGTTGATGTCAGAGTATAAACTTGCACTTACATATATAGGTTTTACATCTTTCTCTCTCTCTCTCTCTCTCTTGGTTTGCTTATTAGATACTTCACCAATAAGACAGAAGCACATTAACCTATTATGACCAACTCAAGTTTATTTTGGTCACTAAAAAATTATGTGAGAGAATTTTTTTTTTATTTGCAAGTTTAGAAGATCCAAAGTTCAACTCTTTAGTAGCATGTAATTTTCTTGCGTGATCAAATAGAAATTGTCGCGCAATCGACTAATTGCTGACCATTGGTGTTGATCACTCTCACAAGAGACTGAACTACCGGTGAATGAAGAGGAGGGGGTAGGTAGGTTGGGTGTACTGAGGGTGTTTATTTATAAATGGTTTACAACTCTCCCTTCACACAAATGTGAGTACATTTTCTCTAAATTATGCCTTTCCTCATCCTTACCCCATTAGTGTAAGTATGTGGATATCCCAAACAGGTAGAAAGATGCAGTATAAAAAAAAACCTTTGTTCTGATAAATTGTATGATGTAAATTTATTAAAAGATAAACTTACATTAGCATATCAATAGGATTATCAAAAAACAATAAATAATAGAATAAAAACTATCCAAAACATTTATTTACTTCATCTAGCACTATATGGGTATTTCTGAACATAAAATTTATAGCTCTTAACTACTTTCTGTGAAACAGTTGTAAATATCAATTTTATTATGTTGTTAAAAGTGTTATTGCATCTCAAAATCAACATTATTTGGGTACTGGTATCTGAAATGTACCTAGATTATAATGTTTATAACCATCAAAACTCGGTCAATAAGTTTTAGGTGGACGTTATTTGTGATATCCAAATATAAAGACAAGTGAAATTAATCCAACATTAGGTAACACAAAAGTTTTTTTCCCCCCATAACTTTATTTTAAAACTAACAAAAATAACCTTACACAATTACAAATACATATAAGTCACACTGGAATCTTAAGGACCCATACAATTTTTAAACGTTGTTGTCAATCCCTTATTTAAAATATTTACTCTAAGTATATAACTAATATAAACTAGGAATATAATTAATTTTAGCAATTCACCAAGAATAATACAACTATTTGGCATTGAAATTATAGGTCCTCTTTTGACTAATTTTATTTCTACATTACAAAAAGCAAAATGAAAACCAAAAGACATTTCAAAAACATACGATTTTAAACTATCAATTAAAAGTAATTATATCACTAATCAATATAGTTTAGTGGTTAATTTAAATTGAAAGCTTTAAACTGTGGTAAAATTGAAGACACTAAATTTAAAAAACTAGCAAAATTGAGGAAGATAATTTAGAAATTACTTCAAACAAAATATCATTTGACATGGTTATTGAGTTTAAATATTTAGAACATTTTAACTATAAATAGGGTCCGGGTTCAATCCTTGGTCCCGGCACAGATTTATCTGATTGTCAAACCCTTCCTTCACCTCTGACAAGATGTGTATTAATCACAACTTGTGAATGTGAGGAATGCCAGGCCTCCACCGTGGTTCAGATCCCACGTTAAACTGTAGGTCCTCCCATTACAATCACCCTACCATTACACATTAGCGTAAGTGCATACAACCCGAAGGGTAGTAAGACGTGGTCTAATAATAATAAAAACTAGCAATAATAATATTAGAGTGGAAATTAGGGAAAGAATACAGTCAGGAAATGCATGCTATACTCGGTCAGTAAGTTGTTTATGTCTCACCTGCTGTCAAAGAATGTAAAACTCAGAATATACATAACTATAATTTTACCCGTTCTCTATAGGTGTGAAACATGGCCTCTTACTTTAATGACGAAAAAATAAATTAGGGTGCTTGAAAATAAGGTTTCTAAGGAAGATATTTGGTCCAAAAAGAAATAAGGCTACCTGGGAATGGAGAGGTTACATAATGATGAGCTACATACCCTGTACTCATCACAATGACATTGTTGGATAGTTAAGTCTTGTAGATTATGGTGGGCAGGACATGCAGTGAGAATGCTGAGAATCTAGAATCGTGTTTAGGTTATTGACTGGAAAACTTGGGGAAACTTTATATTTTTCAAAACATAATTTTTATGTATTTATAAAAATTTATATTTTCTTGTATAGGTTCAAAATCATGCTATTTAGGTTATTCCAAATTTGAACTTTAAGATTATTTGTAGCACATTATACAATTAAAAGAGCATTGTTGATTTCAAATTGCCCCATACCATGGGGAAGATAACCTATTCTGTTTTCTCTTTAGCAATTCATTAAAACAACTCTAAAATTGAAGTATCATTTCCTGTTAAATTTTTAGTTTGCCATTGAGCACCTATAAAAAAAATAATGTAAACAAATAAAATCAATTTATGTTCATGTAATTATTTTGAAAAATATTTTATTTTCATTCTAGGACTAAAATTTTCAACTTCCTCGCCTGAAAACTGGAGAACGGGGAAAACATAGGAGATTTAAATTTTTTTTTTTAATATTTGGAAATTTGGGAATTAAAATCCTCACCCTTTTATTTTATCCTGAAACATTGAGTTGCATGAATTTCCCCATCAAGATCAAATCATCCCAATCAAACACTTCCTAAGAATTCACAATAGTAACTTGTATAAAAAATTAAATTTCATCCATTTTAACCACTTTCTAAGTCTCTGGAAAAATGCAATTCCTTCTAAAAAAAATTTTAAAAAAACAGGAATTTCATATTAAGAAAATAGAAGCAACACTTTTTCTGTCATACACAAGTTAAATAAATTTGAAGATAAATTCAACATTGATCCCTGCCCTAATGAAAAAATACCTAAGAACATTTAATAAAAAATAAATGTTTCAACCTACTATAAACCAAACCTGGCATCGTTATAGTAGAAATACATGCTAACCACTGAGCTAAAGTATCAGCTGGGCAGATGTGACATATTGAAATGCTTCTTACTGATGATGAAGAAACACATTCAAAAGTGTATCTATTTTTTCTAAGCACCGCGTCTTACTAACCATTTGGAAAAGTTTATTTAAATGGAATAATATACACAGAAAGAGCCATAAACATCCTGGTAGTTTTTATATACTCATTTAACACTAAGGTGTGACATGCATTTTTAATTTTTCTACAAATGGCACTAGAAGACAACTGCTGTCAGTAACTTTGTAAATTTTTTTAGGGATGTAATTTGAATTATGTAAAAGCAGGTAGTTATTAACATAACATAATAATGTGAAATTAAATTTAAAATAAGCTGGGGTCCTTTTAACCTCAGTGAGACTTTCTAGGGTTGATTAAACAGTATTTGTAACGTTTGTATGGACTTTTTCCAATTTTGTTAAGAAGTAGTAGGAATATAAAATAATTAATCAAAAAACAAAAAACTCAACCATGGAAAAAAATGCAATAAACTAAAAAGAGAAAAACAAGTTTGAGTTATTTTATTTTAGCTTACTACTACTATGAGGTATTCCCTCAGGCATTTGTTATATGTCGACCTCGGTGGTCTTGGGGTAAAGTTCTCGCATCAGGACCCGATGTTTGGGGGTTCAAACCCAGCAGGGGTCGACGGATTTTTCTTGGGTGATAAAAATCTGTAGCACAACTTCCTTCAGAGGGGGAGTAAATCTG
The DNA here is from genome assembly GCA_033556935.1 of Timema podura. Taxonomy (NCBI): domain Eukaryota; kingdom Metazoa; phylum Arthropoda; class Insecta; order Phasmatodea; family Timematidae; genus Timema; species Timema podura. Next base: position 54,197,960 of record JAVRXN010000005.1, read on the forward strand.
TCGAGTCCATGCCAGTTGTGGCATATAAAAGAACCCTGGAAGATATGTGAAAACACCTTTGCCGGCAAAATTGGTAAGCCCTTTCGCTCTGCTTGTATAAATTCCCGTGTACTGATATAATCAGTCGGTTCAGAAAGTGCATGTTAAATACCTCAAATAAAAAAATGTATTAGCAATAGGTATACATAGAAACTGTGAATAGTTACAGGACATCACTATTTATTGCCATAGTGGTACGGACGGCCTTAATTCTGTAGATAAATAACCAACATTCTCTACATACATAAGAGTTAATGGAGGGTAGGGTGCCTAACTATTGCACTAAACGTTCATATCCTGTAACTATTTACACTATCCATGTATACCTATATTAGTAAATAACCGAGCGAGTACCTCATAGTTGCTAAATTAAAACTAATTAAAAGAAAATACCTCAAACCAGTTTTTTTTTCTTTTTTAGCTTATTACATTTTTCCATAGTTTGGATTTTTGTTTTTCGATTAATTATTTTGATTTATTTTACTATTCTTTATTAAACGTTTGTGAAACTGTTAGCTAGCTACACATGCATGACTTGTGTTCAAAAAATTAACGACTATGGCTATTACACTGTGCTTTCATACTCCCACTAGTGGTTCCATGGAGTCTAACCTATCTAAGAACACTCCCGAGATCATAATGGATCATTTGATACCAAGTTCGTCAAAATCAGTTGAGTAGTTTAGGCATAAAGTGCTAACAAACATTTCACATAACCACATTAAATTACTTATTTCTGTAGTAGGGTAAAAAAAAATACAAAATAGACCAGACAAAACATAGCCAATTTCTATTATCACAATTATTATTAAAATAATTTTATTTATAATTCAGAGAGGTTGTTTTAATACACCCATATTCACATTAGATTTCTACTCTTAAAACAATTTTTAAAATAAACTTTTCAGTAAAAAGGTCTTTAAGAATCCAACTTTAGAGTTGAAAACAGTTTAAAATAACACTTTAATAGGCCTCTTGTTATTTAAACTTACTGTAACTCATCAAAATTTAAGTTGTCAAACTATTTAAATATTTTTAATAGTTTAAAATAACACTTTAATAGGCCTCTTGTTATTTAAACTTACTGTGACTAATTAAAATTTAAGTTGTCAAACTATTTAAATATTTATATAGATTTACAGTAATTCTATTATGAGTTTGAGTTTTTAGTATTGTGTTAGGGAATCAAGACTATAACACAGATATTTTATAGAAACATTTTCCATGTTCTTCTAAACTTAAAATATATTTTGAGGTCAGTCCATTGAAGTAATTCTAAATATTATATTTTTGATAAATTATTTAAATAAATCGTGCAACAATACAAATTAAAAATAAGTTATTTACTCTTATTAAAAGTGAAGAGATGTTTTCTGATTGGAGAAAATCTTTGATCATAAAATTACATGGTTTCACCTTTTTAACAGATAGGCCCTAACCTTTTTTAAATTAAATATTTCATGATTTGAGCCTTGTGTGTTCATGATTTAATTTTTTTTTTTCAGACCTATGAAAACTATGTGTATTTAAACAAAATTTTAAAGTTAGTGACTGCAAACATTGTTTCAATTGTCTTTGTAAAGTTTGACTTTAACAATACTATAAAATATGTTTATGTTTGTAGATAAGTAAATAAAGTAATATTTTGAATATTAAGTTTTACCATTTCTTTGTTCATGCTTATGTTTATTGTATTCTTAAATCATTTTCAATGTTATAGTATTTTAGATTGTACATCCAAAACATTAGTACGTACTTAACCTGCCATTATGTTTTCAGAGTTTGCTTTGGAGAAAGTGTGAAATATACTTTTAAGAAAAAAAATATAAATTCATTATTTTTGTTACAGAGAGTACATTGGAAACCTTATATGAATTACCTAAAAATACTCATTACTCTAAAAATAAGGAAGACAAGGATCACTTCATACCATTTGTGAAACAATTTTCAACATCTCAGGCCTACAAACAAGCTTTGAATCAAATAGTCATCTCTTCCAATCGTACCAGTTTGGGAAACGTCATCCAGCAAGAAGAATATGACAACTCACAAGGATTACCACAACAATTTAATACAATAAGTTCATTAGAAGCCAAAGAAGATTTTGTTCAAAATACATCACCTTTTAAAAAAGTATATCAATGCCCTCATTGTGGGAAAGAATATAAATGGAAACAATCTTTTGTATTGCACTTACGTTATGAGTGCGGCAAAGAACCTCAATTCCATTGTCCGCACTGTGATTACAAAGCAAAACGAAATGGGACACTAAAATATCATCTTAAAGCATTGCATGGATATGAAAATTAGAATTTTTTTTTAAGGGGTTTAATTTGGTAAAATTAAATTCTTCCATATTACTTCATATATTCTTCCAAGATTCCATATTTCAAAACCAAATTTTAGATTATACACAGTATAAACCTCAATTTTCTAACAAATGAACATATTTGACAGCTAAAAGAAGCTACCAGATATAATTTTGATAGATATTATCAATAACTATAGAATTACACTAATAATATAGTAAAATGTTATCACTCTTGACCTTAGAAAAAATATTTTTGTAAAAGTTGTTAGAAATGTATATTCATAAGTAAATAAAAGTGTGTATCTGTATACAGAGTGTATAGATTTATGTGGGAAGTAACTGGGTTATGGATAGTAGCCTGTGTACCAGCAGTGATACATAACTTACAAGACGTACATCAAGTTGGCCCGCCACTTTCTCCAAATGAATTGAAATTACTACAGTCCTTTGTGCTACGTTTGTGCTCATATGTGCCCGAAGCACGGCGTTTGTGCTATTTAATTACTCAAATTACTACGATTTTAGTGTGGCGGGCCAACTTGATTTCAAGCTGGCCCGCCACATTTTCAAAATCAAAATTTTCTTATGCCATTCGTTAGTGGTGCGTTTGTGCTCATATGTGCCCGAAATTCAGCTTTGGTGCTATTAAATTACGCCCGTGGCAATGTTTTTAGTGTGGCGGGCCAGCTTGATGTTCAAGTTGGCCCGCCACATTTTCGAAATCAAAATTTTCTTATGCCATTCGTTAGTGGTGCGTTTGTGCTCATATGTGCCCGAAAGTCAGCTTTGGTGCTATTAAATTACGCCCGTGGCAATGTTTTTAGTGTGGCGGGCCAGCTTGATGTTCAAGTTGGCCCGCCACATTTTCAAAATCAAAATTTTCTTATGCCATTCGTTAGTGGTGCGTTTGTGCTCATATGTGCCCGATCATAAGCATTTATGCTTTAAAATTTGACATTTTATTGAACATTTAATATGGTGGGCCAACTCGAACCCTATGCCGTAACCTGTAGAAAAATTGAGTTCAAGCTGACCCACCACGTTAACAAAAATCATTGTAGCAAAATTCTTTTTTCACCATTCATTTGTGCTTAGTTTGGGCTAATATGTGCCCAAACATGAAAATGTGTGCTCAAGCTCAGAGATCAAGCTAACAAGCCACATATCCCTGTACCGTAACACGTAGAAAATTTTAGTTCAAGCTAGCCACATTTTGAAAAAAGATCACCGTAGCAGAAATTTGTTTGCAACATTCATTTGGTATTAGTTTGTGCTTTAAAATTATACCTTTAAGAGAGTATTTAATGACGCAAGCTAGCTTGAGTTCAAATTGACCTCTACATTAAATGTTATTTAAAAGGCCTAGTTTCACAGCATAGATGAGCCCAAACAAATGGTACAAACAGAATTTTGCTATAGTGATTTTTTCAAAAATATTATGGGCCAGCCTGTACTCAAGTTTTCTACATATTACAGTATATGAAAGCCTCAAGTTAGCCCACCCCATTAAATGTTCTTTATATTGCAAATTTTTAGAGCACAAATTTTCATTTTCGGGCACATATGAGCGCGAACCGAGCACAACGGAGTTACGTAAATAATGTTTTGCTATGTTATGTTATGTTATGTTATGTTATGTTATGTTATGTTATGTTATGTTATGTTATGTTTTTCAATATGTGGTGTTCTAGCTTGAGCTCAAGTTGGACAGCCACATTAAGGCCTATTTGCACAGCACAAAATAATGTTCATGTTCAAATATATATATAGTTTTTGTGGTTTTCCCATCCTATATTAATTCTAATAGTGATTCTTATTTGTAAATGTCTTACTTTGATTATAATAGTATTGAAGTATTTTAACACATCAGTTTTACATACATACATACAAACATTATATTACTTACGATCTTACCAATTAAATTAGGCTGTTAGTAGCAAGTGTGCTAAACCTATCGATAGTAATAAAAATGTCAAAATGAGAAGTTTTCCTAGCACTCAATGAACCAACACGCAATAATATTGGCTAGTGCCTGTAAACTAGACTGTATGGGTCGAGCGCGCGCTTTTGAAAAATAGAACCAGTTCTATCTTTCAAGCGATCGCTCGAGTCTGGCCACTTCTCATAACAACCAATGTGTTCTATTTTATATTTTAGTCACTTGCGCGCTCGATCAGTCTGGCCTTACTTTTAAATTATTTTTACTTTCTCTCTATCTTACAGGTAGAGAAAGAATGGTGATCGTCAAAAAAATCGAACTCGAGATTTTGATGAATTTTGACGTTTCATGACTTCCTGAATCCGAAAAAGTGGTTTTTGAATTTCCGTCTGTCTGTCTGTCTGTCTGTCTGTACCTCCAACTAGAGCCTAAACTATTTTACCGATTGAGCTGAAACTTGATATCTAGGGTTTTCATAGGGTTGCCCAGAGGGGTTTTTGGAATTGGATATCTACCCCTAAAATTAAGGGTAGTTTACTGATGGGAAAAAAGAGAAAAAGTCGATTTTCTCAAAATCGGCTCTAACGATTTTGATTAAATTTCATTTATGAACATTAATAAATATTCCAAACAAAATGTCTACTCTCAATATTTCGGCAAAATGGCTTTAAGGGCTCCGGTCTGATGCGTAAATTAACTATTTTTTATAATAGCTCCGAAACTATTTGAGATATGAAATTACTTAGCGTTACAAATATGTATATATATTTATAATACAAATATTTTATTCGAAACATATTTTTATAAAATAAATAATTTTCAATCTATACGCAACTATATATATATATTTTTAACTTTTTGGACATTAAAGCTTAAGTATTGCGATCGTAAAAAAAAACTAACCTGAAATGTTGATGGATTTCGACGTCTCATGACCCCCCGAACCCTAAAAAATAGTCTTTGCAATGCCGTCTGTCTGTGTGTCTATTAAAACTTAAAATTAAGGGTAGTTTACTGAAGGGCAAAAAGAGAAAAAGTCGATTTTTTCAAAATGGGCTCAAACGATTTTGATTAAATTCCATTTATAAACATTAATAAATATTCCAAACAAAATGGCTACCCTCAATATTTCGGCAAAATGGCTTTAAGGGCTCCGGTCTGATGCGTCAATTAACATTTTTTATAATAGCTCCGAAACTATTTGAGATATGAAATTACTTAACATTACAAATATGTATATATATATATATATATATAATACAGATATTTTATTCGAAACATATTTTTATAAAATCAATAACTTTCAATCTATACGCAATTATATGAATTTTTTAACTTTTTGGACATTAAAGTATAAGTATTGCGACCGTAAAAAAAAAACTAACTTGAAATGTTGATGGATGTCAACGTCTCATGACCTCCCGAACCCTAAAAAATAGTCTTTGCAATGCCGTCTGTCTGTGTGTCTATTAAAACTTAAAATTAAGGGTAGTTTACTGAAGGGCAAAAAGAGAAAAAGTCGATTTTTTCAAAATGGGCTCAAACGATTTTGATTAAATTCCATTTATAAACATTAATAAATATTCCAAACAAAATGGCTACCCTCAATATTTCGGCAAAATGGCTTTAAGGGCTCCGGTCTGATGCGTCAATTAACATTTTTTATAATAGCTCCGAAACTATTTGAGATATGAAATTACTTAGCATTACAAATATGTATATATATATATATATAATACAGATATTTTATTCGAAACATATTTTTATAAAATCAATAACTTTCAATCTATACGCAATTATATGAATTTTTTAACTTTTTGGACATTAAAGTATAAGTATTGCGACCGTAAAAAAAAAACTAACTTGAAATGTTGATGGATGTCAACGTCTCATGACCTCCCGAACCCTAAAAAATAGTCTTTGCAATGCCGTCTGTCTGTGTGTCTATAAAAACTTAAAATTAAGGGTAGTTTACTGAAGGGCGAAAAGAGAAAAATTTGGTTTTCTCAAAATCTGCTCAAACGATTTTGATTTAAATTCGTATCTAGGCGTTGATTAAGATTATAAATAAACTGGCTATTTTCATTTTCCTATGAAAATGATTTTTAGGGTACTTTACAGAAGCGTTAATTACCGTATCTCCACAACTATTTGAGAAACTAAACAACTTATCATTGCAAAATTGTAGGACTATTAGAAATAAAAAACTTTTATTTGACATATATTTTTATAAAAGCAACAGTTTCTGAGATATTTGCAAATATATTAATACAATTTTGTGAGCTTTAGTTGTAAACATATACTACTTAAGTCTTAACGCAATAATTCTCCAATGCCATAGAGTAATTAAATATAAGTATCTAAAAAAGTATGTTATTTTTCCTTAAAGCTCTTAGGATAAATGTTTGCACAGCAATGATCTATCTCCATTTTAGACTCAATAGTCAATATTTACATTTTTTATTGGTCAAAATGTATAAATGAATAATTAAATATCAATGCGATGATTTGAAGATCTGCAACACCTTATAAAATGTTAAGATTTTAACCAAAAATCGAAATTTTATTACGAAGTGTTGACCCTTGTGGAAGACATTAAACTGTTTGAAATGCTCTTAGGTGGACAAAGATGCGCCTCTTTTCTCATTGATTCTATATCATTGTATATTATTTTATGCGTGTTCTTATATGGAATGGTGATGATACAATGTACATTATTCCGTTCAGAAATCTTACGAGTTTATAGAAAGAGAGAGAAAGTCTGTGCGGTGTGCCGTACCATTTATTTCTTATTTCTTTAGATAACTAATTTCAAGGCAGTAGAAGATCCAATGGCGTAGGAAGGAAATCCAACCTCCACAACGCATTGAAAATCATCAAAAATATTGAATCCAATACCTTAATATTGTAAAAAAAAAATAACTCTAATATCTTGCTCTATCTCCTACATGACCTAACCAATAACTCTTTCAACCTAGCTATAATTTGCAGAAAAGCAAGTGGGCTTTAAAGTAGAATTTTACAGCAGTATTATTACTAAGTTTAGTATGATAACCATGCATTATAATGCATACCTATTTTTTGTATTCATAGTAAAATACTTTACGCCTATATACGGGCTTATTATTTTTTGTTTTATTTTGTTTGCATTTAAACTACATTTTTGCTATTCGAAATTAAGTTTTATTTCACTAGTCTTCCCTTTAATATTATAATAAATTAAAACTATTTTGATAAACTTGCAAAATTATTATAAATTAAAGTCTTTATTGATAAAAATGATTAAATGTTTACTTGACGGAGCCTTAATAAGACCAATACCCCCTACAACAAGCCATTCATACAACCGCTTGTTTCAAGGCTTGCAAGTCTTTATACAACCCCCCCATTCTAGATCAAATATTGACAAAGCTTTTTAGAGTTGTTTGTAGTATTGTAAAACACGTTTTGCATGTTGACCACGTCATTCTAAAAAAAAAGTTCAATTATAGGCTTACAGAGTCAATTATTGTGCTCCAGTTGTGAAGTGTTAGCTTTCCCGCTTCACTCCAATGGACGCAAAAGGTATCTTCCCATCAGTATCCTACCAAGCAATCCGCCCCGCCTGACTTCGCCTCACAACAGTGGACAGCAGAATTAAAATCGTTGTAACAAGCATAATTTAATAGCACCAAAGCTGACTTTCGGGCACATATGAGCACAAACCCACCACTAACGAATGGCATAAGAAAATTTTGATTTCGAAAATGTGGCGGGCCAACTTGAACATCAAGCTGGCCCGCCACACTAAAAACATTGCCACGGGCGTAATTTAATAGCACCAAAGCTGAATTTCGGGCACATATGAGCACAAACGCCCCACTAACGAATGGCATAAGAAAATTTTGATTTCGAAAATGTGGCGGGCCAACTTGAACATCAAGCTGGCCCGCCCAACTAAAAACATTGCCACGGGCGTAATTTAATAGCACCAAAGCTGAATTTCGGGCACATATGAGCACAAACGCACCACTAACGAATGGCATAAGAAAATTTTGATTTCGAAAATGTGGCGGGCCAACTTGAACATCAAGCTGGCCCGCCACACTGAAAACATTGCCACGGGCGTAATTTAATAGCACCAAAGCTGAATTTCGGGCACATATGAGCACAAACGCCCCACTAACGAATGGCATAAGAAAATTTTGATTTCGAAAATGTGGCGGGCCAACTTGAACATCAAGCTGGCCCGCCACACTAAAAACATTGCCACGGGCGTAATTTAATAGCACCAAAGCTGAATTTCGGGCACATATGAGCACAAACGCACCACTAACGAATGGCATAAGAAAATTTTGATTTCGAAAATGTGGCGGGCCAACTTGAACATCAAGCTGGCCCGCCACACTAAAAACATTGCCACGGGCGTAATTTAATAGCACCAAAGCTGAATTTCGGGCACATATGAGCACAAACGCCCCACTAACGAATGGCACAAGAAAATTTTGATTTCGAAAATGTGGCGAGCCAACTTGAACATCAAGCTGGCCCGCCACACTAAAAACATTGCCACGGGCGTAATTTAATAGCACCAAAGCTGACTTTCGGGCACATATGAGCACAAACGCCCCACTAACGAATGGCATAAGAAAATTTTGATTTCGAAAATGTGGCGGGCCAACTTGAACATCAAGCTGGCCCGCCACACTAAAAACATTGCCACGGGCGTAATTTAATAGCACCAAAGCTGAATTTCGGGCACATATGAGCACAAACGCCCCACTAACGAATGGCATAAGAAAATTTTGATTTCGAAATTGTGGCGGGCCAACTTGAACATCAAGCTGGCCCGCCACACTAAAAACATTGCCACGGGCGTAATTTAATATCACCAAAGCTGAATTTCGGGCACATATGAGCACAAACGCCCCACTAACGAATGGCATAAGAAAATTTTGATTTTGAAAATGTGGCGGGCCAGCTTGAAATCAAGTTGGCCCGCCACACTAAAATCGTAGTAATTTGAGTAATTAAATAGCACAAACGCCGTGCTTCGGGCACATATGAGCACAAATGTAGCACAAAGGACTGTAGTAATTTCAATTCATTTGGAGAAAGTGGCGGGCCAACTTGATGTACGTCTTACAAGAGGTGTAACAGGGGTGTGTATCAAGTAGGGCTATTAACAAGCAGAAGCTTGGAAGGCTTTATCTCAGGAACCGTTGAACATAGAACATACATTCATAAGGACGGTTTGTGTTGTTTTGAGGTCTACTGTCCACACCCCAGTTACTTCCCACACAAATCAATACATCCTGAAAATTATATATATATATATATATATATATATATACACACACACACAAATCTATATATATAATATGTGTGTGTGTGCGCGTGAGTATGCACATGTGTGTGTGAAATGAATATATTAAAATATGTTCATAGCTACCATGAGAGTTATATATTTGAATTATGGCAATATTTTTTTTTGTCTCAAGTCACAAATTTGACAATATAAAATCATGTGGTAATCTAGTAAGCATTGTAAATCCAATATGAGGCTACAGTCTATATATGATTTTGGTAGGAAGAACAGTAGAATATAGTTACTAAAGCTACTAAAACAATGTTAATATACTCATACATAAAGTCATGTCATCATGTCATCTACAGATGTTACTTTTGAAAGATATTATCAATAGGCCTACCTATCAAATAACACAAATAATATAAGAAAATGTTATCATTGTTGGCCACAAAGAAATATGTTTTGATTTTCTCTACTGTTTTTCCAACCAAAATCAGGGTATAACTAACAGTTTTCATTGAGTTAGGTAAATTGGCTGTAGTAAATATGCCATACAGATTTGACAGTTTGTCACAATTTAGTTTTCAAAAATTCCTTAAAAATTTTGGTTTTGTAATAATGTTGTCATGTTAAATTATGCTTTAATTCAAGTGGGTAAATATTTTATTTCCAAGTAAGCGAAAGCTCAACAAAATGATTTTAAAATCAGTATTACAAATGAAATAAATATAAAATAATCATTGACAATCAACTTATTTTTTAATTTATTTGCATCTTAAAAGTATCCAATTTGATAAAAACTATTAAAATCAAGATCTATTATTTGTTATCCTTAAAAATAATTATTGTTTTGATTGTAAATTTGCATTTATCTAATTAGGTACATACCTATATATTACCTTGGCAGGTTACACTGAAAGTAGTTCATACATTTTATTCCACTAGCTCTGCTATACTTATGTGAAGTAAAATAACTTGATTATTTCTGTTTTCAATCATTTGTTTGCAGATCACCAAGTTGTATCTATTCAGAAATTAATATTTAATCTTTTATGTTGGTAGCCTAATTATTTGAGTATTATGATTAATGTTTATGTTAAATAGATTTATTAATTATTACACTGATTTTACATACACAATCAACTGTTTAAATGAAGTAAAACCTTTGCCTATAAGTGAATTAGTTTTCTTATATGTGCAATAATTACATTATTGGATATAGCTCTCTTAAACTATTCAAATTAAATAAAATAGATGGAGAGAGTGGGTTGCTTTTACTATAAAGTCAACAGCATACACCTCATAATAGTAGGGGAAACCCTCTTGTGAAAAAATAGCTCTATTACAGCCAATCATAATTAAACCTTAACCTCTTCGTTTCAGTTTGCATGTTTAAATTATTTATGATGAGCAGTGTGATTTGCAAGTTTTGAGATTTAATAATTAATTATCAGTTGTGTGTGAAGGTTACTTTTTAAAGGTATGAATTTGAAGCGAAGGTTGAAATATGCATAGCAAGTGTGAAATAGAAGTCAGGGATAAAATTTTTGTTGTTACATAATACTATTTTTAGTTACTAAATTATCCAATAACAACTGCCGTCTAGGTAAAGATAAATATTTAAGGTAAAAACGAAGCCCACTGTATTATTAAATGCTGACATATCTAAATTTATCCATGCTAATTTATGTTTCATGTTTAAATACAGTTGATTAGCCTTTATAAAAATGTTGAAATACGAAGTATTTGGTGAGACATCTAGAATTTGTTCAAAATACATAATAAGTTTTCTTCTGTCTTGGAAATGTTAAAAAGTATTCTAAGGTTATTGTGGGTATAAAAGTTGTAACTAAGGAAATTGACCTCTGCCATTGACATTTTGAAGCTTTGTACATCCCTATTATTAATATCAAGAGTAGGAATCATATTATTATTATAGCAGGATCACTGGATTAATCTTACTAAAATCACTATATTATTATGATTTATGTTGATATGTAGCATATATTTGACTAAATAATATGTGAAGCCATATTATTGAATCGAGTTTAATGAATACTAACTATGATTAAATATTTCTAAACTTTTAAATAAATTAAATAATATAGGCTCTATCTTCATAGAGAAAATATGAGTAATTTTTATTCTAATTGCTTACATTAACATTGTGACTTGAATCTGTTAAAAGATAAAACTAGGGTAGATGGACATTATCACCAAATAAAACCTATCTAATTTATTTATTTACTTCGCCTAGCATTTAATGGGTATTTCTGAACATAAGTTTTACACACTTTACCTGGTAATCAAAATATTTTGGTTACAACGTTTTCTTAATTAACCATTCTAAAGAAGTTTCTGCAGCAAATTTACCTTAGCAATTCTATTCAATCTCACTATTTCTATTTTAACATTTAGTGATATACCATCTTTCAAACTATCTCTGAGAAGATTTTTTTTAATTACATAATAAACATTCTTGGAAGGATGTTGTCCTATCAACTGAGGTCTACTTTAAGAGCCCATTCCACTGTCAATTAACCTGTAAATTAGACACAAGACTATGCTCAAACTATAAAATGTATTGAAATGCGATTTTCGGCATTCAAGACTAACAAAATTGGAGTAAGAATAATAGCTTTTTAATTTTAAATTTTTTTTTTTTTCAATTTTGTTATATTTTTAAAAATATGTCACTGTAAAATGGTTTCACTAATTTAAATTACACTGTTTTCCAAAGTAGAATACAAAATTCCACATAACGATGTGATGCCTTGTTAGAGCTGTATTACTTGCCTAAGTTAGGTGCCATCCATATGACAAGAGAGGCTTTCAGGGGATTTTTTTAGCACCGCGCCTTACTACTCATTCAGGTTAAACGCCTATGTACTAATTACTATATTGTTTTAGGGATTATAAAGGTTATGTCTATAGGAAGTGTACCCATATTTGCATGGAGAGAGAGTTGAAAACCATTTTGGGAAAACCACCCCATTACACCTGACCAAGGTTCGAACCTTGATCTTCCTGTAGTTGGCAGTCTAATCTACTGCAAGAGTATAGCCTTAAAGTCTGTTCAGCGTAGGAATTGTTTTCTGAAAGGCCTTTTTCCGTACCAGAAATCTATTATATAGTAGGATATTGGTAGGAAAAAAGACCTTTCAGAGAGTAATTCCACCGTGAATGGAGTATAGATCATGCTGCCACCGAATCAAGTTGCATTATTTTCTTTTGAACAAAGTTTTTAGTTGAATTTCAGGAGAAGAAACTATATAGGTAAGTTCTGTGTTTGAATATGACCACTATTAGTCTATATATTGTCATTAACATTTGACTGTGCAACTTTAAGAAAGGTAAAACATAAATCAGACTTGGCATTGGCTATAAAATTAAAAATTCTATTCCTTGAGTTTAACACATTCTTCTTGAATAAATGCCAATGTGATCTTGAACTGTATGATGATTATTGTTTCAAAAACTTTGAGAACAAAGAACCAAACATTGACACACTTTTGTATTTTTGTGTGTTTAAAGCAAAAATTTTAAAGGCGCATCTATTTAACTTTATATGTAAAATTTAGTAAAAAATAAATTATGACCATAAGATAGATCTTAATGGCAGGTATTTAAGTATTTTCATATAATATTAGTTGTTTTGTTTAATTTACTTAATGATTAATTGTTGATATAATTTACAATGATGAATGAGAAGTATGACAAGGTCATGCCTTATTTAGTAATGGTAATATTCCTTGTGAATCAAACTTTGCTTGTCGAAAAATGTTATCAGCATTTAACTTTCACAAAGGACTTCATCAAACGAAACTTATTGGGTATGAGTGAAGGTTGAGGTCCACTGCATGCTTTGCCTCTTTGTCCTGGAATCATACTGGAATTCCCACGACTCGTCGCCAGTGAGGAAATTAGGATTGCCTTCACAATTTTCTATGAAATCTTGGCTTGACCCGACTCCCCTCTGCATTTGTTCATCTGTGAGGTTGTGTGAAATAAACTTCTCACAGATCTTCCTCATTCCTAAATCATCATGCAGAATTTGCTAAATGGTTTATTTATTTATGTGGAGCTATTCTAGCATTATTTTTTTAGATTTGCTTGTCGATCTCTCATCACAATTTCCCAACCATATCTTCATTTCGAGAGATTGATGAAAGACCATTCCTCGGGTCATTTTCAAAATCCTCACGTCTATCTTTAAATTGTTTAAGGCATTCAAAAACTGTAGCATAACATGGGAATATGTATCATATACTACGTTTAATATTTTGTAAGTTTACATTGCAGTTTTCCTCAGTTTCACACAAAAATGATGTTGAATCTTTGCTCCTTGGCAAAGTCACAACAATGGACAGAGACTCGACAGATTCTCTTATCTGCTACTAACAAACTAACTGTTATAGGAGTATGAGGTTCACAGCATAGTGTTAACTTATTAGCATCGCGTCTTACTACCCGTTCAGGTTATACACACTTACGCTAATCTGTAATGGTAGAGTGATTGTGAGATGAAATGGAGGACCTACAGTTTAATGTGGAATCCGAACCACGCTGGAGGCCTGGAATTCCTCACATTCACAAGTTATGATTTATAAATGTCTTGTCAGAGGTGAAGAAAGGGTTTGGTAATCAGATAAATTTGTGCCGGGACCGAGGACATAGTGTTAACAAATGTTTAACCTACAAGATGTGCAAGTGTTAACTTTTCCACTACCAGATGTCTGCGTGAGTCCATAAACTTTATTGTCCCACCACATATGTTCATTTATGAATCCATTTTGTAGGGATGGTAAATTAATGTAAAATCATGTCCAGCTTACCCAGCTGGAATTTAAAGTCAATCCTCTCACAGCATAGTCAAACACGTTACAGCTCCTCTGCAGATATTCAGCCTGTTGTATATTTGCAGGTGATTGGTTATTTTTGTGGTGATATTTGTTTATGTTTATAGTTCTCAGCTGTCAAATAATCCCACACAACTTGTGGATGGCCTGTAGTAGTGCCTTCGTTGTTTTAGAACTTAATTAATTTTTTGCCCATTGCCCCCATACTTCAACATATTACTCATTGAGGATAAGGATGGTTTTCTTAAAGACTCTAGAAGGCAAGGTTAAAAAGTGTGCATTTTTTAGAAATACTTACTCAAGTACATATTATTTTTAAACACATGTCCGACTTTTGACTTAAGAGTGCCATGCATCTTATCAATCTGACTCAACTGATTATATTTCAGTATTTTCGGGTGGGACGAGGTTCTTAGAAGAGATCATTTTATCATATTTAACTATTTATACATCACTTTGGCCCATGAAAAATGTATAACATCTATCATTCCCCTTGAGATAAATGATAAAGTTGGGTGATAATTTTTTTTACAGTTTATTATCTAAAAAAAATTATTATGTCCTTAAAGCTGTAAATTGATCAGGTGAATTATTACGGCATTTTTAAGAGGTCTTCAATTTGCTCAGCTCCCATCTTTGTTGGCCATATGGATAGTAAGTAGACTTTTCATACATTAAAATTTGTGTTAGCTTCAACTTATTTGGAAAGTATCAGCTTTATAGTAATTTATGAGAACCAAAATCAAAGTGTTCCTGATTTATAAAATGTATCTTAGCTACCCTTCAAAACCATTTTTCCATAAATATTTATGTACACTTTACAGTTTGTATACACATGTACCAATATTCAAAATGTATGTCATACTTGGAAACACTTATTTTATATTTTAGTGAAGATATATATTTTATATTTTGATCATATTTATAAAGAAAACCTAACTCTACCTATTGTTCCAGAAGTGAAATCGAAGGGACTCGGTTCATTCTTGAGGAGAGCATCCGGTGATATCATCATGGAAAATATGGGCTCAGGCTCATTTGCTTCATCTTCATTATTTAACATTGAATCTTCACTTGGAATCTCATCATCAGTTGGCAATTCTTTTTTATGTAATGTACAGGAGCAACCATTTGTATGTCCTCATTGTTATAAAGGTTATAAATGGAGGACTTCTTTAAACTTTCATCTTAAATATGAATGTGGCAAAGAGCCACAGTTCCAATGTTCTTTTTGTTCTTATAGAACTTATTTTAAAGGAAACTTAAAGAAACATACAAGTCGGAGACATAAAGATGAATAATTTAAAGAGTGTTTTTGTAGGTTTTGTTTTATTCTGAGATACATGATGTGTGAGGAATTAAATAAATATTGTATAGCATTCACCCTTATATTTAACCAATGTGGGATTATATGTTCTTAAAGTAGTACTTTCATCCTTTTAAATTCAAAATTACTTTGTTATATAAATAATTGAAATACAATAAACTGTTTCATACATTTTTGCTTAGAATATTATCATATCATCATCATCATCATCATCATCATCATCATCATCATCATCATCAACTGTTTCCAACCTGTGGCCGGGACAGTTTACTAAAATGTCTCCATCTTCCTCTATCCTTCCACCACTCTTCCTCCTTTAATTTCTTCCATTCTTATCCTCTCACTTGAACACTTTCTGTTATCTGCTCCTCCCATCTCTTGGCCTCCCTTGCGGTCTTTTTCCTACATATTCTGAAAATTGAATACTTCATTGCCAACATTGTCTTAGGCATCGTCTCTTTTTCCATCTTCAATAAAATCAGCATGGTGAAATACTGTAATAATCTAGTTTTTAAACATATATATATATATATAGTTTTGTGCAGTTATAAGGAATATTACATATATAGAGTACCCAGTTTTTTGACAACACTGCTCTTAATAATGATTACTTCTAGAGACCTTTTTAATAATCAATTATATGGGATCATTTTACTGACTGTTAAAACTACATATCTCTTAAACTACTCACAAAGAGCATTGACCTAGCCAGCGGTTAAACGTTTCTTAACCACACCAGTTGACACATGGTTTAATGTGTCATTATCATGTTGGACTGGATTGCCAATGACAGGGAGATCAGAGTTTGAATCCCAACCTAAATAATGTCCTACTTACTCTCCGTGTAAACGCGGACACATTTCCTTACTTATCCTTATTCCATTAATGTAACTAATGCATGTGTGCAACCTAAATGGGTACTAAGATGCAGTATAAAGAACCCAACAGTTTCTCAGTCAGTCTTATGGGAAATATAGGCGCCGTGCATTGATGTATGTGACGCTGGTAGTGGCAGAACCTCGAAACACTCAAATGAAGTAATTGCTGAAACACATAGCTAATCATAGCTTATTGATGTTACAATCATGTTTTAACTTTGTTTGACTATGCTAATCTCGATATAACAAATCAAGAATAACCACAGTATGAAATAAGTGTTGTTGTATTGTGAGATGTTCAAATTATTATAATAACACTAATAAAGACATACAATTGGACATTTTACTTGATAGCAATGGAGTGAAGAAAAACAAACCAAGTGGATTCATATAGGCAACAGAAATAATATAGATCTGTTATCTATATTTATCCTGACTCTTTCTTAAAAATGAGTAAAACCAAGAACCCTGTCAAGAAACCAATCAATTTTGATAGTTTTAGACTAAATTTGTAAACTAAACTTGGCATACATTAACCTCCGTGGTTCTTAAAGCACTAGTTGAAATCTCATCTTTATACCGTGTATTTAGGACAAACTAATGATTAGTTTACCTGAGGTTTTGTTATTGCCGATTTGTAAATCTTTGTCTAGTATGGGCCAAACGATAAATAATAAAAGTACATCTGTAATTTCACATCAGTAGGGCCTTCGTACTATGTACTACATGACATAGCTCTACTTTGTGCAATAAGATATTGTCACTGCTTTTTACACTAAATGTAATAATTTTATAGGTCTATTATTCAATCGTGGTGCAGTGATATTAAATATACAAGCCTAAAATAGAAATATTCTTATCCTAACCTTGTTGGCCTTTTGAAGATTAAGTTATAGGCTAATTTGGATTGAGTAGCTTATAGCTATACCATTATAAATGAAATATAACGGTTTAGTTTAGGCTAACACATTTTATAGTGTTTATTTTGTGTTGGACTTAGGTTGGACACTATTAACATTATAGCACACAGCTGCATTAAAACTTTTAATTTTACATAGTTGAATTTCAGTTAATTTGGTTACCTGACTTGCTTTAAATAAGCCTAATCCTTTTTCAAAAGATTGTTGGGAATAATACCCCGCACAAACCTTTTATAAACCATTTGTAACTATTATTTTGTCCAAATCTGTTGTGATACTATACATTTGTTATCAAATTTATCATCTAAGAGTTTCAAAATTTTAACACATTAGTGTCTAATGCGTTTTTTTTCACTAGCATCAACAATGTCTAAACACAGTACCTTCAGGGAAGTGGATATTACCGTAGGCCTGATGACACATGGCATATATATATTGTTAGCTGTCAGATATTTATAAATTATTTTCATAATTTTATGTTTTCATGCTAGATTTACTTAACTAGTCTTTCTTCTTGTCAGTAACTGTATGGTTAAATAATAAATAATTAAAACTAACTACTGAATTTTTATATTTTTGTTTGTGCATTCATAGGTTTTTTTAGTAATCATGTAGTAATCATCTAATTTTTTTTAGCTTTACACACAAACTTAGAAAATAAAATGACGGAGGTGTTTATAAACACACAATATTACAAACAAAATTTAATATATCTGTTCTAATCAAATATTATTAAGATGGTGACGTTCAAATAAAATAACTATTATTACTGGACAGAAGAAAAACACATCCATAAAAAAGGAAGGGTTTCCAATAGAAACATAGACTACTTGGAGAACTATATATATTTATGTAACTAAGCTAGGGAAGAAAGAACAAAATCAAGCAATTTTTTCTGTAAATATTTTTTTAAAATAATTATGCATTTTAATACTATAGTGTCTGTCATTATCAAGTTGGTAAAAAATTGTCTTCATCCCTTAAATGCAATATATTTACCACCCAAAGAAGTAGTACAATTAATTACTCTTCTTGTATGTATTCAATTATGCTTAGTTTTAAATAGAATAGCATTATAAACATACTACTTCAATAAATAGCACAATATGTATAAACATATATTAAATTCTTTAATTTCTAAAATACATATGTTGAGATTGGTTGTAGTTTTTTATCTAATAAAATAAATCATTATAAACATGCTAGTCGTATCAAGATTATTCAATTGGTTCTTCCCTTGCTCTTTATGTTCTGTTTAAATTTGTACACAGCATCAGATGAAGATTATTATTATATAGCACCGCGTCTTACTACCCGTTCGGGTTATACGCACTTACGCTAATGTGTAATGGTAGGGTGATTGTGAGATGAAATGGAGGACCTACAGTTTAACGTGGAATCCGAACCACGGTAGAGGCCTGGCATTCCTCACATTCACAAGGTGTGATTAATACACATCTTGTCAGATGAAGAAGCAGAGAGCTTCAGCAGTGCGTTGATCACCACAATGGCCAATTCTAAACAATTATTCAGCTGTAATTAAAGATGTGATTATTTATTTTGCTATTATTGGAAATTTACTTGTGTTGTTATGTTTATAGATGGTTAAGACTAATCAATTTATACTAATATAATGTATAAAAATATTAAATAATCTCGTCCTCACTGTGCACTGTTCCCAATGACTTGACCGTTTCATGTTTAAAACAAACCAAGCCTCCAATTTTAAACTACCACAAAATACTACTGAGAAGTAGATGTGGAGTGAAATACAAGCTGTTTAAAAGTACTCTAAGAATGCCATGAGTTCGTCATGATTTGTTCTCTTTTCAAAGCTATGAGAATATTATAGCACCTTTACTATATTATATTGTGCAAATAGGATGCCATTAAAAATCAAGTAAAGTAACAAATAAAAATGTATCCCCCAAAGTGGCAAACCAGACAACCTTACATATAAACACCAAACTCACAGTTAACATTTACCATCTATAGTTGCTATATGGATGGAAATTTTCTGTGATATAGTGATACACTTGTTTAAATATATATCGGTTGTTTAATATAATTATATTGAATTACATTAGTGTGGAAGAGCTGAAACAATGGTTTTAAGATGGCTGCGTTTCTATGGTACTATTCTTTGCCACTTTTCACTTTTTAATTTTTTATTTAGCTGTTGAGAATGGGAGACAATTTTAATATAAATAGGAAAAAAATCGATCCAGTCAGTAAAAATGGGGGGGAAAATCATTCAATTAATTTTGATTAACATGTTTTAAAGCATTGTCCAATACATGAAATATATTGATAAATTGATCATTATATCAGCTACTGAAATATAAATATATTAAAACATCAATATAAATATATCGATATTTTTGTAAATAAAGTAATATATTTTTATATTGATATACCACCATTTCCATTCCTAGCTATAAGATACATAAAAGACCAAATTAGAAGGTTAATTTCAAGGAATTTCATAACCTGTCAGTGTCACCTAACAGGAGGATGAAGTAATCCGTCCCAAGGCTCTCATCAGAATTGAAGACACTTCTCCAGGATCAGAGCCGTGCTGTCACTTCAGACGGCAGGACGAAGTTCAAGTGAACGATGTAGAGATCACATAATTTAACATCTTCACAACTACTAACAGAGCACTAAGACACATTGCAGACATCCAGAAATTCTGCATTATTTAAGAAGGGGTTTGTTATTAAAAAAAATTATTCACACCAAAATTAAGGTGAAAGGATCCATATGGCCCTTCTATAGGATTAAAAATCTTATGCTTTTAGTTTCATGATCTAAATTAATAATGAAAAGATTAAATGAGTTTGTTTTCAATGATGTTCCATGCAAAATGTCACAGTTCTGATATCAAAGTATGTTATTAGAAACATACATCTGGACTTATTTAAAAATATAAAAAGCTAACAGGTTCACAAAAGAAAATTCCAAGTCAATTTAGGATTATTTTAGTGTTTTTGAAGATTCAGAACTTCTATTCCCATAATAAATATCACAGTATGAAGATATTTCCCTTTCTGCCGGTTATAATCAAGTAATATGGAACACAAATAATACTATTTTACTTGTTTAATTTTCCACACAAATATAACATAAATTGATGGAATTATTGTTTATAAACACACATTATTACAAATCGGGACATTTAATTTCCTATGGTATAATTTAGAACCATTGCTATGGCTAGATATTGGTAATTTATCTAATATATGGTAATTAAAGTTCAAGTTCACCCTAAATAAGCATTCACATGGAGAAAAGAAAGAACATCCAGACATTTTTCTAGATACAAGGTTAGTGTCAAAAACACTAGCACCGAGCACTAAGTAGCTTTGTCTGCAAAATACAACCTAATCATATACATTTGAAAAACATTGAAGTGTAGGTATAGTTTGCTTTTGGTTGGAAGAACAGTAAAGAAAATACAAACATATTTCTTTGGGTCAACATTGATAACATTTTACTATATTATTTGTTTTATTTTAAAGGTATTGATAATATTTATCAAAAGTGACAGCTGCAGATAATGTGACTTTATTTATGAATATATTAAAATTGTTTTAGTAGCTTAAGTAGTTACCAGATAGTGTTCTTCTACCAAAATCAGGGTATATCTAATCTTTGTCAGCAAGACAGTGTGGCAGGTCAGAGGTCAAGGGGGATATAGTGGGGAGGGGTATTGCCACCATCTTCATCTTTGCTCCATCTCCACCATTCTCAGTGATTAAACCAAAAGCATCTCCTCCATCAATATAAAAAAGAAAATAAATTTACAAAGCTATCTTATATTTTTTACAAATTTAAGTAAAAAAGATATAACAAAAGTACCCTGTTAAAATGATTTATCATTCATATAATACTTAGTAAAATCAAAGACGGAAAACAGTTTCCTCCCTTCTGCGCCGTTAACGAACTTATCATTCACCATTCATTGGACAGTGCAAAGTACCTACCAGTGAATAAAAATCATTTTAAAGCCCACAAGGATATAATAATAATAATATTTAGCACCGCGTCTTACTACCCGTTCGAGTTATACGCTTAAGTACTAATTACGCTAATGGATTAGAAATTGGGGAGGTTGAATATTGAGGAAGTGAACCCGCATTTGCGTGGAGGGAGAGTGGAAAACCATTTAGGAAAAACCACCCCCAGTTCACCTGACCGAGATTCGAACCTCGATCTCCCCGTCCTCGGCGGTCGAGCTCAACACGACTAGCGCGTTAGCCAACTACGCCACCGAGGCGGGTAAAGCCCACAAGGAGCTGTAAATCTTAGTTTGACATCAGATGGTCCCCATTTTATTTGTCACAGCTTCCACCCTCCTCTACTTAACCTCACACATCTTCAACTCTATTGCTCATTTCAAACAAGTTGATAGGTGTAGTAAACAATCACCCCTATATGCTCCACTAGCTAGTCTCTCAAGAGCAGTTGAGCTCAGACATGATAGCGATTATGAAACATTTGATCAAATAGTCACTAAACACAAACATGCACACTATCAGTTCCTAAACAGATCAAGTTTGTAATATATAACGAAGAACAATCACACACTCAACCAAGAAGTAGCTGAACAATGTGCACAAAACTGCTATTAGCTCCTTTTCTTTCCAGATTTGGTTCTTTGACTAATAGAGTTTAGATTACTTCCCCCAGATCTTCATTATAAAACTGTTTTTCTCAAATGTGGCCATACCTTTTATATTAATATAATTTAAATTAGTTAGAAATATGTTTTTGAGATATATTTAAGAAGGACATTTTGAGAGGCTGTGTGACAAGGCCACTGGCTTTTCCCACCCCAATTTTATTGTTAACTTCACTCATCAATTTAGTTGAATAAAGGTATAACATATAGTGTTGCTGGATTCTGGGCTAGGTAGGATTTTCACTGTGAGGTGGGAAAATCAAAATGTCTGAACAAATAGATGGGATCCCTGCTTATATTAACAAGGGGCCCGAAACAGGGGGCGTGAGGTCAGTTGAGGAGGGGAAGGGTACTTGAGCATTGCTCCCTCTCCCCCATTTTTATTATTGAGGGTCTAGGACTATTTTAAATCCTAACAATATTTCTCATGTATATTTTAAATCTAAGCATAAAAATATTTAAAATTATTCTTTAAATATGATCCAACTCATGATAAACCCTGTCCAGTTTGTGGGGGGGAAGGGGTGAGTTTTAATGTCTACATGTTGTTACATGGGGGGAGTGTGGGGCACATCAAAGTGCTATGCAACACAGATATTATACCCAAATTCTAATGTTGAAAAATAATATTATTGTTAGAGATTACCGATTGTTTAAAATAATTGTTCATGCTATGATTATTTACACTGATTAATTCTGATTATCGATTATTTATTAATAGCTATTGGGAAATATACTTAAGAAAACTGAAATTGAAAAAAAAAATTTTTTTTTACGCCTAATCGGTTAAAGTTGAAACTAGATTGTTAGTTTTATGAAAGGTATGAACTTATATTTCTTTATCTGGTTATGTTATCTTTGCATAGCCCGCAACCCAGATGCAGTGTATATATAAGTTATTTTTGGTATGATTTTTATTACTAAACTCCCACCTAGAAAATTTTGCTTTACATTCTACTTTAAAAAAAACACAGTTGATTAATATAATAATTGCCGATTACGATTAATTGTAGATGTACTAATAATCGCCCGATAACGATTCATCGGTATCCGCATCGGTACACTCCTAATTATTGTTCATGTTTTCACCTAAAACATAAACATACTTATGGATAATTTCCGAATATATGTGGCGTTGAAAATGCAAGTTTAGCACTTACTTTTTGTCTGCACTTAGGTGGCATTGTCTGCCTGAAATTAACCTCAAGCACATTCGAAAACACATATTTTCATGAGCATGACAATGACATACTTATACTCACGCCACTTGTTTAAACTTGTCCAATCTACTGACCCCTCATGTGCTTTTAGTTGGATAGTGGCTGTCTGTCGAAGTAGCCTTAATTTATAAGTACAATTGAGTTTGAGTATAGTTTAGATTCTTACTGCACATTCTTTTGCATAGGCCGTGAATAATCGCTTGTGTTTGTACAAATACAAAAATAATATCTTCAAAAAGTGGAGACTTGTTCATTGCTTGTGTATAAAAAGCGATATCCAGAAATAAACAGCGAAAGAGTCTTAAAAAGATGTTGTAGTGAAATGGATCAAAGCAAAAATACAGAATTTATCTCAATGCAAGTGTTATTTCTTCATACCAGCAGCATGTTATGAAAAGTAAATCTTCAAATATCCTTAAAATTATTTTCAAAAGCTAGGTGTATCTAAGCCAAACCTTCTGATAAATCTGTGTGTATAATTATGTATATAATGCAACTATTATACACCTGCTACAATGGTCACATAGTCTAAGTTGTCATTCTCTCAGTAGACTATACAGCCGCTGACAGGGAGATGGGGTTCGAATACCAGTTAGGTCTACTAACGGTTCCTTTTCCTAAGTGGTTTCCCACTCTTCCTCAATGCAAATGCTAGTAGATTTTTTTAAATTCTACCTTTTTATTATACATTTTGTGGGGTGTTATAGTAAAATTGTAGTTATTCTATTTATTTTTTTATTATTTTTCATCTAATGTTGTAGGAATGAGGAAGGTAAAATTTTAGAGGTAATCTACCATCATTAACATGGAGAGAGAGTATAAAACCATTTAGGAAAAGCCACAACCCCCAGGTATTTGAACCCCAATCTCCGCTTCATTAGCCATCTTCTTTTTCGAGAATGAAACCAGGATCCAGAATCCATGTTGGAACGAAACATGAATTTAGGTATTAATCAGTTAATTAGAGTAAAATTGTAGACTAATGCAAAATTTAATTTAGAAAAGTTGAATACCTAGAATTGTTTAAATAGCTATCTATATGATAATAATATGACTAAAAGAAGGTGCAAAATATTAAGAAAGATGTCTTCCCCCAATGTCAAGCATCAGATGTGGGTACTTTAACATCATGTAGCGCCACTATAGAAATGGGCCATCCTAGTCAGCACATAGTGGTGCTGTCTTGCTCCTACTCAGATAGCAAACCTGACATTCATAACATAAATATAGCTGAGGTTTATCCTCATGAACCCGGGGAATTTAAGCTCGAAATGTGTATGTTTGTACTTGTCTGTATTATCTGTATCCATTGATGATAATAATACTCTGAAATCATTTATATTCTGAATTTAAAATGGATTTTAAGAAGTATTAATTCTGAATCCCTCTTTTAGTATAACAAAACTTCACTATAAAATAATGACATTCACTCTTGGTGAGAAAAGTTATGTAACACAAAATGTTTGGAAGGGGGTTAGGGTAGGCTAAATGTCTACATGCCATGGTTTTACATGGGGAGAAGGGAGGGGTTAAAAATTTAAGAAAAAATGTGTTATGTGATTTATGGATGACCTCATAGTGGATATTTTATATTTGTCAAGTAGTCTAACACAATAACAAAAATAAATCCGATTTAGTGACCGAATAATCTAAGTCACACTCCGTTGTTAAACTGGCCTGTTGATCACTGGGAGATCAGGGTTATAATCCCGGTCACGTCTATTTAGGTTGGTTTTTCCCGAATGGTTTATTATTCTTCTTCCACGCAAATACAAGTATATTACCTCTAAAATGCTTCCTTTCTCATCCCAACCCCATTAGAGTATTTTTAAAGAAGCGTATAACCTGAACAGATAATAAAACATGTTGATAAGAGATTTAAAAAAAAAAAATTTTTTTCCATCATCAGCAAATTTTAATTAATGAAGACCTATTTATAAACCATGCTACAAAGAGTCATCATTGAGGGTCATAAGTCCATCCTATATTCCTTAAGAAAGTGTTTATAAAGAATATACAATGCTCTACATTCTTGTCTCCATTACACTTAGGTGAACTTATAAATAGCTAAACTATATCATTTGTAATCATACAAAAGTAATTCTTTGAAATATTTTAGTGGAAGGTTTTGAATGTAAACAACCATTTTCTCAACTCTAGTAAGAACATGGTAGGAAGGGCGCTATATACATTTATGAGAGTTCTGAAACTTACTTTCATATATGCATACACCAAGTATGTGATCTGCAGATGTTCATTATTGATAGATAGTATCAATACCTTGAAATAATATCGATAATACCCCATTCGGTGGCCGCATGGTCTAACGCGCTACTTTTGCGGTTGACTAGACTGCCGATGACAAGGAGATCGAGGTTCGAAATTCAGTTGGGTGTACAGAGGATGGCTTTTCCAAAATGGTTTTCCAGTTTCCCTCCATGCAAATGCGGGTACACTTCCCATTAATATTTCCTCCCTAATCTCTAAAACCATCAGCGTAATTAGTACATAAGCGTATAAACCGATCCGGTAGTAAGACACAGCGCTAAAAAAATTTTGTATTATAATATCTCAATAATAGTTATAAGAAATACAATGTTGAATGTTAAAAAATAAGTATTTTCTTAACTGTTCCTAGTACTATGTTCTTAGAATATAGTGTATATTATGGCTCAACACAAAAAGGTATTGATAAAATTGCTACACATAAAGAATAAACTCTGTTCAAATGGCTGGTTATCCAGGGTTTAAAATTTTCTTAGGAAAGGAACCCTGAACTTGCCTTGCACACACACTTTCTAAGAGCTACAAGACCCTTGTATGAAAAAGGATTTTTATGATAATAATGGCTTGATTTAGAAATATATGTATTCTTCACATTGGTGTTGAGACCACAAACATTATGTAACAAGATTAGTGTTTGACAGTGGTATCGGTGCGCTTCTCATTGTATACCCTAACTGCGCCCCTTGTTATCTCTATCTCCCTCCTTATTTAGTAGGTATGCAGCGACAGTCTTGCTTAGCCAGGGGATTAGAGGGAGCAGGGGGGAGGAGAAGGCACAAGTCTGGATGAGTCTGGGTTCGTTCATTTTATTCTAGAAATGGAGGATTCCAGACTCCTAACTGTGCCTCTATATATACACGGTCGGCGATAGTCACGGAGCCCCCAGTCCTAGTTGTGGATAGTGAAGTGAGTGGACCGGCGTGTCCAGGAGTGGGCTAGCGTGCCCGAGTGGGTTGGTGTGTCCGTGAGTGAGTCAGAATGTCTACGAGTGGGTCGGCGAGTCCTTGCGTTCGTGTATCGTGGGTCATCGTAGTATGTCATGTGTGGGGAACAGCGGCGAGTTAATTAGACGGGTGACGTAGACATTGATTGATATAAGATATTTCTTCAATTCTAAGACACCCATTTTCCCCCCTTTGAGCATCTCTAAAAATGGGGTGCGTCTTAAAATCATTGGCATCCTAGAATCACAGTTCTTTGTTGACCAATGTTCTCGATGGCTCAGAAGACGATATACTATGGGATAGTGAAGATAAAGATGGCTCAGAATAATCTGACATACTGATTCAGAAGGGAGTGAGAATAACTTAACTACTGATAAAATGTATACTAATGTTAGTAGTAAATTTAGTTCTATTATAAAAATATTTCTTATAAATAGAGTATTTTATCTTTTTATTTTTATTTATTTTCTTGGGATCAAAGCCTTTTTCTGTTGGTGGTACTAAAAAATTAAGGTGCGTCTTACAATCGATGGTGTTTTAGAATAGAATAAATATGATAATTGTTGAATTTATTAATAGTGTACTTTTTTGTAACTTTTAATATTTGAATATTTACTACGTATTTTATAGTTGTTAATTTGTTTATTTAACCTACTTCTATTTTCTTGTGTCATATTAGCTTATTAATTTATAGACTTAGTTATGATTATTATTATTTAATTCCATGACTTGTTTAATTGTAATTTCAGCTCGATTTTAGATTTATGGTTTATTACATGTTGTGAAGTCAGGTTTTTTACACTTTTTGTAGTATCCTTCCAGAAGTTCCAGTAGCAAATTGATAGAGCACCCGACTTTACTATAAAGATTTCAAAAAAATCTTTAGTAAAATGTGTGCAGAATTTTAACTATTTTAACTCATCAACAAATGTTTTGTTTGCAGGAGTTAAATTTTGGAAATCGCCACCTCAACACTGTCTCCAATTAAATTCTCAGAGTGAAACTACATGGGACACTTCTCACTTCATGTTATCTCTTCAGAAAAATGGATTTGGAGCAATTAATGACAGCGTTGTACCAGAATCTTCACATAAACCTCCGCCTAAGCAATGTTTTGTGTGTCCCCAGTGCGCTAGAATCTACCAAAGAAAGGAATCACTTTACCTTCATCAGAAACACGAGTGCGGGAAAGAGCCACAGTTTTTTTGTCCGTACTGTACATATAGAGCTAAACTCAAAGGGAACTTGGTGAGACATATTGGTACCAAGCACGAAATGAAAATGTAAACTTACATTTAATTAGTGAGTGGTTGTTTACAAATTATTGCCAGTGTTTAGGGCTGAGACTATAAATCTCATTCGAATGAAAATGTTCTTAAGAGGCATAGAGATTCATTTGAATGAGTTTCATAGCCTCGGCCTTAAATTTTCACGTGGTTCGAATTTCTTGTCACATTTACATTTTTGTATTTTTTATTTTACTGATATAATAAAGATTTGCAACCATTCAATAAAACTCTCTCAACCAATATCCACTTTGCATCTCGTACCATCCTCTTTCGACACCATATATTTTCTGTTCATCCAATGAGAAATATTTTCACATTAAACTTAATCATAGCGTTCTGTAAAAAAAAAGTATCACAAAATTAATCAAAAAGAGTTATATTTGATTATTTTTTTAGCACCTTGTCTTACTACCTGTTCGGGTTATACGCCTA
Source organism: Timema podura (assembly GCA_033556935.1). NCBI lineage: Eukaryota > Metazoa > Arthropoda > Insecta > Phasmatodea > Timematidae > Timema > Timema podura. Next base: position 54,226,378 of record JAVRXN010000005.1, read on the forward strand.
TGTACTAATTACACTAATATATTAGGGATTAAGAAGTTTTTTTAATTTAGAGGATGTGCATCCTACCAGGATCGAACCCTGATCTCCCCATCTTTGGCAGTCTAGTCTCATACGAGAGTTGCATGTTAGACCACACAGCCACCGAAGTGGGTGATATTTATTCTTAACACTTAAGTGAGCTGGCTAAATTTTAAATTCTTGGAAAAATTTAACAATATTATAGTAAATATTTTTCAAGTAATGATTTAGAGCTTAATGTAAAGAAACACATATATTTATAATTATTGTATGAATTTAACTAATTTAATCATATTCTTTATATTATCATTTACAAAAACTCTATTCTAGAGGTGATCCTTTCATGGGTAAAAACACAAAGGTATTGTTTTGGTTGAAAGGTCTTCATCAACACACATATTGTTGCCACAAGAACAGTGTTCTTGAGTGAGTTTTCAGCTCAACACTATTCTCTATTAAGACAAGATTCACTCCCTTATTGTCGGGTCACACGGATAGAAGTTTGTCGCTGCCGTAATTTTGTCATTGTTGTTTTTAGATTTTATTTTAAATTACCTTGACTTACTACCTGTTCAGGTTATACATAAGTATTCTGTTCATTGTTTCAGCTCACAAAGACAATATACAACATGTTTGCCATTGTAACACCTTTTAGCTATCTCACAGTAAAAGTGTTGTATTTCTAGAAAACTTCAGCAGATCACACAAGGATTTTTTTTTTTTTTGCAGCATGTCTTACAAACACTTCAGGTTATATGCATATATACTAATTATGCTAATATATTAAGTATGATGAAGGTTGAATTTAGAGGAAGTGTACCCACATTTGTGTGGAGGAAGAGTTTAAAACAATTTAGGGAGAGCCACCCTCAGTAAAGACAACCAACATTATAACCCAGCATTTCAGTATACTGCTATAGTGACGACTTAGACCATGTGGCCACCAAATTGGGTGAAATTTCTTTACTGTGACAACAATCATATGTTAGTCTTTGTGTTTATGATTACAGTGGAATCTCTAAAGAGCAGACCAAAAAAATGTTTGTTACTAAGAAGGGTTTGGTATTTGGAAAAAATATTTTTAAAATGTTTAAAAATCATACCGCTTGAACACAGTTGAACTTTATGAGCCTATATACTGTGGATATTAACTAAAACAATATAATCTGCACTGTGCAATATTGTATGCAGGATGACTAGTAAAATAATATTGTATGTAGCATACTGTACACAACCTATATGACGAAAAGTAAATAAAATAAATTTAATCATTTATTTAATTATGTCTGATTCTAAACTTTTCCAGCCAACCAGCAAAAGCCTTAAAGTCACTTAAGCCCAACTCTTTAGAAATTTCCAATGCCTTTTCACGAATTAATGTTCCAAACAAAGGAATGTTATTAGCTCTAGCCCGACATATCCATTCAAATTTCACATTATCAATAGCTTGTCCTTGCGTTTTCTGAAATGCTCTTTTACTTAATTGGTTTTCATTTTTGGCCCAAAGATTTCAAAATTTTCGTGTTTTTTTTACGCCAGAATGTCACTGATTTGAGTTTCCCCCAAGTCAAATTTAGTGGCCAAATCATGAACACTTAACGTTTCTTTCTCACTCACTTTCACACCTTCTATTTTGTTTTTCATAGTTAAACGTTTACATTTTTTATACATTTTAAGAACCGACAAAATATACCACTTTAGTAAAATTACAACTTAGAATAATCACAAGTTTATTCACTAAGAGTGCATGAGTACAAACTAAACATTTCGAACAACCCCTACTAATGAGTCGGAAGGGATGGAAGCTATGACCTTGAAATACCTTAGTCATTTCTGTGTAGGCTATTTAAGAAACTTCAAGTAGAGGGGGAAGGCAAGAACTGCTCACACTTCACTCGAAACAATAACATTCCTAACATTCCTACAGTAAAATATATAAACTGGCGTTTTCATTGTTTGTCCGCTTTCTAGAGATTGTCAAGTATAAACATGTATCTCTAGCAGTGTCTGTTATTGGGAAGTTGCTTCACCTTAAAAGACCATGTTATTTTCTCCGATAAAATGTAAACTGTTCACTATTAAGACGATTTTGCTATTCAAAGGTGTCCGTTAAGGGAGATTTCACTGTATTTTGAAAACACAAGAGTTCCCAAAGTAGATGTTGAATATTGATAAATGAGATAAATAAAAGGAGAGACTGTAGGTAGGGATGTGTCTGTCGAGCAAGATAAAGCTATAATAAAGACGAGGAATGACTGGAACAACATTTGAAATAATATATTATAAAACTTTTAGGATGTAGAAGTAAATGAAAAATATGAAATAGATCAAGGTATTTTTTATACTCTTTGCATTGCTATGGAAATACTAATTTTCATTCTATTTCACGCTGGAACAAAATATATTAGGCCTAGCGATTCAACATGGCAGTAAAGTGTTGTCAGTGTGAATACATCACAAACAGTTAAACATACGTCACAACAATAAACTGTCGTAAAGACAAATTGTCATTTGTGTGAACTGAGCCTAATCCAATTATATATATTTTATTATAGGACTACCGCCTTTGTTCAGCCTGTATGGTGCCTAGAAAACCTCTTTCCCTTGGCATCACTCATGGTCTAAAAGCTAAGTGGTCACTACTAATGTAGAGATTGGACTGTACCTACCATATGTGGTTTGATGGCCACATAATTTTGATTTACTCATCTTAACCTTGATTTAGAAAATGTGCTATAGAAGCTTGGTGTGTAAATACCAACAATATTTCTTATGTATGTATATAAAAACTATGTATAAATATATTTAAAATTATTGTTTAAATCTGATCCAACCCATGCCCATATTAAACAGTTTATATTTGTCAAATAGTCTAACACAACAACAAAAACAGACCTGCTTTAGTGGCTGAATGGTCTAAGGTGCTACTCTTGTGTTAGACTGGATTGTTGGTGACTGGGAGAGCAGGGTTCGAATCCCGGTCGGGTCTATTTAGGTTGTTTTTCCCAAATAGTTTCTGATTCTCCTTCTATGCCAATACGAGTAGATTACCTATAAAAGCCTTCCTTTCCACTACCTTACTCACTAGAGTATTTTTCAAAAAAACATATAACCTCAACAGGTAATAAAATGTGGTAATAAAAAATAAAAACCACAGCAAAAATCAAATTTTCCATCATAATCATCTGCTATCATCAGCAAATTTTAATTAATGAAGACCTATTTATAAACCATGCTACAAAGAGTCACCATAGAGGGTCGCAAGTTCATACTATATTCCCTCCATTACAGTTAGGTGAGGAATGCCAGGCCTCCACCGTGGTTCGGATTCCACGTTAAGCTGTAGGTCCTCCATTTCATCTCACAATCACCCTACCATTACACATTAGCGTAAGTGCGTATAACCCGAACGGGTAGTAAGACGCGGTGCTAATAATAATAATATAAATAACTAAACTATATCATTTGTAATCATAAAAAAAGTAATTCCTTGAAATAGTTTAGGGGAAGGTTTTGAATGTTAACAACCTTTTTTTCCAACTTTAGTAACAACATGGTAGGAGAGGTGCTATATAACATTTACGAAAGGAACTGAAACTTACTTTCATATATCCATACATCAAGTCATGTGATTTGCAAATGTTCATTATTCTGATAGATAGTATCATCATCTTGAAATAATATCGATAATACCCGCTTCAGTGGCCATGTGGTCTAACACGCTACTCTCGCAATTGATTAGATTGCCGATGACTAGATCACGGTTCGAATATCGGTTGGGTATAATGAGGGTGGTTTTTCCTAAATAGTTTTCCACTCTCTTTCCACGCAAAAGTGGGTACACTTCCTGTTAATATTTTCTCCCTAATCCCTAAAACTATTAGCATAATTAGTACATAAGCATATAAGGTGAACAGGTGGAAAGATGCAGTGCTAAAAAAAATGTATAGGTCTCAACAATACAGCAATGAAAAATACAATGTTGTGTGTTAAAAAATAAGTTAGTAGTTTCTAAACTGCTCTTAGTACCATGTTCTTAGAATATAGTATACATTATGATGCAACACAAAACGGTATTGATAAAAGTGCTACACATAAAGAATAAACTCTATTCAAATGGCTGGTTATCCAGGGTTTAAAATTTTCCTGGGATCAGTACTTTGAACTAGCCTTTTACACACACACTTTCCAACCCATGTAGGCCCAATATGAAAGAAGATTTTTATGATAATAATGTCTTGATTTATTGCACATTATTGTTTAAATTTGAAGAAATTGGACAGTTTTTATAATTAACATTGATTGAATAAACTTTGAAGAAATATATGTATCCTTCACATTGGTGTTGAGATCACAAACATTATATTGTTCATGCATCTGCAAATAGTTTTTTTTATTATAACACTATTTAATATGGGAAAAAATAAGTACGTAGTCAACATGTTTTTATAAATCAATTTCACATATTGTCATGAAGACAATTATTTATACATTAATTTTATAATTTTCTAGTTCAACTTATCTAAATCTTAACTTTCATAATTATGTTTGTCAAATAAATATGAGAATATATAAAAGTATATAAAACGCGTGTCTATTAGTTGGTGTGAGTTGTATTGTTCTAATAAGAATTACTAAATTATTCTGATTTTTTAATCAAATGACAGGTTTTATTATTTGTTCTACCCCTCCTCTTCTGCCTCTCACCCAAATTTGATACAGTGTTCAGGTTATTGATTTAAAAAAAATGAGATCCATGCAGACAAGAGTTTTGACTTTCTTGAAACTTGATCAGCTTGCTTGTGGCTTATTGTGAGATAACCATTTAAGAAAGTAGGATTAAGCTTTCAGAACAACATATTAATTCTTAATCAGTGTTATTATTTTTAGCTTAGAATTCTGAAACTTTCAACATTACTTACTAAACGATTTGTTTCAGATCAAGAGCCAGAGGGGCTTCGAGAGCAGCAAACACCCCCTTTAAGACATGAAATATAGGTGTGATTGGGAAATGGGTGGTTTTTTAAGATGCACAAAATTGTCATAGGAAATGTTTTATAATTTTTTAGCACTGTGTCTTACTACTTGTTCGGGTTATGTATTAATTACACTGATGGTTTAAGGGGTGAGAAAGTGCACCACATTCGTGTGTAGGGAAAGTGTAAAACCATTTTGTAAAAATCACCCTCAGTACACTCGACTAGGGTTCAAACCTCGATCAGCAATCTACTCTATTATGAGAGTAGCCCCTTAGACCGTGCAGTTACCGAAGAGGGTAGTTTTTGGGTTTTTGGCCTTTAATTGAATATTTATGATAGGTACATTTTAACTTAACCAGAAACTAATGCAGATGTTTCATTTTACGAATACGGCTTACATGAGTTTTGTGTTATTTTAAAAGGAGAGTTGCAAACAAAGTGTCGACCGACCACTTGAGCACAAACTAAGACCAACACATGCTTGTGAGCTTTGATGAGATTTATATTAAAAGAAAATGTACTTTGCACTTTCTAATGAAATGGTGACTGATTAGTTGGTTTACAGTGGAAAAGGAAAGAAACTATGTTCTTCTTTGACTTTATTGAGGATTGAAATAGTTTTCAACTAGATATTTTTGTTATATTCTTTTTAATCCCATTTGTGATTAATATTAAAATAGATTTAATTTTTTTATTTTACTCATCTTGTGCCCATTTCTTTGGGACTTATACTTCTTTCCACCCTGTGTTTTAAATACATTTTCGATATGTAACTCCCAAATCCTCTAAACAAATTCTGAATATGTTCCTGTTCCAGAACATAATTTTATAAATAAATTATATAGATTTTAAGTAGTTTTCAACAAATATAAATATAATACTAAAGCTGCTTTTAAAGTATAAGTGAAATATTAATTTTAATAACCATGCCATATTAGTAAAACACAGTAGCATCTTGTGACCAAATTTCTTAAACAAGCTGGAAAGGGTGCCCCAAGCTTAAAAGATGAGGTCCCAGAACATTTTTAAAAATCTTTTATGCTTCAAAAAGCTATTTTGATGTGTTTTTTTTATGATAGATATGGCTTTGGGTGTCCTTCTCTTCTGTGATTCACATTATTGTGTTATTACTTATTACGTATACTTATAAATGTTCGTTTGTTAGCTTTCACTGATACACACATCAAAACAAAAGTACCTGCTCAATGAACACCACAAAACTCTAAAGCCCAATACACACGACACAACTTCTTGTACAAAAAGTTGTGCAAGAAATTGTACAATATCTTGGTCACATGGATTGCATACAAATTTTAGCCAGTGGATATTCACACGGAATTTGTGATTGCATACAATGTTTTTTTAAAACATGGCGTTTTTGCCCTTTTTATGGAGAAAATAATAATGATTGAATGATTTGGAAAATATTGGTATTTAATGTAAATAATTTCTTTATCATTCCTAAATATTATGAAAATAGTTTTTTTCTCGATTTTATATATTTCTTAAAACAGTTGAAAACCTTTATATCAGGGGTTTAACCTCATTCAATTATAATTATTTGTTTGTTTTCAAGCATTTAGCTGTTTTTCTTACAATCACTCTTTTTTTAAAAAAAGTAACTGTTTAGCAGATGAAGTTTTCGTTTTTACAACTCAAAAGTTGTACAAGAAAAATGGGTGAGTAAGAACTACACTAGCTAGAGCAATGGGATGAAAGTCAGAGAAATATCGACCTTCAACCACCATTAGATGGACTAGTGCACGTCTTGCTTGCATGTTAGGTCACGGCCTTGTATGGGATTTTTTTTTCAAACCCACTGATGCTTGAATTACATTTAAATGATTACCAGGAGAATAGTTTTGCAAACATTAAATAAAATAATTACATATCTTCAATAAAAGGCAAGCAGTGCTTGACCTGACGCGACGCCACTGGTAAAACATCTTTAAATAAGGATTTAAAAAAAAATTGTTGAAGAAAAGTTAATTTTTGAACATTGGATTACATTCTCCAAGCATATTATAAAAGTTATAAAAATTGTTTTGTAGCTGAAGAAAAAGTTTAATTTTGAACACTGACATATATTCTACAAGACGTTATTGGTACTATTTATTTGAGCTAAAAGTATATAGATGGGTACTTGTATATGCTAAGTTCCTTAGGCTATACATACTAGTTTTTTAAACTGCCATGTCAACAATATTTAGTATGTTGTACAGTGGTTGTGGTAAAGTTTATTTACAGCCCATATGTGAAAACTATTTTCTTTCCAATTATTATTTTAGCTTAATATAGTTTTGGATTTCATACATGATTTACAGTGAGGTTGCTTTACACTTTGTGTAATATCCTTTAAGAAGGTTCAGTCAAATATTGGTAGAGCACTTTACTTTACTAAACAAATTTCAAAAAGTCCTTAGGATAAAGTGTGCTGAACTTTGGCTATTTTAACTCACCAAAAAAAGTTTTGTTTGCAGGAGTTAAATTTTGGAAATCGCCACATCAACACTGTCTCCAATTAAATTCTCAGAGTGAAACTACATGGGACACTTCTCACTTCATGTCATCTCTTCAGGAACAGGGACTTGGATCAATTATAGACAGCGTTGTACCAGAATCTTCACATAAACCTCCGTCTAAGCAAGGTTTTGTGTGTCACCAGTGCGCTACAATCTACCCAAGAAAGGAATCACTTTATCTCCATCAGAAATTTTGTGCGGGAAAGAGCCACAGTTCTTTTGTCCGTATTGTACACATAGAGCTAAAATTAAAAAACTTAGTGAGACATATTGCAGCCAAGCACAAATGAAAATGTAAACTTACATTTATTTAGTGAGTGGTTGTTTACAAATGATTGCCAGTGCTTTAGGTCTGAGACTATAAATCTCATTGAAATGACAACAGTTCTTAGAGGCAGAGAGATTCATTCTAACGAGTTTCATAGCCTCGGCCTTAAATTTTCACGTGGCCAGAATGTTGTCACATTGTTTCTGTATTTTATTGGTATAATAAATACTTTGCAACCATTCGATAAAATGTTTGTTGCTAGTAGTATGAACTCTCTGAATCAATCTCCACTTTGTATCTTGTTCCATCCTCTTTAGACACCATATTTACTCATCCTATGAGAATTATTTTCACATTAAACTTAATCATAGCTTTTTGTTAAAAATTAATGTAGCACACAAATTAATTAAAAGTTAGATTTGATTTTTTTATAATATTTTACTACCTGTTGGTTATACGCTTATGTACTAATTACACTAATGTGTTAGGGATTCAGGAGGTTTTTAATTTATAGGAAGTGCACCTGGTTTGTGTGTAGGGAGAGTGTAAAACTATTCAGGGAAATCCACTCTCAGTGCACTCGACCAGGATCGAACCCCGATTTCCCCAACTTTGGTTGGCTAGTCCAACATGAGAATAGCATGTTAGACCACACGCCATCGAACTGGTTAAAGAATTTATTATAAAACTTTTAGGATATAGAAGTAAATGAAAAATATTAAATAGATCAAACTATTTTATATACGTTATGGAAATCCTAATTTCATCCATTTCATGCTGGAAACATAATTAGTGATTCAACATGGCAGTAAAGTGGTTTCAGTGTGAATACTACACAAAGAGCTAAACAAACAGTCACAAAGACAAACTGTCATCTGTGTGAACCGAGCCTAATTCAACCAAATATATTTAAGGCTACTGCCTTGTTCAGCCTGTATGGTGCCTAGACAACCTCTTTCTCTTGATTACTCATGGTCTAAAAGCTAAGTGGTCACTGCTAATGTAGAGATTTGACTGTACCATTTGTGATTCAATGCCACATGATTTTGATTTACTTATCTTAACCTTGATTAAGTAAATGTGTCATAAACACTCTTCAATCTCACTCTACCCTGAAAGGTAGAAGATACACCTGATATCTCCAATGTAAAAAAAAGTGTATACTGTGATAGAATGCTACAATATGATTTAATTGAAAGTTATATGTTATGGATAAGTAATAGTTTAACACTAAGTAGATTTGAATCAAAGCTATTTTGGGACTTTATTCGAGTCAATGAAATTGCCTTTGACATTTTGGTTGCTGTAACTACATATTAAAAGTCAGAGCTATTTTATTGATGCAAACTCTAGCCCAAAAATAGCTTTAATCAAACATCGACCATAAAAGCCTTCAAAACAAAGATATACATTTGTTAAGATTTTTTTTTTTAGTTTATCAAGTCTTACTACCCATTTGGGTTATCTGCATGTCCACACTAAATGTGATAAGGTAGAGCCTGCGAGTTGCTCAGAATACATCATTTGTGACCATAGATGATAGCATTAAATTTAAAACCATCCGTTTGTTGTTTCTTGTTGTTTATAAACAAACGTAAAATCATCCTGTTTATGTTTAAAAGTAATGAGTGGAGGATCATTTTACAAACTTAAATTATAATATTAATAATATTATCTAAGCATTTAGAAGTATTTTTGCTCATGTGAGTAGAAAATAGAAATTAATTATCGATAATGTAGCTGAAATGGCTTCGATATTAAATTAACTAATACAAAAATATATAAATATGTACCTCAGCACTTCACCAAACACTGAAACATAGTGCCAGTGGTAGATAGTAATATATGCTAAGGGCCATATATTAAACTGTATAATCCCGGGATTCTTTGATTCTGCCAGTCCACCCTGGTAGTATATTTGTTTACATAATTTGATTTTGTGAAGCTGTAATAAAAAATAAACATAATCCAACTATTTTCATTCCAGGAAATAAATCAATAAACTTATTTGGAATACATCAAAGCACAAAAAGTTGCCATTCCAGTTATGAAAACTTCACTAAAGAAGGTGACTACCCTATAGGGTTACTTCAACAAAGGAGCACAACAATCCATTCTGGAATCACAGACAGCCATGCTCAAACTAGAAATATATATCAATGTCATCAGTGCAGAAAGATATATAAGTGGAAACAATCTTTTGTATTACATTCTCGTTATGAGTGTGGCAAGGAACCTAGGTTCCAATGTGAATACTGTGGTTACAAAGCAAAACAAAAAGGGACAATGAAGAAACATGTAAAATCAGTGCATGGATATGATAATTAGTGCATAGACGTCTGCAAAGCAGGTTTTTTGAGTTTGAATCAAAGCTAATATTATTCACAAATTTCTAATAATTATCAAATTGAATCGTATCTTACTTAGTTAAGTATGCTAAAATTATGTTAAATAAAAAGTTACACATTACATTAGTAAAAAACCTTGGATTAGTTTTGTACCCTATTACTATAAGTTATAATATTTAAGTGTAAGTTCTTCAACATGTGGATGCAACAATAGTTTATCTTGTCAAAGGTAAAAAACACCATCTTTTGTGGTGATTATAAACTCTTTCAACATGTATCTTTAGTCTTCAAACCTAGCACATTTGGGATGTATTATCCAGAGGTGTACGAAGAAGGCTTATGTAAAATAGTTGTGCTTATTCTCCTGTCAATAAGGTAATAATTAATAGGCTGTTACTCTACCTCACAAGAATTGTTATTAAAAATATATTAACATGTTTTAGGCCCATTGTGGGATTTGCAACAGCTTAAAACCTACCAACCCTAAATTTAAGGGTAGTTTACTGAAGGGTCAAAAGAGAAAAAATCAATTTTCTTGAAATTTACTCCAACGGTTTTGATTAGGTTTTTTTTTATCTAGACGCTGTTTATTGCTATTAACAAAATGGCAACTCTCACTTTCTCATGAAAACGATTTTTAGTGTACTTTACATAAATAAATTTTCCAATTTTCATCATTTCTCCGCAACTATTTGAGATACAAAAGAACTTAACATTGTAAAGTTGTAGTACTCTTAAAGAAATATTTTATTTGAAATATATTTTTATAAAACTAATAGTTTCTGAGCTAGAAGCCAATAATATACATACTTTTTAATTCGGGTCTTTGAAAATGAATTTGATTCTTATGCTCTTTGTGGACAAAGATGTTTCTCTTTTCTCAATTTTTCTGCAACAGTGTCCCTAGTTCCTAATGCCATAATTATGTTATTTTTGTAGTATGATTCATAAATAAAAAAAAAGAAGATAAATTGATTAAATTAAGTGAATTTATTTTTAATGTATGTGTCTAACATATCTCTATTTTATCTAAAAATAGCTATGTCCTACCTTAGAAGAGAGAACTAATTATTGAAAAAAATATTTTAACTCAAAATACCCTGTCCATTTCATTTTAACACAAGTCAAAAAAGTATAAAAATTCACCCTTTATTATTTTTTTTTTTTCAAATTTTATTTTTATAGATAATTAGATTGATAAGTTAATTAAATTATTTTTCTTATATCATTTTATTAGGCTGTGTGTTAATTTAAAGATGGAAAATATTGGTATAACTGTAATGTGAGTCACATGGAATGACCCTTAACAACAATAAAACAAGATCTACAACAATTTCAATAGTGGATAGCGGCCTTCACATGAACACTCTTTCCCGTGAGTGCGATCCAGACCAGGCCAAAAGAATGGCTCAGATTGCAGTGTGCAACGTGTCACACTAAAATCAAAGACATGTCAAGCATGCGCTCTTTCCCAGTCTTAGGGCGTACAAATAATAACATACATGTAACTGCAAAAAGCGTGGTCTTTCCTGCAGGATTGGAGTCGACCAGGGAAATTTCAACAGAGTGATACTTGTTCAAGATTGACGGCTGTGGAATCCCTATTTATAACAACTGGGAGGACCACTGAATTAAAACAACTCAGACTTAATTATTATTTTATTCTATCACGCGTACACAAGAGGACCCTGTTTGGTCACTTCATTTTAGATAAACAAAAACAAAAGACTAAAGGCCTATGGCAACAGAAAGTGACAACAGTAAAAAAAAAAATGTGCATAGCGAATGCAAAAACACACAATACACAATATACCGCCCACCAAAAATAACACATTTTAACAACAAAGTTAGGTCTTAAATAGAACAATATAAAATATAATAAACATTGGAAGCATTATTGTACATTAGCAAATTAGTCAATTGGTAGGGGACACAGCTTTTGTACCACCCGTTTGATAACACTGGATGACGTACAGACAGTAGCTACTCGAACACGTTTGTCAAGACTATGATGGAATTTCTTCCACCACTGCCAATCTCCACTGTAGAGGGGGACATCATCGTCCTTCAGGAGCACAACCCTCCATAGTTGAAGGTTGGGAGATAAGAGTGGTCCACTTGGAATGCTGCTGGAGCTGGCTTAACTTGTCGATGACCACAACTTCCACAACCGCTGGGTGTATTGTTGAACCAGTTGCACCTAGACAGTCTGTTCATGGGAATGTGTGTGTAGTTTGACTCTGGTATTGCAGTGATAGGCCACCTACCAAGAAATGACCTGGGGTCAGACTTAGAGGATCACTGGATCGGCTGATAATTGACAAAGAGGACAAGCATTGAGGCAAGCTTCAATTTGTGCCAAGATTGTACACATCTCTTCAAGGTTAGACTTGTATTGCCTACAACAAGTCTCATGTGGAGTTTCATCGACTTGACACCCGCTTTCCAAAGACCACCAAAGTGTGGTAATCCTGGCGGGATAAAATGTTATTGTATACCTTCAACACTTGCAAAACCAGCAACTTGTTCCTCATACTTATCCTTGAAATACTCTATAGACAGCTTGAAGAGAATTATTTGCCCCTACATAATTAGTACTATTATCACTATTGATATTGTTACTTACTCTGCGTCTGGCAGAAAATCTATGAAGTGCCGCCCACCTTGACGAATTAAGAATGTACCAGCGTAATCCACACCACAGTTCAGAAGTGGCCTTGCTGAACGTACACAGCTTCTGGTAACTGTCCCATTAGTTGTTGAGCTGTCCTTGCCTTTAGCCTGAAGCATTTCTTACACTTGTGGACTATTTGGCATACAACACTCTTGCCATTCACTATCCGATATCATTGTCTGAGAGCTGCAAGTAACAACTGGGGCCCAGCATTAAGTAGTCTTATGTGCTCATTTTGGACGATTAATCTTGTGAGGTTGGAGCTTGCTGTCAAGATGATAAGGTGTTTCTGGTTGTACTCAACCTCAGCATGCTGCAATCGACCTCTCACTCGTAGAATACTGTCTTTATTAAGGAAAGAATGAAGATTGCGAAGAACGCTCTTCCCTCCAATTTCTTTAAGATCTTAGAGATCCTTACCTCTTGTGGATATGATGATAGCTGTAGCTGTCTGATGAAATGATACGAAGTTGCTCCAAGCTCCTTCACCGTTATCGGACCTTGGTGTCTAATTTGCTGTTTTCTTGCATTGGTTGTGAAGTGAAAACAATAACTTATTATTCGCTGCACTCTGGTTAGTGATTAGAATCTCATGACAATTTCCTCAGGATTTTGTGTCACTGCTATATACACTGCTTGGTTCTTACGTTCGGTTGTCTCCTCCTTGCGTTTAATATATTTACATTTGAGGCCATTGATCAGCTTCCTTTGCCAGCCAATCTGGACCATACCACCATTTTCTGTGCTTGCAAAGGTCTTCTTGAGCTGCTCCTCTGGAAAGGATGTCAGCAGGATTGCATTGTGTTGGAACGTGTTTCCAATCACAATCTGATATCAAATGTTGAATTTCTGAGACCCTGTTTGCTACGAAGGTTTTCTTGTATGTGTCGCTGCCAGCCATGCTAACACAACTGTAGAATCCGTCCACAGATGTCTGCTGTTAACGAGTAGACATAACGACGATGCGGTCTTCTTTACAAGTCTCGCCAAGGGTAAAGCACCACATAATTCCAAACGATGCAGTGTTATCTGCTGCAGAGGTGCCACCCATGACCTATAACACAGAAAACGTATGCTGATGTCACGCTCTTTGTTGACACAGTGAAGATACAATCAAGCTCCAAATCCTGCTTCAGAAGCATCTGCGAATCCATGTATTTGGATGTTGGTTATAGTACCATGACATTTAACCAATCGTGGTATTTTTAGGTTTTTCAGAAGTGGCACTTGATTTAGAGCAAACTCCATTCTTCTTGCAGTTCTATGGGAAGCACATCATCCCACTGTGACCATAAGCACTGCATAAATATCTTGCAATGCAGAATCACTGATCCTAGAAGACCGAGTGGAAGATATAACACCTAGTGCTATCCTTTTAGTGACTGGATATTTATGAACCTTCACACATATATCAAATTGTAACTCATCCAGTGCAAGATACCACAACAAACCAGAGTCTTTACTCCCTCAGAATGGTTGAACTTGAATGGTAGTTGTGTTTCTCTTTTCTGATCTGGATTACTTCAAGTAGAGAGGCGTGATTTGCACACCATTTGTGGAGTTGGAATCCACCCCTTTCAAGTGTTTGAATTAGATCTTGCTGTAACTGCTTAGTCCTGTGAAGATTATCATGTCCTGTCTGAAGGTCATCCATATACATATCCCTTCTGCTAACTTCTGACGCTTCAAGATAGTTAACTGATGCTTCATTAGCTGGCTGTATGAGACATCTGGTTGCAAGAAAGGAAGCAGATGATGTACCATATGTTACAGTTAACTGATAGTGTTCTAATGATGCTTCTGGGTTTGAGCACCATAATATGCTTTGTAGATTATAATCTCTTGGGTATATGCGAATTTGTCTGTACATCTTAGTGATATCAGCAGTCATTGCATATGTTTGTGTTCTGAAACGCAATAGTATAAACTGTAGAGTCTGTTGTAGGGTAGGTCCAACCATAAGAATATCATTTAATGACACTTTGCTTGATGATTTAGCATAAGCATCAAAGACGACCCATGTCTTTGTGGTCGTGCTACTTTCCTTGTGGACAGCATGATGAGGTAAATAGAACGCTGGTTCCATAGTAGCATTGCACTTTGATCTTGGGTTTGAATATGTGCAGGCAACATCTTCATGTGGCATAAGCCCTGGTTCTGCTCCATAAACCTTACATAATTTTCTCGAAGAACTTTGTCCATGCAGAATTTCCTTTCCAGATGTTGGAATCTGTCCTTGGCACCAATTATGGATGCAACCAATGAGGTGTAGTCTGTCCTTCAAGGCAAACACACTATGAAACGTTCTGTTTCATCCCTTGATGTATTCTCAATAAAGTGCTGCTCACAATACCTTTCTTTGTCGATGCATTGAAAAGATACAAACTCTTCTTGTTCCCAGAACCGTTGCAGCTGCTCGCTTAGGTTAGGCTCATTTCTCAAGAAGAATGATGTGGAAGATCCTCGTTGCTTGCTTCCAGTACTCTTTGGCATCCTTCCAGCAAGAATCCAGCCCAATTCTGTCTTCTATATTAAAGGATGATTTTGATCACGTGTCCACCACCGACCCTTTATTAGGTACAGGAACAGTTCAGAGCTAAAAGTATGTCTATATGACCAGGAATGTGAAACTGATCATCTGCTAGCTTAATGTCGTCAGGGATACACCACTCACCAATGTCTAGATGTGTAGCTGGAATAGCACCTATAATATTAGGAAGTACATAGCATGTTACTATTAGCCAAGTACTCTGAAAACTTTGACATTAATTGTGCGCCTACGCTCTGTGAAGCTGTAAATGCAATGTCATTGATTCCTGCAATTGGCAATAGGTTGCGCTGACATCTCAGTTTTAATCGCTGAGCAAGTGACTCTGTGATGAAGTTCAACTGTGAACCACAATCCAAAAGTACTCTGCAGGGGTAAGGCGACCCAGGTTGTCCTTGACCTTGATGATCGCTCTAGAAAATAACACTTGAGTTTAGCTTACTGTTTGAGACTACAATAGCTGAGCTGAGTTGGACTTAAACAAGCATTATCTGGTTGTTTGCACTCACCCGGACCTTTTTGGTACTGACTGCCATGGTGTCCACTATATTGACTTGGCCTTACTTCGTTCTTATGCACATATACTGGCAAACGTCGTTCATTGTGAAGCAATGTATGGCGAGATGTGCCAGAATTCTTACATTTGTGCGTGCTAGGACACTCATTTACACTGTGACCATTTTGTAAGCAGTTGAAACATAACCCTCTTTGTTTGACATATTGCTTCTTATCATACAAACTGATATACGAGAAATCATTACATTTGTACAGACTGTGGTGTTGTTACCACAGTAATGGCACTGCCTTTGTGAAGTGCTAACTAGTGACTTGGTGTGGCGAGGCAGCCTCGTCACCTTTAAATTAATATCATGTTTGCCTAAATTTATATATTCATTATCAAAAGGCCTAATATTTTCTAATGCCTGCCTTCGGCGTTCCAAAAATTCAATAAAACTATCTAATGTTGGGAATGACTTATCAGAAATGGTTAGCTCCCATTCTCGCCTAGTCATAGCATCAATTCTCTGTGTGAAGAAATGGACAAGAAGTAGGTCATGTAAAGGTATGTCAATGTTGAGCGCCCTAACTTTATTTAAGTTACTCCTTGCAGTGTTAATGAATTGTAGAAATTCTACTGCAGATTTGTTCTGGATAGGTTGAATGACTAGCAATCGCCTTATATGGGTAGATGCGATAAGACGTTAGTTTTGGTATCCATCCTTAAGTACCTTCCATGCCAGTGAATAATTATCTGCCGTAAAAGGTAGGTTCTGTACTAACTATGTGGCCTGACCTGAAAGTGATGACAAAAGATATTGAAACTTCTGGATTGTAGGCATTTGTCCGTTTTCATGTATCATGACCTTGAAACTGTCCGCAAAGGTGGTCCATTTCTCATATTCACCATCGAAAGTAGCTAGTTTTATTGCAGGTAATCGTATGCCTGAATTATTACAGGAGTGTGAACTTGAATTTACTGATTCTGCTGACCCATTAATTGTTAAACCTGGCGCTACCGTAGTGTGTTCTATTAAATCCTGCATAGTCGCACAAACTGTGTAGCATTTATCCTCAAATTCTTGCCTGTATCCTTAATTTTCACTAGTTGACTCTAGATCAGTTTGTTCAATTTGTAATTGAACTACTTGAAATTTGTCCCAGATTTCACTTAATTTCTTTTAATGCACCTTTACTTCATTTATGCTTGTGTTTCTTTCATTAAATTGATCTATAAATGATTGCATACATGTGAGACTTCCACTTAAAACACCACGATTTCTGGTTAGTGATTTAAGTTGTTCTTGCGCCATAGTTATTTAAAGCAATCATGAGATGCCAGAAAATAACACATGCACAGACATACCCTATGGAAAGAAACTTTTTTTTTAAACCTTCTAAGTTAACTTGCTATAGCTGTGAGTGACAATTCTCGTGATGAAACTCACTATTAAGTTGACTTGCTATAGCTGGCCAATCGTGTGACATCACAATGTGATTGCATGCGTGCGCTCTCTCAGTCTACAATCTACAATGGTTGATTGTAATGTTTATATCCAGCGAAGTTGAAATGGTTCATAGAGGTCCATACTTATTATTAAATCCAGTGAATAAATGTAAAATATAGAAGAGTACTAAAATAAATGTTTGAGATACACAGCTTATTGTTATACTCTGAGAATATTACATTGATAATGCTATGTATGTGGTTTTATCACAAATCACTAATGTCACTGTAATTTAGTCACTTGTTTTCTTAACGATCCGGCCTGCATAAACCAATATTCGGGATTTACAGCTGAGGAATTCCTATTTATAACAACTGGGAAGACCTTTGAATTTAACAACTCAGACTTAATTATTATTTTATTTTATCACGGGTAAAAAAAGAGGACACTGTTCAGTTGCTTCATTTTAGATAAACAAAAACAAAGGACTACAGGCCCATGGCAACAGAAAGCGACAACAGTAAAACAAAATTCGCATAGTAAATGCAAAGACACACAATACACAACAGTACTGATAACCGAGTTTTGTAAAGTGCTACAAAATATAGAAAGTACATGAGAATATGATAAAGTACATACAATTGTGTTAGACCATTTATTTATAAAGTTTTACTAGCTTCAATTCAAAGTGAACTTTAATTGGATATGTGAACTTTTCGATGCAAATGTTTCAACATTTTTTCCAGTCTATTTTTTTTCCCAAGTGTCGACAGACATGGATATGATTTGTACACCCAGCGAGAACAAGGAATTTGTCTGAAGGAATATGTACACTCATCTCCTTTCTCACTTTGTTATATTTATATGAACACTTTTGCATTCTCTGGACACGCCTCGTTCCAAACCTGTGTGTATGCGTAAAGCTTATATTGGAATATAGTATTAGAATTCAGTTTCATTTACAGTTAGTTGCAAAAATATATTTGCACATTTTTAACAAGTTTGATTTATTTTCAAAAAAATTAAATTAAATATGTAGAAAAAATATTGCAAGAGGGACCAAGAAAGAGATTGGAGGAGCAAATACATAAAGTGTTCAAGTGAGAGGAGAAGAATGGAATAAATTTAAGGGGGAAGAATGGTGGAAGGATTGAGGAAGATGGAGGCATTTTACTAAACTGACCAGGCCACAGGCTGGAAACAGTTGATGATGATGATGATTTTTCAGGTTGTATATAGCATGCATATATGCATGTATGAAATTATAAATTGATTATTACTTATTTTAGTCTTTGAATTGTAAATTATTTTAAATATATTTGCTGACTATAGAATTCTTCAAATTTTTTGGTATCACTTAACTTTGGTTAAATATGTGGATACTTTGAAACAACAATTTCTTAAGTTTTTAAAGATTATAGTTATAATAATACAAAATAAGAAGACAATATATATTCATCCCATTTTAATTATATCAAAATCAAGTTCAAAATGATAAAAAAAAAAGGAATGGTTTTCCTAATGTAAGCTATATGAGGGTTGACCCAAAAGAAACTGGAATGAAAGCGTGTGATCGTTCCTAGGCGTAGTAGAGAGTTCTCCCGCTAGGTGGGTCTACTAGAGACCTTCCCAAATCAGTTGCCCAAGCGGCGTCTGCGTAGAAAGTTACGTTTGATTGTAGTGTTGTTTTTCTCAGATGTTCTCGTTTGCTGCCTGTGAAATCTTTATGGCAGATTTAAAGGAACAAGCGTGTTAGAAATTTTGCTTCCTGCTTAAAAAATCGGCAATGGAAGCTTACCAAATGCTTCAACAGGCTTTCAAGAAGAAGCACACAAGTTTTTGAGTGGTTTGGGCACTTTAAACATGGCGAGATGAGTGTTGAAAATCATGCTCGTTCTAGGCCCCCTTCATCATCTCGAAACATTGAAAAAATTCTGCCAAAAAATCTAAGAGGATCGTTGTTTCACGATCGACGAAATTTCAGAACAGACAGGAGTGAGTTGGAGCTCGTGCCAGCGGATTTTGACTGAGGATTTGCAAATGAGACGTTTTGCCGCTAAGTTTGTTCCTCACCTGCTCACACAGGATCAAAAAACCATTTGTCTGAATTTGAGTCAGGACTTGAAAAATCAGATTGAAAGTGACCCAAACTTTTTGACCAAAGTCATTACAGGTGATGAGAGTTGGTGTTACAGATATGACCCTGAAACCAAGCAAGGGTCTAGCAAGTGGAAGACTCCCAACTCCCCTCAACAAAAAAAAGCAAGACAAGTGAGGTTGAATGTCAAGATGATAAAAAAATTTTTCGATGTTCGTGGAATTGTGCATCGGGAATTTGTCCGCCTGGTCAGACTGTTAATCAGCACTTTTATTTGGAAGTTTTAAGACATTAGAGGGAGGATGTGTGAAAGAAACGCCCGGAACTCTGGCAATCAGGTGACTAATTCCTTCACCATGACCACGCCTCCGCACACACAGCCTTATCTGTGAACCACTATTTGGGCTCTCAGGGGTGGGCTAACGTTCCCCACCCTTCGTATTCACCAGACCTAGCCCCGTGCGACTTTTTCTGTTCCCAAGAATGAAAAAGAATCTAAAAGGGAAGCGTTTTGATGATGTGGAGTTTGCAAAACAGCTTTGCAGAGTGCACTGGACAATATCAAAGTTGAAGCGTTCCAGAGGTGCTTCAAACAGTGGGAAAAAAGACTGGACAAGTGCATCGCATCTAATGGAGAGTACTTTGAAGGAGACTGAAAGAATTTTGTAAAAAACTTAATTAATGTTTTAAAGCAAAAGTCAGGTTTCTTTTGGGTCCCCCCTCCTATATTTAATTTTATTGATTGACATTTCATTTTCAGTAGACTATCATAATATATCATTTATGTATATATTTGTAAATCTGAACAATCAACATGTTAATTTATGTTTATTAATATTTTGGGGAAAATGAAATAAATCTAGAAGAAAAACTATTTACAGGGCGCATTGAGTCTTTACCATCCCCCGCCCAATTTGCCACCAATGGTCAGGTATTTGCAAAAGTTACCTTATGTCAAGAATAAGGAGATAAAATAAGAAACGTTATGAAAAATCATTTTATTCAACAAACACATTTATACAGTACAAAGAGTAGTCACATTAATAAAGAAAATATAAAACACGTTATTTAATTTGGTGGCAAAACGTTTGCTGAGCTTTATGAGGACTATGTTGCTGAATGTATAGAACAAGAACTACTTTCAGAAAACTATACAGAAAATATAGAACTATTTTTATGATCGAAATTACAAAATTATTTTTACCTCTAAAATACAAATACATTTTTTAGTAATTATGAAAATAATAAAAACAATGTGCGCTCAAGAGACAAATAAAGGGTGCAGACAAATTGCTGGCTAAAGATAAAGTATGTATAACTTTCTAATAATTTTGATCTTCAAACTGTTCTACCTAGAGTGGAGGCATTTCTTTATTTTACTAATAGTCATTAAATTTGGGCCGAAAGGATTGCCAAAAGTGGCCCTGATAAAAATGTTTCTTTCCTCAACATTTTCTTGAAAGAAAACAGTTTGGGAGAGCCCAAGTATTTCCATTTGAGAATTATTTGTAATAAATAAAATGATAGAATTGTAGGAAAATAATAGAGCACAAATAAAAGTAAAACACCAACACATATTTACACCCACTTCAAATTTTGATGATATTTGAGCATCTTCTTCAGTAAGTAGTAGTAAAACTTACTAACACATAAATTGACAAAACAAAGAAATTCTCTCCCCCACCCCCCCGAGTATAATTTGTTTTCAACTTAGTAACATAACATCACAAAGGCAATCCTTAAATAAACTGCCTTCTGCCCTAAAAATAATCCTGAAAATGACATTTTTAGTTATTGCGATACAAAACTTTGGCCTTAAAATTGACGATGAAGAAATCTTTTAGAAGCATAGTATACTTTAACAAAATTGTAGCTTATAATCTGCTTAACATCATAGTCTTTGTAAATTTGTCCTAGGACTTACCACTGCTGAGATAATGAAGTTACTGCAAACCCTGGCAAATGCTGTGCGCCATGATTCAAAAATGGCCGCTATGTTGAAACCAGTGTCAGGCATTTCTTTGTTAATAAATAAAGCTAAATATATGTTATAAACATAGGGTTAACATAGGTAGAGTGAGACAGGTAATTTTTGAAAATATAAAAAGGTAAAATTACATTTGACAAGTAATTATCTTATATATGGTGCAAACTTACAGTCAATACAAAATCAAACCAATATATACAGGGTGGCCCACGGAAAAATAGCCCGCCTCCTATCTCCAGCAGGTGCCTCACTCTGAATTGGAGGCGGTCTATCCCCTTCCACCCTGTCTGCCAATCATGTAACATGTGGGTAAGTCAATAAAGCTTTAGACAAGCAGTTCACTTGCTCATTCTTCATGTCACAATATGGGTGGAAGGGGATTGACCTCCTCCAATTCAGAGTGAGGCACCTGCTGGATATAGGAGGCGGGCTACTTTTCCGTGGGCCACCCTGTACTTTTTAGACATTGAAAAAGTTTAAAAAATGTAAAACACCAAAATGTCTCACTGTTCCTCCTACCTGTGGTACATTTAGTTGCTGATTGGTGACTCTTAATAAGGATTTTTCTTCAGGCATTTCTTTGTTAATAAATAAAGTTAAACATATGTTATAAGCATAGGGGAAATGTAGGTACAGTGAGACAGGTAATTTTTAAAAATATAAAAAGGTAAAATTACATTTGACAAGTAATTATCTTATATATGATGCAAACTTACAGTCAATACAAAATCAAACCAATATACCAATATATACTTTTTAAACATTGAAAAAGTGTAAAAAAATGTAAAACACCATAATGTCTCACTGTTCCTCCTACATGTGGTACAGTTAGACATAATTTTTAGCTATAACACAATATTTGGTTAGTATTAACGAGCATTGTAATTATCTCATTTAATATTAAATGAAATAAATGCTTGCTGTTTCTTAGTTGCCCTAAGCCTTTGTGGGTCGGGCAAGATCATTTTAATATAATTTTTCTCCACTGTTGCTATGTCTTTAATGAGAATAAATAAAAATGTTCTTATATACTTCATACTTTTACATAAAAAATTAATTTCAAATTCATTTTCACCTTTTTTTACTTTCTCTCTATCTTACAGGTAGAGAAAGTATGGTGATCGTCAAAAAAATCGATCTCGAGATTTTGATAAATTTTGACGTTTCATGACTTCCTGAATCCGAAAAAGTGGTTTTTGAATTTCCGTCTGTCTGTCTGTACCTCCAACTAGAGCCTAAACTATTTTACCGATTGAGCTGAAACTTGATATCTAGGGTTTTCATAGCGTTGCCCCGAGGGGTTTTTGGAATTGGATATCTACCCCTAAAATTAAGGGTAGTTTACTGAAGGGAAAAAAGAGAAAAAGTCAATTTTCTCAAAATCGGCTCTAACGATTTTGATTAAATTTCATTTATGAACATTAATAAATATTCCAAACAAAATGGCTACTCTCAATATTTCGGCAAAATGACTTTAAGGGCTCCGGCCTGATGCGTAAATTAACATTTTTTTATAATAGCTCCGAAACTATTTGAGATATGAAATTACTTAGCATTATAAATATGTTATATATTTTATAATACAAATATTTTATTCAAAACATATTTTTATAAAATCAATAATTTTCAATCTATACGCAATTATATATATATATTTAACTTTTTGGACATTAAAGCTAAAGTATTGCGATCGTAAAAAAAATAACCTGAAATGTTGATGGATTTCGACGTCTCATGAACCCCCGAACCCTAAAAAATAGTCTTTTCAATGCCGTCTTTTTGTGTGTCTATTCAAACTTAAAATTAAGGGTAGTTTACTGAAGGGCAAAAAGAGAAAAAGTAGATTTTCTCAAAATCGGCTCTAACGATTTTGATTAAAATTCGTATCTAGGCGTTGATTAAGATTAGAAATAAACTGGCTATTTTCATTTTCCTATGAAAATGATTTTTAGGGTAATTTACAGAAGCGTTAATTTCCGTATCTCCACAACTATTTGAGAAACTAAACAACTTATCATTGCAAAATTGTAGGACTATTAGAAATAAAAAACTTTTATTTGACATATATTGCTATAAAAGCAACAGTTTCTGAGATATTTGCAAATATATTAATACAATTTTGTGAGCTTTAGTTGTAAACATATACTACTTAAGTCTTAACGCAATAATTCTCCAATGCCATAGAGTAATTAAATATAAGTAAGTATCTAAAAAAAGTATGTTATTTTTCCTTAAAGCTCTTAGGAGAAATGTTTGCACAGCAATGATCTATCTCCATATTAGACTCAATAGTCAATAATTACATTTTTTATTGGTCAAAATGTATAAATGAATAATTAAATATCAATGCGATGACTCGATCTGCAACACCTTATAAAATGTTAAAATTTTAACCAGAAATCGAAATTTTAATACGAAGTGTTGACCCTTGTGGAAGACATTAAACTGTTTGAAATGTTCTTAGGTGGACAAAGATGCGCCTCTTTTCTCATTGATTATATATCATTGTATATTATTTTATGTGTGTTCTTATGTGGAGTGGTGATGATACAATGTACATTATTCAGTTCAGAAATCTTACGAGTTTATAGAAAGAGAGAGAAAGTCTGTGCGGTGTGCCGTACCATTTATTTATACTTGTCTACAAAAGTAAGTATTTGCACTAGACCTCTTCGCCTTTTCTTTGAATTCTACAAGCACAAAGTTGTGTGATGTGGAACACACTGAATATTGCTGAAGACTTCCTGTTCAGAATCTGGGTCAGAAAAATTCATTTTGTCAGAAGATTCTTTATACTCTAGCTGAACTCCATCTCCGTCACTATTTTCAATTTCATTCTCTAACAATTTTTTTAATGTTTTACATTTTGCTTGAGGTTTTTTTAGGCGTTTTCTGAGGGCAATTTCCTCTTTAAATGATGTGTAAATCATTATCATGGATTTCCCTCTCCACCTTCCCTTTTTAGTCTTGTCCTTTTTCTTGTTTCTTGGTAATCTCTCTTGTAGATAAACTCGACTACTTGAATGTGGCCTAATTGGGCATGGAGGGACCACATCAAGGTGATCCATAATAGAACTTCTATTAAGATTATCCAATGCTATAGATACAGGCTTAGCTTTATAAAAAGATCTTCTTCTGTAAATATATGTTGATTAAATGGGTATATCCTGGGTTTTTTAAATGCAGCTGCGGTAGTTGGAGGAGTCATGGCTCGTGGATATGCTTCTCCAATACACGAAGTAACAATGTAAATTGAAAATACCTCTCCAGGGTGAGACTTCATCCACGAATCTACAGTAGCATTATAAAATGTGTGGAATAGTTGTAACAATTCTACGTCTAGTGGCTGTAACTTGTTAGTGCAGTGTGGTGTGATTGCCAGCACTGCCAGACCATTGGCTTTGCTCAGATCAAGCGCCTCAATGCAAAGATGACTCTTATGGTTGCCCATGAATAGTAGTGTAGGATTTTCTGTAGATGATTGGGTATGCTTGCTAAAGTATTTTATGACCTCAAAAAATTTCTCCGAATTCATCTAGCCACCCTTTGTTACCCTAGTCCAAGGGATCCTGGTGGAGCACTATTTATCACATGCAGTTTATAATGGACTCGAGGAAATATCAAGCAAGGTGGTATGGTATTGCCAGATGCCCCAACAATAGAGCATGCTGTGATAAGGGTGCAACGCTTTGAACTAATTTACTTTACTGACGTGTTTAGCATCTTTAGGTGCCAAAACGTTTTGAGATGATTGAACCGTCATGGTTCCGGTTTCATCCAAATTGTAAAGACGCATGCCAGTACCAAAACTATTGTGCCAAGCCATGGCCTCTTCTAAATTCTTAATAAATAAATCTACATTGGCCTTACTAAAACCAATGGTGCGGCCTAAACTGCATCCTTCAGGAGTTCTTAATGAAAGCTCTCTAAAACGTTGACGAAATCCTTTAGTCCAAGCTTCTGATGCAAGTTGATCAATGTTCCAACTGTCAGGAACTGACAATTTTTTTTTTTTATCGCAAGTTCATATGCTAGTTGCCGACAATCTTTCAGGGAAAGTTCATAAAACATTTTAGCACATTTTATAATGTAATCACAAAGAGAAATTTTGAGTTCTGTCAGGAATATCTGTTTTACTTTATAGTTTGGAGCCATTTTTGACGGATTACATTTGAAATTTTGAATATATCTGGCTAATGTCTGAAATTTTACATCCTTCATGGCAGCAGCCTCCATGATCTCTGGTGGCATTCTTCCAATGATTTTATCTGTTTTTTCCTTTCGTGACACCTTAATTCTAAAACAAAAAAAAACATGTAATATAAAATTTACTACTACATCTGCTATTTAACACAAAAAAAAAGAAATAAATTTTTTATAAACCTCAACTGCTTAAAAAATGAATTTATAAGCTGTAATAAAAGTAATATTTGGCATATTATATTTTAGAAAAATCCATTATTTAAAAAAAATACTATTAGGAACAATGAGACAATACATTGTAAGGAACAGTGAGACTGTCTCACTGTACCAAATGGGAAACACGGAGACGTTGAGAAGATCTCGCTGTTATCGAGTGAATTTTGTGAGTTTTCTTTATTTATTTTTAAAAAAGAATAATTTTACAATATTAATTTTGTCATCATTGGAGATTTGCTTGTGCTGTTGTGTGTATGGATCCTAAAAATGTTAAACTTATCATTATATGACATAGAAAAAAATTAAAGAATCTCACCCTCAGTGTGCATGATTCCCAACAAACAATGAAGTACCTGTGACAAATAACCTCTCAGCATGATGTGTTTAGGATCGAACATTTACCTCAATGTCAAATTTACAAGCATACGGGGAGATAATTCCTGGTACTATCCAAACCTTCACTTAGATTGGTTCAACTAGTTTAGGGCACATAAATCATATTTTTATTTTTTGAATATTTCATTCTGAGCTTAAAATTTTGGTTGCGATGATAAGTTGGAAATATAGGACATGCTTGACTACAAAATGCGCAGGCAAAAACAAAAGTTAACTGTGAATGTATGCTACTAAAATGCCTAATTAATTGATGAGAGGCAGGCATTTGGTTTCAAGAGAATAATATATTAGTCTCATTTAGCTCTTGGCTGGCATAGCTATTATAAACAAAGTAGATAACTTACTTTTAGAAATAGTTTCCTTACATTCCATTGTACTACAGTTTTGTTAGCTCCGCCAGCAGCATTTAAAGTTTCACTCAATTCGACCCATAAATTGTCAGTATTTATTTTTTTTGAACAAGTTAACTAGCTTCTCCTTAACTAATTTTTTGTGTTCTTCCATGAATTGGATGAGTAAGAGCTTCTGTGTTTCTGATATTTTTGAAGTATTCGACTTGTTATCAGACATTTTAATATAAATTCCAAGCACCATATTAAATTTAGAAGAATACAAATTTGAGGTTTGAAAAAGATGGCACAGTTAGTCTCCTTTGTTTCCATAATTTTCTAAACGCAATCGTCGATTCTATTGGCTTATTTCACTAAGATGTCATCGTCCTTCCAATGTTGTAAGATTGAAAACTCAGTCGCTTGAGAGTAGCAAGCATTCTGTGATACATTAATTCGCACAGCGATAACATTTCAAAATTAACATTTTGTTGGTTGATCCTGCGGCTGGCGAGATTTCTCACAAGTTTCAAAATTAGGGGGTCATGATCTAGACAAAAGTTCGACCTTTAACTTTAATCAGCCTGCCAACTAAACCACTCAATTTCTCATACACATTAATGTAACTTTATTTTGATCCGCTAAGCAAATAGCTAGTTATACTTTTACAATGCTTTGTGATTGGACATTACAGAGTGAAATAATAAAACAATATGAAAGGTATAAATAAAAATATAGTTTTAGATAATAGAGCAAAAGTTAAAATCCTTATCTAGATATAATTTTAATAACAATTTTATAGAACCTTCCATGTTAACAACGCAGACTCTCTGTATTATGTCCCCACCTGAGCATGATTTATTACACCGCTAGTTTTCAATAATCATGTTTGCATTTTAGGGAAGTGATGGGACCACAACAGTGAAAGAAAGGTGAATTGGCTGACATTCATTTAGTGTGCCAAAGACTATAATAATGATCATTCAGTCTTATCCACTTTGTAGGACTTGTATCATAGTATTCTAAATATAGGGCAACAATAATATCATAAGATTATCGCCGAAAATGCATCTCATCAGGGTTAAAATTCTGACGAGCAAGTTCAGGATTAAACTGAGAGTTATACTTCTGTATGACAATGGGTACGTGATTTGGTTTGGTTTCTTTTGATTCCGGTGGTGGTTCTCCTCTGATTTTTGCAAGTAAGGCTTCTGTTCGTTTTTGTTCTTCTCGCTCTCGCCTTAACCTCTCTGCACGCAAGTGTTCCAAATTAACTTTAGGTTTCTCAACAAACACTTCTTTGTCACTATTCCTTGAATTATCACTTGATTCACTACTGCTACTTGAACTAGACCGTCTACACTTTCTTTTCTTTCTTTTCTTGCTATGGTTTTTATGAGATTGTTTAGAAGAACGGTTCTTGTGCTTGTTTCTTGTTTTGGCCCTTTTATTCTTATCTAGTAATTGGTCTTCTTCATTGTGTCTTCGTTTCAGGTTCTTTTGTATGGGATTTAATGAAGTAGGTTTCACTTTTGGTTTGGTTTTCAATTCTTGAGCAGGTAAGAACTTCTTAAATATATTTAAAGGGTCTGCAGAAGCTTTACTTTTACTACCAACCTCTGCATTATCAGAATCATGTGCTGCCCAATTAGGAACTTTATTATACCAGGATACATTTCCAGTTGCCTCTACAGTGTCTTGGCCAAGGTAAGTCAAGTAACCAATTTGTTTTTCATACTTCTCTTTCTCTTCCTTTTGCTCTTTCTCAAACTCTGCGTTAGTCTTGTTTGTTACTATTGTGCCATCCTCTATATCTTCAAACAAGTTTACATGTTTGTTATTACTGACGGGTATTTCAGTTGATAGGGTTTCCACTTCCAAAGACTCATCTTGGTACCTCTTCCTAGATTTCTCTCGCAAAGTTTTAGTACGTGCTTCTTGCTCCTGAAAACAAAATACATTTTATTTAAAGTAACGTTAGGTTGTTTTCATAGAAAAATATGTGAGAGCAAGTGTAATATATTGCAATAAGGTTAGTCAAATAATGACAATAATATTAAATGAAAATTAAGAAAATATTTGTCATTAAGAAGCAAGTTTGAAAGTTGAGTGAGCATAATTATTTCACAAATATAGACCATTTATTTTGACGTATATGAGCACAAACCTATGTTATAAAATGTGAGATATGAAGTGAAGATAAAAAAATTACCAGTGTTTAAATTCATAAATAAACTCATTCAATAGTCATGGAATATTGTTCCCCAAACATCAAGATTTTTAAATTAATATTTTATTAATATTTTGAGGTAAAATACTGTATTCATCATATTATTTGTATACAGCCTCTAGATAGAGCACACATTTTATTTATTTCCTATTTTTTGTTCTTATGTTATTTAAATTAGGGCTGGACTGATCAGCCCTTTTGCCAATCATTTGTTGCGGATCTTGCTGATCACTGATGCCAATCATTTGGTTTATTTTCCTTACAATATTACAGAAATAGTATATAAAGCAACAAAAATTCATTTTTGAATATACACAATTTTTTGTTAATTAAATTCTTAGTAAAATATTAACACACATAAAAAATAATCAAAATAAGCTGTGGCAACTATTTGAAAAAAGGTTTAGGAGGAAGTACAAGGGAGGTTAGTATCCATATCTCTTTGATATAAATCTAAAATGTTCAACTGTGAGCATAAATCATTAGTAATATTTAATAATTATTTAAAAACTATCAACAAGTTAGTAAATGGCTAAGATTCTGTTTATTTGTTTTCATCTTTTCCATGATGAGTAGCTAGCAATTATTATTATTTGTATTTTAAATAATATACTCTAACCATACAATAGTGATGACAAAATGAATAATTTAAAGTCATTAAATATAGTAATCAGTTGATATTTATAACTTTATAAAATAAGTAATAAAGGTGAAGACTATTCTGAGCAGTCCAATAGACATGAACAAGTGTTGATTTTTTTTTGGTAATGTTAGCCCTTCTCGTTCATTCACACTTTCTCTTTCTCTAGTTCGTTGCACACAATATCTCTCTCGCTCACTATGTCTCAATGCAAACTGCCAAGAATGAGTTGCAACAGATGTCCTTTCAAACATGACCAGTAAACAATCCCCACTCCTTCCCTCATCCTTTCAATTTTACCAGCAAGACAATCACTTTTTTTGCAGGTCAGTACAATCCTCGATCATCAGATCATCGGCTTAACCAATCGTGCCATAATCGGCGGTGATCAGATTAATAATTCGCAGTGACCCAGCCCTAATTTAAATAATTGTATTGGTCAAGAATACCTTTCAAAAGGTTAAAGTAAAAACTGTTCAATTAGTACTGCACATATGTCAATATAGAATATAAAAAAAGAGGTTTTAAGCCCAATTCTAATTTTGAGAAATCTGTATAATAATACGGATCACTTTAAAAGTTCTTTAAACATGTTGTTTAGGGGACTAATGACCTACTGAGCATTATATATGGTAGCTGTGGGTGCAACATACAGCAAGAAAGGTTCTTCTCTGTCTTTCCTTCTCCTCTTCGGCTGCCTGAGCTTCATCTTTACGCACTCGAGCTATGTTCTCTTTGGTGCGGACATGCCATCTGAAATATGGAGATTAACCACTTGAAAATATTTTCTGCTGATCACGTGTGTGTTTGATTCTAGTAGTAGTGACAAGAATATGCAAACACACAAACACTCCTTATGATAATATATTACTTATTAAAATTACAAAATTATTATTTTGATATTAATGTTTTCATAGATTCTGTATAAATATATATTTTATGTTCCATATTGTTAGCTTACTTACAAAATCTTGTAACATCAAAAAGAAAATATTTCTGAAGGCAAAATATGATTGTTATAAAAAAATGTAATGCAGTAATATCAAATTACCAGATTATTTTCCCTTATAAAAGGGTGATGAAATCTAGTGCCTTCCTATTTTTCCATTCAATCATAAGATGGAAAAAAATCAGTGTTTAAAGCTTTTGGAAGAAAGATAGCAATAAACTTTGTATTCTTTAAATTGAAAAGTGACACCTGGACATGGTAAGTGAACTTAGAACCTTTGGTTTTGTGTGCCAATACTCCTACCACTGGACTATACAGAAGTCCGTATTCACTTATATTTTAAGGCAGAGTCTATGATGGACGTGTGGAAATTGTCAGCTAAATATGAGCGATCAATTAAGATTGTGAGCTATCAGAAAACACAGCCACCTTTGACTCGGGAGGACTTTATGTTGCACAAAGCATGTCAAAAGATCCTATGAAAACACCTTTACTCTATTGGACTTTTTTTTTCAAATTTGGCTCACCTAGTGCTTACCCCCAGGGATAGTAAGAAGACCAAATTTTAATATTTTCTTCTACAGTACTATAGTTTTTAAGCTATGGGCCCTGAAATCTAAAAAAAAATCCCAATTTTCTGCTGACACACAATTACAAAGTATTAGCACTGTGACTTACTACTGGTTTAGATTATACACATGATTGCAAAATAAATTATTACTAAAGCTAGAACTGAAATAGAAGTCTTGGGGAGAAAAATAATTGTAGCTTATTTTACAAAGCTTTTATGTGACACCTAACAGCATTAGTTTAATATAATTTTTAATTTCAAGGTTATGCAATACATCTTTGAACTTTCATTTCTAAGTGTGTAGGCTCAGTTATTGTGTATACAGTGGTGTTGCGTGAGAGTGTATATTTTCCACCATGGTTGAAAAAGTACTTAGTACAACAAATTCCTCAAGCTGGTTTTATTTGATATCCTCCAGTGATGTGTGATTCAAAGCAGTCAAAGCCCCTCCACTCTTCTTAAGACAGTTCAATACATTGTTTGTGGTGTGGCTGAATCCAAGACATTGTGATCACTACAGTCTACAGGCATCCAGGACGGTCCAGTTCTTAACTTGATCTGTCATACATCCTCACTTCTGACAACCTGATCAGTCTCTTTAGGTAAGAATTATATATTGGGTGGGAGCACAAAAGCTTCCTCCAATTGCTCTTTTGACACGTGTGTTTGACTAGTGAAGGAGTGAGGGGGGCCAGACTGAGCGAGCGAGCGCGCAAGTGACTAAAATCTAACATATTGGTTGTAATGAGAGGTCACCAATTGGAGCGCGCAAGCGAGCGGCTGAGCGTGCATGCTTGAAAGATAGAAGTGGTTCTATTTTTCAAGTGCGTGCGCTCGACCCAGTACCTACAGTCTAGTTTACAGGCGCTAGGCAATATTATTATATGTTGGTTCATTGAGTGCTAGGAAAACTTCTCATTTTGACATTATTATTATTATCGATAGGTTTAGCACACTTGCTACTAACGACCTAATTTAATCAATTGGTAAGATCATAAACCATACCTATATGTATACATATATATATACATAAATACACATATATATATACATATATACACATATATATACATATATACACATATATATACATATATAGCTATACATATATATACACATATATATACATATATATATATATAAAACTGATATGATAAAATACTTCAATATTATCAAAGTAGGCCTTTACAAATAAGAATCACCATTAGCGTGGAAAGAGGATGAGAAAATCACAACAATAAATCACTTGTTAAAACCACCTCAGTTCACTGAGCCAAGATTCGGAGCCTCCTCATCAACAACTAACGAGAGCTATCTGCTTATCATGTGCTCGCTCACCGCTCACCAGTCTTTAATCATTAGTTATGTCTGTGTTTAGATGGAAACAAATTTCAGGGCATAAGGTTATTATTACCTTTAATTATTTTTTTCCATACAGGCCCAGTAATAAATATTTTCTTAATTTTAATAAGTATATATACAAAAGTAATAAGGTGAATCAAACAGTAACAATTTTAAAATTGACTTTACATTATTATTAGAAAATGATAAATGTACTTAGGTCTACCAAAGTTATAAAATAACATTGGGCCACATTTTGTGACATTGTCTGAAATGTGTCTATCTGAGAACTCGCATGAATATTCCTTCCCATAAGACCAACCTTCCATGCGGGAGTAAATAAGAATTTAGATTTTAGGTTAAGCTAAATATGGTTATATTGATGAAATAAATTATTTGATAAATTTTTGGAAATACTTTTTAGTGAGAAAATGTGTTCATGAATACACATTTTGTTGCCGCATGGAAGGTTAGGTAGGTTTTGTTATGTTTGGATAGTTTATAATAATAAACATATTATTTATTGGGTGCTATGTTTGGACATTTCCATTCCTTTAAATAGCTATGGTATGTTCTTCTGCGACTTTACATGTTGAGTCCTACTCCGGTGCAAGTTAACTTATATACCGCTAAATTGATGATGAATTATTTATTAAATGTGTAACGTTCATTATTTGACAATATGTTATTACCATAAGTTAACCTAATTTTACATTTTGATCTGCAATAATTTTATTTTATTATATCAATTAACTTAAAAAATTGTATCAATCAATTCGTTTTATGTATTTTTGAGCAATATATCTAAGTCTTAAATTCTAAAACTCAAGTTATGTTGAACAAACTTTATCTATGATATATTTTTATAAAAACAAAAATGGTTGTGTGCAAGAAAACACCAGAAATCATCTCATTTTAAATCCAAAGGCAGTTCCTCTTTAATATTTCCTTCTTTGACTCTTTATTAGACTTGGGTGTAAAAGTGAATTTCCCAAATTACTATTAACACACTCATTCCATAGTTTATTGTATTAAAGTTTTAATATAATTAAATGCACACTCAATTACTTTTATGTAGATTTTTGACAGTGAGACTTCAAATCCATAATCTAGAACCATGGTTCCCAAACTCCACGCTACACTTGTGCTTTCTTTATCAAATAAACTTAATTTCCACATTTATTTTGACTAACAATTAATTTGAAACAGATGTTAATATCCAATAACTCACTCTAGTACCATATTATAGCTTACTTTACAAAATGATGTTGAAATATAATAAGTATTCCAGTATTTTCTTTGATTCTGTCAATGTTTGAAAATGTACTTATAAATAATTACAAGTACAGTAGCCTACATTAATAATAAATTTTGCAGTAATAAAAATTATTGCTTATAAAAAAAAGAGGAAATTACCATTCTACAAAAATTAAGTTTTAAAATGATATTTCTTAAGATTGATAAATAGCAATAATATCAAGTAGGCCTACATAGTTTTGTATATTTATAATATTTATTCTAAGATTCAGATCAATCCCTTCATCAGCAATATCTTTTGAAAAAAGGTTGAAATTGTACTGCACATTTATGTTCATTGTTGTGTTAAAACTATGAAGCATGCAATTTAAAACAAATGGAGAGCACAAATGTGTAGGTAGGCCTACTATGTTCAATGAAGTAAAACACTTTATTCAAATATATAATTATATTTGTGAATGAAACATCACCCATAACTACATCTAAATGAGTTTAAAGTAGGCCTATGTAAGAGGTTGAATAAAACTGTGTGTGAGAGTTTATTTAAGGTTATTTACTAAAAGATCTACAATTCTATTTTCAAGATTTGAGTTTACTAAGGGAAAATACAAAATGTTGTTGATGTAGACATTTGTATACTCACAGTACCCTGCGAAATAGGTGAGTCAAGCAAATATTATCTAAATTATTAATTAAAAGGCATAGCTAGTATATAGCCGGATGATCTTTTTTTTTGTCTGATATTAACTAAAAATGTTAAGTTTAAAAAAAAATGTAAACATTCTTAATCCACAATTGTATATAGATTATTTGACGATGTCACCAGATGTTTTGAGGTGAATTTGGGATTTTGTCTCAGACTTATTTGTGGCATTATCATAAATAAATTATAAATTATTTAGGCCTAGTGCTCTTGTTTTGGATTAAATGCCTTACCTTTTCTTGGGAAGAATATTCATGTTTTAGTCAGAGTTTCAAAAATGTCAACCTTCCCAACTAATCTAAAATTTTACACTTTTCTAATAATGTGCTAAAAGTTCGAATACATTTTAAAATTAAATTAATTTGATTATACACAATCATATTATTGTAAGTTTTTTTTTAGCCTTTAATTTTACCAAGTACACCATAGTAAAACATTATTTCTCTCTTATAAAACCAAACTTCTCTTTTAATCCCAAGGCTTACTTATTTGAACACAAATCCAAGCTATTAATATCACTGATTCATGCATCATAATATGCATAAATTTGATAGAAATTTATTTAAATGAACGTGTTCACAATCAAAGTTTAACAAAAGTAGTGAATATTGCTCAAATCATAAAGTGGATTTTATGCTGTACATATAATTCATGGACTTTATTAAGCATAGATGACCCTTGGATTTGAGCAGATATATTTATTAGACAATGGGAATGCAAACAGATGCTCTAGTTCCCTAGGCAATTAAAACACTAGTAACACAGTATAAGGAAAATAAATTTAGTTCGTGTTTGAACATTGTCTTTATTTCAATTACAAATGAACACCAGTGCCGCATTTAGAAATATGGCGCTAGGCACATGAGCTGCAAGAGCCACTCCCCCTTCCGTCCCCCTCACAACCCGCTCCCACCAAAACATAATATTGTTATTTTTTAATGAACACAAATAATAATGTTGTTGGCCTATTTATTACTACTATATACCGTATATCCCCTATAATTATATGACCACTCTGAAAAATGGTTGTGCTCGTCTATATCTGGTACAGCTTTGCAATTCGCATATGAATGACTCAATTATAAGCAGACATATGGCCATAGTAGACACAATATAACTCTAACAATACACAAGTGGTTTTAACAAGCAAGCTTCAGTTACAGCTGAGTCCGTGTGTGTTGTTTTAGTGAAAATTATGTTCATTCATGTTGAAGACAAAGGTTTCGGTTTCACATCCCGTGATGTCGTACCTCGTAAAGGCCGCTGCTGTAATCAATTTAATTTTTTTAAATGTTGCGCCCCAAAAAATCTCGCACCCTAAGCACATGCCTAGCCTGCCTAGTGGGTAATGCGGCGCTGATGAACACGAATGTGACTGTGATTGAAATTTTGTGGAAATACTACACTTTTGTCTCCATTGTCTAGAAGTAGGTCAACCCAAATATTTATGACAATAATAAAATCTAATCATTACCAAAGAAAGAATAAAAATCTTGCTTAGTAGTGCAAGCACTACTTAAATTAGATTAAATAGGTATATATATATATTTAAACACAATTTATTGAATGTTACTTATTGATTAAAACCTTAGAGTAAGTATTTTTTACAGATCATACACCCAAGTGTATGAGGAATGATTGTGAGGATATGGTTGGTGTACACATGGAGAATGTGAATGTGCTGTTATATGCAGATGATAACGTATTAATGGCTGAGAATGAACGTGGCTTGTATAATGCATAGAATCGTTTGACTGTGGTGACAGGCAGAATAGATCTGTAGAGTAATTTACAATGAATGAAACGAAAAGAAGCCTCTGGAGGACCAGTGTTACGAACACGGACAAATGGACTGTATGGTGTAATGGGAATGGATAGAGGCAACTCACCTTCACTTTATATGGTCTGACTGCAGTGGCGCAGGAACTGGGGGGTACGGGGGTAAATTTTACCCCCCCTAAAAATTGAGGTGGGTAAAAAGTATCATTTTTACCCCCCTCCCCAAAAATAATATAATAAAACTTTTAGATAATGTAAAGGTCTTGTTGAATCAAGATACAAAGTTCACACTAAGGTAACATAGTAAAAATAAAATGTGCTTGGAGCACACACTGAAAACTCTGATAGTGATACCAGCTACATCAGCTACTGCAGCAAGAAGTTTTTCAATGATTGTACGAAAAAAAAACTATCTTCGCTCCTCGATAAGGCAAATTTGACTAAATCACCTTTATTTGCTGAATGCATACCCTGAGCGGCTCAACAAACATGAAAATGGCAAAATTAGTTATTGATTTTATAGCTAGTAGCGAATATAGGGCAAAGGTGAATGGATACCTATTTTAATTTTCATAATTTTTAACTAAGCCACATCAGATATAATTTTTCTTAATTTGTTTGTGTGTATTAATTATAATGTTTGGCACGACTAAAATAAATGATAAAATGCAAAATGGGACAGTTAAATACAGACATCCCTCGTCATACGCGATATCACTTTAGAATTTCGCCATAACGCGATTAAGAAATAATAAAAATAATGCATGGTCAGCATGGTTAGCAGTCACCCTGTGCGGTGATGGAGTGACCTTGTGCACACACATTCTAGTGAGGACAATGATCTTTATTGTACTGTTTAGTGTTAAGGGGGTGGTATTGACAACAATGGATATGCATGGGCAGAAATTAAACAGTCCTGTATGAAGGGAGTTTGGAAAAATATTTGGCCTGATGTTTCTGCTTCTCATGATTTTGGTCCTGAACACGAGCTTTTCAATTAAAGACCTGACATTGTTGACATAGCAAGATGTTGGATTTGAGGACGTATACCAGGCTCCAATCCCACTCTATAGAACTCGCCATTGAAGATCTTCTAGAAATGAAGAATGGCATAAAGGATGAAGAGGAAGATCCCTATGTTGTTGAGCCTATTAAACAACTTTTAACAAAACAAATTGCTGAAATTTTAAGCACATTGACAGTGTAATAAGAATCATTGAAGAGAATAACCCTAACATGGGTAGAAGCGCCAAAGTCGCCAGAGAGATTGAGTTATTTGGCTTGCTACAAAGCTCTCTATAGAGAGAGGAAGAATGCTGCCCGTCAGCTGAGCCTTGACCATTTCATCAAAAAGCTGAAAATCTTCAGTCTAACGACCTAGGGCATTCACGACAGCAAGAGCTGTCAGGCAAGAGTCTTCAATAGAACAGGAGCTTACCATCCCAGCTGGGCCTTCCAAGAGCAAGAGTTTACAGTCCAAGGGACTTCAAGAGAGCAAGAGCTTACCATCCCAGGACCTTCAAGAGAGCAATAGCCTACCGTCCAAGGGCCATAAAGAGAGCAAGAGCCTACCGTCAAGATAGCAAGAGCTTACCATCCCAAAGCCTTCAAGAGGGCAAGAATCTACCATCCCGGGCCTTCAAGAGAGCAAGATCCTACCATCCCAGGGCCTTCAAGAGAGCAAGATCCTACCTTCCCAAGCCTTCAATAGAGCAGGAGCTTACCATCCCAGCTGGGCCTTCCAAGAGCAAGAGCTTACAGTTCAAGCGACTTCAAGAGAGCAAGAGCTTACCATCCCAAGTCTTCAAGAGAGCAAGAGCCTACCGTCCCAAGGCCTTAAAGAGGGCAAGAATCTACCGTCCCAAGGCCTTAAAGAGGGCAAGAATCTACCATCCCAGGGACTTCAAGAGAGCAAGAGCTTACCGTCCCAGGGCCTTCAATAGACCAAGAGCCTACCGTCCAAGGGCCATTAAGAGAGCAAGAGCTAGCCGTTTCAGAGCCTTCGGGAGAACAGGAGCCTACTGTCCTAGGGACTTCCAGAGAGCAAGAATCTACCGTCCCAAGGCCTTCGAGAGAGCAAGAACTAACCGTTTCAGAGCCTTCCAGAGAGCAGGAGCCTACTGTCCCAGGGCCTTCCAGAGAACAAGAGTTGATAGTCCCAGGGCCTTCAAGAGCCTACCATTCAAGGGCCGTAAAGAGAGCAAGAGAGTGATAATCCACATTTCCCAGATCCAGTTAATTTATCATGCGAATTAAGATTAACAGTAATTGTACCTATAGCGTTGTATTAATTAGATAAATTTATTAAAAATTGCATTTGTTTACAAATTTCAAGGGATTGAAGATTGACAAAAGGTGTAGGCTACGTATAGCATTGTACTAGTTAGATAAATTAATAAAAATTGCATTAATTTACAAGTTTTAGGGGTTTTTTTCCTTTGGAGTAGGCCTAATTCCTATCTCACCAATGTTAAAATCAATTCTCTTTATGGATTTTCGTATTACGCGATTATTTATCAGAAACCAATCACTCGCGTAGTGCGAGGGACAGCTGTATTACATTTTCCTGGTCTTTTTTAATCTCAAAAATGTTATCCCCTATAAAAACACATGATTATTTTTACCCCCCCCCCCCCCCCAAATAAAAAACGTTCCTGCGCCACTGTCTGACTGGTAGTGTCTTGGCACAGTCCTCTTCAGTAACGCACACAAATAAAAAACTAGACCACTTCCGGGTGAAGGTTCATGGAACCTTTTTCACTTCTGTCTCGATCGAGTCTCCGTGCACGGCACAATTAAATCAACAAAAACTAAAACTCCACGCCAGCGACACTTGGCGGGAAAACAATAAACATATAGTGGTCCAGGTATGGTCTTGTTGCCTCCAAGAGTGGGGAACCAAACAAACAGTCTAAACCTCAACAATAACAATCAAAATCACAAAACAAAACAAAAAACACTTCAATTTCGAGGCATAGAGAACCTAGATAAAAGGAGTACTATCCAAAGAGGACTGAAACATGAAGTATAGAATTAATAATACTAGTCAAACAATAGAAAAATATACAAACAAGATCTTTGTATAGATGTCTCTTAAATTAAGGTGATAGTTTTTGTTAAGGATGGATTAGGAAATGATTGTCATTTGTCAACTTAATTCAAATGTAAAATTGTTAGAACAAGTGAATGAGTTTGTGTATCTGGGCAGAATCTTCTGTAAAAATGGAAGGATAGATGGTGAAATTGACAGATGGCATCTCGGAGAGTAGTTGAACACATGTGGACTATTGCAAAGAATGAAGTAGAATCGAAAGAGGCAAATATGGCAGTATATAAAAGTGTGTTAGGACCAACATTGTTTTATGGATGTGAAGCGTGGGTTTGTCGGGAGTAACATAATAGCACTAGTTTAATGCAGTTGGATTGAGATATTTAATAAATGTACCTGGAAAAACTCATATAGACAGAGTCAGTAATTAATGGGTCCTGAAGGAGTGCGATTTGAAAGGAAATCCAATAGGTTAATGTGAAAGAAGCGTTTTACGTTCATTTAGGCATGTTGAGAGGATGAGTGTGGATTGAATGACGAAGCAAATATATGAAGGTATTATGTGTTAATCAAAAGGAAGGGCTAGGCCATGTAAGACGTGGCTAAATGTTGTATATGAATGTGTGAAAAAGAAAAATATTAAGTGGAAGGACTACCTTTTAAAACTTGAGAAGCGCTATCAGCGCAACTCCTAAGTAACGTCCATATATGGAACTATTTGGATTGTTTAGCCGATACCGAGCTAGAGTTGCGATGTTGTCATATTTGTCAAGTTTGATCTGAAAGAGTGAAGGGGGAGCGAGCTAATCTATTATTTACATGGGTCAAGTTTCTTGAGAGGGAAAGGCAAGTGTGCGGCTTTTATCAAAAACCACACTCTACAGAAATCTGCTGCTCTATTTTTAGATTGAATTCAAATAATCAGTTGTATGGTTTTCTGTATATATTTCTTACCTAGGGGAAGAAAACATTTTTCATTCGACTTTCTCGTAGACTGTTTTTTTGGTGACAAGATTGGGGTTCAAATCCCAGTAAAATGTACTGAGTTTTCTTTTTCTTAAAACGGTTCCAAACATGCTATTATTATTTATTTATAGCACTTCGTCTTACTACCCGTTCGGTTTATACACTTATTTACTAATTACTCTAATGTGTAAGGCATCAAGAAGGTTAAATTAAGAAGAGGTGCATCCATATTTTTGTGGAGTGAGAGCGAAAAATTATTTAGAAAAAACACGTGAGTGCACCTGACCGGAATTGAACCGTGCTCTCCCCGTCTTCAGCGTGTCAGTTGAACACGGTGGGTAACACACACTATTAGACTGGATTGCTGGGGGTGGGAAGATTGAATTTCAAATCTCAGTTGGGTGCAATAAAGGTATTTTCCCTAAAATGGTTCCCTACTCTCACTCTACGCAAATGTTGGTACATTAAATCTAAAATGTCACCTTCCTCATTCCTATTTCATTAGGGTAATTAATGCATGTGTATAATACTATGAAAAAAAATACTATTGTAAGGACTACCAAGAGTGTCGGCAAAACTTTATTAGTGTCGGGCGAGGTAGTTTGTAAAATACTATTGTGATGACTAATTATTCCATGGTTTTATTAAATTTGGGGTCTGGCATAATCGTTTGGCATATTGATATCTTAAATTTGACACACAAAATATTCTATTATCATTCATGATAGTTGATATATCATCAGAATAAGAATAACCTTTGGGTAAGTGGGTGAAATGCGGGTTGCGGGCTGCCCCTTCAACTGTAAAGCTCCTTGTGCACAGGCTGCTAGGAAGAGGCATATTCCAATAGAGTGTAGCACTATCGGTTTGTCGTGCTCGTGACGGTCCGGTTGAAGAGGGAGATAATAATAGTATCATTACCTCTCTCTCTCACTTAACTTCTCGCTTTGAGTACAAATATAAGTAAGGAAAGAAGGGATTAGTAGCCAAATAGGAAATGTTTATAGAGGGGTTTGGTGCAATACAATGCTATCGTTAGAAGGACAAATACTTTTAACTAAGCCTAGCGCAAGTGTGGATCCAGGGCTAGTTGTCTGGGTTTGTGCGGTTGGAAGGGTAGATAGGTTTTCATGAGGCTCCCTCAAATATAAATTTAATTAATTTTGCTGTTGAGGGAGGGAGGGATTGGGGGGGGGGTGAAAATTGGTTTTCACAAGGCTCCTTCAAGGATAAATTTAATAATTTTTATTAATAATAATTTTGATAATAATACTGTCAGTTTAATAAAATAGTTGAAATTAACAATTAATATATAATGATGATGATGATGATGATGATGATGATGATGATGATGATAATAATAATAATAATAATAATAATAATAATAATAATAATAATAATAATATAATAATAATAATAGGACTTTAAGAAAGAACACAATTTGGATTAACCAGTTTGTAATTTTAATACAAAAATAACATAAAACAAAAAGTCGCCGTCACAATAAAAGTAATAAATATATACTGTACTTAGGTCTAAAGTGTTTTAGTATTAGAAGAAAAAATATATATTTTAATACTAAATTTAATAATATAAATACTGTAACATTTTAGTTTTAATCCGCTTGTTTTGCTCTAGAGCTAAGTTGAAAGAGCTGTTGCCTAATTTTGATTAGGTTGTGTAGGAAATAGGCTTAGGAAGGTGTTGGTGTTAAGAGTCGCTCATTCTTTACAACTCAAAGTATTGGTTTCAATATTTATGTTTATTTTCTATGCAGGAGGGGACGATCGCACACTAACCCCACCTGGATCCGTCCCTGGCCTAGCCAGGAAAACTCAAAGAAATATATGACTTTTGATGCTTATCAGAACCAATTCACTGTGCTGTTTGTAAATATGATTACATATTCCAACAAGTTAATATAAAAATTTAAATACACTTTTTGGAATATGTGAGATGAAAATGACATTAAATAAAGGTTTTTTTAAAGTAAGATAAACACTTTTTTAATTATGATATTCAACGAAATACAATAAGTGTAATGATCTTGATATTTTTAGATACAATTATATTTAACTAGGACTGATCACCATTAATGATATTATTGAAATATTTAGGCCTAAATACTATAATTGATTTAAAAACGAAATTAGATACAGGTTCATATTGTTTACACTGGCATCATACAAACTGCTCAATAAGCTGTAAAAAATATCTAGAAGGCTAGATGAGACATGTGGCCGACACGATTTGGAACAACTGGTAGACAAGTTCATGCTTAGGTGGACAAATTGACAGCAAACTGGTCGACCAATTGGGGTTCCAGCAAACTGATCGACAACACAATGGTTAATATGTGTGGAAAAAGTGGTCGACCGATAAGTGATTGTCACGCAAAAGCAATGTCGACCACATAGTTGATGTGAGTAGGACCATTTGATAAAGAGCCAATTGGTCGACAAAAAGTAGACAAATATTTAGAATGCTAGGTGGGTCAAGTAGCCGACACTAATATGACTCACTGGTCGACTAGCTCATGCATAGGAGGACAAAGTGATCTACATACGAATGGTTGACCAATTTGGGTGCATAAAAATAATCGACAAGAAACTGGTCGAAACGTGTGGACAAAGGGATTGACAGACAAGTACTCTATACGCAAGAGTACTTAGACCAAGTTGTTGACAAGAGTAGGACCATGTGATAGACAACCAACTGATCGACAAAATATTAACAAATATTTAATAGACTAGGTAACTAGTGGTCGTCGACTCGTCGAAAATTACATACATAGAACAACACAGTGACAGACAGCCAACTGGTTGATAAAAAAACAACTGGCAGACAAACGTTGAGATGGATCCATATAATAGTGGACCATAAGTTAATACATTACAAATAAAGAACTCGCTAAGCCAAAAGTCAGGTGTTTTATTTTTGTATCCAGGTGTTCTTTTTCCACTGTACATTTAGTTACATTCCTGTCAATGTCTGTCATCTATTAATAATAACTTACTTTACTTTACTTAAACATTAAATAAAAAATATCCCTTCTGTTTAATGTACAAATAAAAATAATTAAATATAGGTAAATCCACCAATACAAGGCATTCATACAAATATTAAAGTTATTATTTTTATTACAATAAAATAATCAACCAGAATATACACATTTCCTTATCCATATCACTTACAAGTAGCCTAAGTAACGCTGTTATCTCTTGACTAAATATTACTTTATTTGGAAAGATTCTCACCTGGATTTTCTTTTTAATTGAATGTATTTAGAAGCTATTTGGCTTTGTTACTTGGATTATTTTTGAAAATTATGTGTATGTATAATCTATTTGGAGTGCTTCCCTCCCAGAAAATTATTAAAATTGGATGTTTCTAGAAACTATTTGG
This sequence comes from Timema podura, assembly GCA_033556935.1. Taxonomy (NCBI): domain Eukaryota; kingdom Metazoa; phylum Arthropoda; class Insecta; order Phasmatodea; family Timematidae; genus Timema; species Timema podura. Next base: position 54,269,800 of record JAVRXN010000005.1, read on the forward strand.
AGTAGTCCTCACCTGGCACATTTTTGAAAATTGAATGACTTTAGAAGTTATTTGCAGTTTTATTCAAGTCTCTTAGCTTCATATTCGAGAATATAAGAACGTGTGAACTACAGCTAGAAGGGGGTTAATTTATTCCAAGAGGGGCAACCGCCCCTCTCCATACTCCCTTACCGTTTTCCCTGTCCCTAATTTGAAGTGGGCCTTCCCACTTTTTTAAATTAGCCTCTTTAAAAAGATATTTAGAGTAGTCCTCTCTACAAATTATTTTGAAATTTGGATGTTCCTAGAATCTATTTTGAGTAGCGTCCTTCGGATTTTTTTAAAGTTTGGATGCCTTCAGAAGCAATTTTTAATAGTCGTCAAACAGTTTACTTTTTTAAAATTCAGATCTATTTGAAGTGGTTTTCCTCCGAAAATGTTTAAAATTTAGATGCTTCCAGAAGCTATTTAGACTGCTCCTAACTTGAATTTTTTTCGAAAGCTAGATGCCTCTAGAAACTATTTGAAGTGGTCTTCTCCGGAAAAGCTCTTGATAGTTGATTCTTGAGGTTATGTAAGATCTTTCAACTTCATATTCGATAATATCAGAGGATTTAAAATATATTTAGGGGGGGTGGGATTTATTCCAGCTGGGATTATTTTCAGGGGGACGATGCCCCTCTTGCCCCCACCCCCTCACCCCACAGTTCTACCACAACAGATTGCAGTACTGCACAAATTTCTTAAATTAGTCTATGTAAAAAAAAATGCCGACCATCTCCTGTTGGGAGACTTTACCACGATCCACCAAAGACAGGACCTCTCCCTCCCCACTAAGAACGAGGGTACATCCATGTTATTACTCTACATTCTCAACGTACATTTTTTAAAGGTCTGGATAGAAAGGTAATTATTGTACGTATGATGTGTCCTCAGCTACAAGTAGAGATTAGGCAAGATAAACAGTAGTATGCATAGGCCTATACATTTACAAAAAGGGCTTCACCCAGTGATGGTGGAAATTTGTGTAGGGGTGTATACGAATCTTTTTTAAAAAAAGGAACTGTCCCCCAAGTCAAAGGAGATCCGGGGACTCAACACCATAAATTTTGTGAAAATTGAGTGCTATTAGAATACATTTTGAAAGGTCCTTGTCCAGAAATATTTTGAAAATGAGACTCCTTTCCAAGATATTTGGAGTGATCCTCCCCTAATTTTTTTTTGAAATTTGGATACCCCTGGAAGCTAATTATAGTTTTCCTGGCCTAGAATTATTTAAATTTAATTTTTCTAGAATTAATTTAAAGTGGTTTTTCCCATGGCAAATGTTAAAATGTGTATACACAAGAAAATAATTATAGTGGTCACCACCTTTAAATTCACGAATGATGGCAAAATTCAAGCACATTTCCCAGGATTTTTTCCCCCAATTTTCCCGGTGAGTGGCCACCCTGAAAATATTACTCGAGGTATATCCTTCACAATTAATTATAAATAACACTTACATCACCTCCTGACAAAATACTACTTTAGCTCTATCCCTCACGATTAATTACAAGTAACTCTGTTAAATCACGTCCCAACAAAATATTACTTTAGCTATAGGCCTATCCCTCAAAATCAATTACTAGTAACACTGTTAAATTACTTATTGACTAAATATTACTTGATATAGACTAATATATCTGTTGTCAGCAGCAAAGTGTTGTTTTAATCTCAAAAAAGTTTAAGATATCTATTTAGAACCAAATCGTAAAAGCCATTATTTATATATTCCAAGTTTTTGAAAAAGCATTCAGCAGTAAACTACCCATAAACGACATTTTATTAAAAAAACGAGTAAACTTGTACAATGCTACTCGCTTTGCTCGCTAGGGTCTACACCCCCAAATCCCCAGTGAATTTTCTTTGCCAGTGGATGTAAACTAATGTAATTCTAGAACAGTTTTATGGGTCTTTCCGTTTAGCCACAAGAAACCTCCAAAGAAAGGTCCACACCGACTTTAATGTTGCTCCACCCTTTTGAAATTTTTCGGGATTTAAAAATTAAAATTTTTAACTTTTTGGAATTTTACCGTCGGTTACAGGCTAGACGCTATAAGTTTGCCAAATTTCAAGTTTCTAGCTCATCTGGAAGGGGGTAAATATTAATGTCAGTGAGTGGCTTTATAGTAGTCTAATAACTCGCTTTGCTCGTTGGGGGCTCCGCCCCAAACACCTGGTGGGGTTTCTTTGCAAGTGGATTTAAACTAATGTTATTCCGGAGCCGTTTTTTGATAGGTCTTACCATTTAGCCACAAAAGTTGCTCTACCATTTTGAATTTTTTTCGGAGTTTAAATTTTTTTTTTTTTAGCTTTTTGGAATGGTGTGTATGTGTGTGTGTGTGTGTGTGTGTGTGTGTTGCACTTGCCTCATTGAAAACCATATTTGGAGCAACATTAGGGGGTGCCATGGTCTACCTGGCCCCCCTTGTAGACACGCCTATGTAAAACATAATTTATATCTGACATGTACCTTCTTCAACATGTAGGCCTACATGTACAGTTTCAATACTAGCTTGCATAGTTTTAGATTTAAAAAAAGCTGGTGATTTTTTTTACCTTATTCTCTTATGTTAGCCTATATTGTACTACTTAAAAAAAAGGAATTAATATCAACACTCTGCAAAATTAATTTGAATTAAAAACAATAATAATAAAATAAAAAACTTTGAACGCAAAAACAACGTTTCTAGACAAAAAAACTTCTATCCTTTATTATTAAAAATCCATCCCACTTTCGTGGTAGAAAGGTCTAAGATGTCACTCTCACCATAGACTTGACTGCCGATAATGGAGATATTGGGGTTTGAATCCTGGTTGGGTGTACTCAAGGTGGTTTTTTCTAAATGGTTTCTCACTCTTCTTCAACGCAAATTCGGGTATATTTCCTCTAAATTATGTTTACTCAACCTTACTACACTAGTGTAATTAGTTCATATGAGTACAGCCCAAACGGTTAGGTACTATGTAAATAATCAACTATCATTAGTCAATACTAACATTGCAAATGTTTGTCTTACCTTTGCGATGCTAATCTCGTGTTTTTTTGTATTTTTCTCGGCTCATTGTAGGGATTTTCAGTACTGCCAACATTTCTTTAAATTGTGAGTATCCTGTTCCGATTGAAACACTGCCCCACTCAACAGCGTCATTCAATTCGTTTTTGTGTATGGATTGTTTTGAGGTAATGCATTGATTACCATCACGATTGTCACAAAAATAAACCAGAGTAGATCAAGCCATTTCTTATTTCCTTTTTAGTTTATAGTGACTAACGTACACGATTTGTTTAATAAAAGGCTTATTCATAATTGGTGACCTAGTGGGAGAATCGTGCCTTTCAATGTTTTCTATGACAAGTGGTGGTAAGTATTGTCATTATATATTCAGGTTTTGAAAGATTATTTACTACGAGTGAAGGATGTTTCCACACTCGGTAGTAAATCCTCCAATTCGTCATCTTCATTAAAAATGTATATGTCTGCCTGCATATCTTTGGAACTGGAGTTTCCTGCATTGGTGTAAAGTCTTCACTTTCTTGGGCGCAAGTCCTAAAACCATTAAATAATAGATATTTTCTATGTGTATTTCTTACAGAACGTCTTATCATCCGTCTAAGCTATTCGCAATTAGTTATTATAATAGTATAAGAGTGAATAAAGCAGACTAGAGAGGAAATGTACCACGTTTGCGTGGAGGAAGGGGAAACTGTTAATAAAAGAAGCCTTAGTAGATTACACTAAGCCGGAATTCAAACCTTGACTTACCGCTCACTGACAGCCAGAGAAACGTGTAATTTACTCGGCATGCATACTGATTAGGGTTTATAATTACTAAACCATAACTTATAAATTATATAGTAATATAATCAACACCTTAGATTTTGTGTATATCTAAGGGCTATTTTAAACTTTAGGTAGCCAACAAACTCGATTACAAAATCTAGCTGTCATTTCCGTTTGGAACCAATTTAACGTGGCCACATTTCATGTACAAGACTGTACACTTTTTTTTTTACAATTTATTTACCAACATAAATATATTTTGCACATTTTTGGCATACTTGCAGAATTTTTTTAGAAAATAAACAAATAACATAAGCCTAAATATACTTTAACAAACACAAAATACAAAAATTAGTTGTAATATTTTCAAACTACATTTAAGGGATTCAAATTTGTTTCTGGTGAAATACGATTCTCCATCTCTTCTTTAAATCTATGGATCGTTTGCTCTTTTTGTATACTTTACTTGGAAATGGACGAGGCTTAGGCATTTTGTACACAGTAAAATTCACATAAAAAATTGTTAATATCAAGGCCGTAATCGAGGGGGGGTTTGCGGTTCAAAAAACCCCTTGAAATTTTATGAACAATATATATATATAAATATATATATATAAATATATATATATATATATATATATATATATATATATTGGCTTTATTTATGGTTTAAACAATATCAAAATTATGGTACAAGTACAAATTAGGGTGTTGTGTTACCATAAAAAGCACTTCAGAGAGCATCTATAGGTGTTTAGTATCTAGAATTTTTTCTAGCCTTTGGCAGCCATGGTGCTATGTTACCATAGAAAAAACTTCAGATAGCTTCTAGAGGTGTTTAATATTTATAATCTTTTCTATTCTCCGGCAATTGGGTGATGTGCCCATCAACCCCCCCTGAAATTATTGGCTGGCTACGGCATTGATTAATATAATTATATTTATGCCGGTTAAATGTTAGCCAACGCTCAAATTAAAATATAAAACTAAACAATGTCAAAGAATAATGGTAACGATAGACTATACAGCTTTCACACATTATATAGCTAACATCACATATTATAAAACTAACAGGCAAGAACAGTCAAAAATATCTGAATATTACTACTTGTATGATTTTGTACCTCAATACGGTTCTCAGCTGATTTTGAAAAGTTTGCTAATGGCCTTCTTCCCCCTCATCACTCCTCGCTTGCCCACCGCTTTCAATCAAAACACACTACCTGTGTTTGGTTCTCAACGGTACGGCCCGGTTTAGCTGTATTTATTTCTGTGAAAATCACGTAACTTCGGGCCATTTCCTCTCCAGTTTTGAAAATATGATAGTAACGATTGAATGAAAAACGTCAAATTATCCAGTATTTATTGCTAAATAAGGAGAGCTAAATTTAATTTCAAAACACAAAGTAGTTTTCTATTAGGAAATATGTTTCTAAAAGAATGAGAAAGTCTGCCGCCGATTCAATTTCATTATTTATTAAATAAAAATTAATATTTCGGAAAATATGGTAAAAACCGTGTCTAAAATATATTTACCATGTAGTGCTATACTATCCGTACATCCATAAAAAAAAAGTAAGGCTTTTACTTGTATTACTTATTACTTGGAGAAGAATTAGTATTATTAAATTAAATTCAAAATTATAGCTATTTAAACAAAAAATTACATAATGATTTTGCTCTATTATTACTTATTTTAATGTTTTTATTTTATTAAAAAGGCTCACAACCGTAAAAATAAGAAAATATAAGAATAATATTATCACTCCTGCACAGCCTTAAGTAAATAACTAGCACCAATGGTAAACAGTGGAGTTATCGGCCCTCCCTCCTTCCTCTCTTCATTTGTTTGTGTTCAAGATTCAAGGACATCAGCTAGTTGCTAAGCTATACTCGAGAGAGACAACTAACAGCTCAGCTGTTGTGTCATAAGAAGGCAGAACCTAAGCTGGCTTGCAGTGTGTGTTGTTCAAAACTTGGTCAGTCGGGGTACAGCAATCACTGGTCCAACACAGACTATTCGAGTGTCCGGCAGAGCAAAGATGCCGCCATCTCAAGGTAATAACAACTCTTTGTCACCAACTGACTCTTTTGTCAGCTCGGCTAAATGGCCGACTTCAGGTTCAAGGGATATTGATTCCAAGGCCGTAGTCAGGGGGGGGGGGGTTCGGGGTTCAACCTCCCCCCCCTGCACCGAAATTTTATGAACAAAATATATATGGCTTTATTTATGGTTCAAACTATATCAAAATTAAGGTACAAGTACAAATTAGGGGGTTGTGTTACCATAAAAAGCACTTCAAAGAGCTTCCAGAGGTGTTTATTATTTAGAATTTTTTCTAGCCTTCGGCAGTTATGGCAGTTATGGCAGCTATGTTGTCATAAAAAAAATTTCAGATAGCTTCTAGAACAGTTTTTTATTTAGAATTTTTTCTAGCCTCCGTCAATTGGGTGATGTGCCCAACAAACCCCCCCTGAAATTATTGGCTGGCTACGGCCTTGATTGATGACTGATTCCAGCCCAAGGGAAAGTTGCTTAAACAACTTGGAATATGTGTGCGTGGCTGTATCCAAGGGGATGACGGGGTTCAAACTCCCTCCACTTTTCCAATTCAAGCCTGCTGTACAGCAAGTTCTTAGGGCACCAAGGGAAGGGAAGCACCACAAACAGTAGTACCACCGGTACTATAGCTGTAGATATAGCATTTATAGAAGTTCCAGATTCATAGAAAATACCAAGTGGCATTGACATATTCTAAGAGCGTAAATTTTGTTATTACTTGTACTTTATTTTATTGCACTCAATATTTTAAAAAGTCATTAAAAATAATTGTCAATATTTGCATTTGCATATATTTTTTTTTATTTTTTTGCCTTTTATTAGTTTTATATAAAAATACACAAAACCGTGATAAATGTTTTTGTAAATTTTTTCTTTTACTTTAATTATAAGTAATTGGCTTATATTGCTTTCTGATATTTAGTGTTAAATAGATAGGCCTATATTTAAAACATTATATTTAATGCAGTTGTGTTTTATGGAGTGGGGGATGGCCTTGAATAAAATTGAATGTTTAATTTCTTATTTCACCTTCAGTACTATTGAGCTAGTCAATGGAAGGGCTGAAGGGACGCCATTATAGGGCTGTGCAAGGGGTATCAGCTGGTTTTAATCCAACCTTGTTCACACTCCCTCGAAATCACAAATAGGAACATAATACATCGGTATCAAAGTTAAAATTAAATTAATATCACTCACTTTCTGATATAATCAGAATGGGCGTTCGAAGTTTCAAAATGTTGAAGTCGAAGTTTTAAATCTCTTTCACTTCGACTTTGAGACCAACAATACCCTTCGCATCTTCGAAACATTTCTAAATAAAACACTCATATGTTATGAACATATTTGAAATACCTCATTAAATATGACACATTTCAACATTTAATAATTTTTATAACAGCTATTACACACTATTATAACGCCTACATTGATTAATTACATATGATGTAAGCATGTATTAATTAATATCACCATAAAAATATATAGAGTGCTTTTTAATCTCTCTGAATCATTCTCTTAATCTAAATGATCTTAATGGATCATTTAAAAATGAAATGTCATGTTATATGACAACAACAAATATTCTATCTTCTACTTCGGCTTGACTTTGCATAGCATTTAAAAAGTGACCTTTGAACTGGAGAACATGGAGAGCGCACAAGAGGGAGGAACCTCATCAAAAGCGCGCGAAGATATGGATCAAAAGCTGACCTAAATCTTGTATCAAAAGGCACAGGGAAAAAACAGCAACTGCATAACTTGTCAACATGTAAAACATGTATTGTAAGCAACCCCTTACTCTTTACAATAATTAGGCTAGGTTAGGTTAATTTGGTTAGGCCTGGCTAGGTTAGGTGTTTCCGTATGGTTATCAGAGATTACGATCAATCGTGCGCTTTTGATGCACCTATCGTGTGCACTTCTGATACACAGTTGGACCTCCATATATCGAAGTCAATGGTTCCATTTAAAAATTATGTATATAAACTTCGATGTATAGAAACGATCTATTTTATACACGATATTGTGTAGTTTATTGTATATTTAGAAATATTTCCTAATCACTGCACTCATTATAAGTGAATATGAAGCACATTATGTACAACTTATGTTTATAAAGTTAATTAAAAACAAACAAGAAAATATGTGTTGAACGTACCTTAAAAAATAGCGAACATAAACTGCCGGTTAAAGAGACTGAAACAAACTGAACCTGATTTATAGAGATGGCTACTTGTGGAGAGGGCTGAGAGGAGTGTGGAGACAATACCACCCCGCTAGGCGACACAATGACTTTAACCAAATATTTCCTTCCATCTTCCTCTTGTGACATTTCCATTCTATTTTTTTATCACTCGTTTTTCTTATACCATCGTGATTACAGGGGTGAAATTCCGATTCATCTTGTAAACAAATATTGATTTTTCGATACATAAAAACGAATTTTCCATGTAGGCTAATGTAACGGGGATTCACCAAAACCTCAATGTATAGAAAATTTCTATGTATATAGGTTCGATATATGGAGGTCCAAATATACTTCAACGCTTGTACACAAATTCAGACTGTTCGTTTTCAGTACATAGCTCCTTCTAACACCCTTAATATTTAGTTTTGTTAGTGAGGACTGAAGGGAATCCGGCAACAATAATTTTCAAAGGAGTGTCACAGATTTGTTCTGTAAAGAGAGTGCTTTAATTAATTTTTTTTTACTCTCTTAAATACTTTGTCTAAAGATTTTAAACACTTTTTTATTTTGCTATTAAACATTTTATCAAATAAAATAATAACAATATCAACACTTTTTGTTGTTTGGGTTGATTTGTTAATTTGGCTTTTAATTAAATAAAAAAATATATAGGAAATGGTAGGCCTATTAATTATTTTAACTAACTCCATCCCACAGCGACCATTATACTTTTCTTAAAGTTGGAACCACTCCCCCCTTTTTGAGTCCGCCCAAGGACGTCCAGAGGATTTAGGGACCCCTTATAAAAAAAAGTAACTTAACTTCTGTGAGCTGTTTATTTTGATCAAACATAAACTAAAAAAAAAAAGTTTCCTTCCATGCCTATGTTACGTCATTTTTATCTTTACGGTTCTAAAAGTTTTTAAAAGATCTGGGTTTATAAAATCAGAAAATAAATAAATAACAGTAGTAACTTAAATGACCCTGTGTTGTGAATGTTGCAAGATTTTGTGATGTAAAAGAGATCTTTGGGTGGTTGGAGCCCCCGTAGCTCCAAAGAAGTGGTAGCCTGTGGTAAACTTCCTTATTCACCCCCTTCAGGAAAAACTGTACTCCACTCTATTTCTTTACTATCACCATTTCTGTCTCAAATTACAAACACATTAGTAGTTAGCAGGCCCCGTTTCTCCAGCGCAGGGCATGCCGCAAGGTTTTTTTACTACGTGATTACGTAAGTTATTTTTTTAGTAGTTAGCAGGCCCCGTTGCTCCAGCGCAGGGCATGTCGCAAGGTGTTTTTTTACTACATGATTACGTAACATCATTACATTAATTATTTAGTATTTTTTAAATTAATTTACTGTTAAAAATATCCGACTAATTCACTAATTTAATCAACTTTTACAATATATTTAGCTCTCTAAAAGCCTCCCCAGGGAACGAAGCGAGATGTTTTTAATTAAATTAATTATTTCAAAATTTTTAATTAATTTTCAATTCAAATGGTATTAGTTTTTAGGTATGTGTTTGAGGGGTTGGCTTGTGAGAGGTTTTGGGGGTTTCTTATTCCTGAAGGAAGATGTGCAGAAACCTTAGTAAAATACATAATGGACCACATAAAACCTCTTATAGACACTTCAAAAGGAAGCTTAATAGCACAGACGTATGATAGTGCTAATGTTATGAGTAGCTCTCTTGGGGTGTACAGGCCAAGATTAGAGAAACATATCCATTTGCCTATGTTGTACATTTTACGCTCATCAGATAAATTTGATATTGGAAAAATCAACCAGTGCGAACAGCAAAGTTTGAGTATTTTTCTCAAACTTTTCTGCCATTCCTGCATTTTTTTCGCACTCATCTCTCCAATTTGACGTTTTGGAGCAAGTAGTACCAGTTAGACTACTCAGAGTTGCTACAACAAGATGGAACTACAACATTCGAACTGTTAACGTTATGTACGAAAATAGAGGTAAGTTGGAGGAATGCTTCGAAGTTCTTAAGGAAAAGTGCACAAACAAACTTAGGCCTACTGTTAACGAGGTGAGTAGCCACAGAAGGGCTTTTCAAGACCCAAATTTCATGTTCTGGCTAAATCTTTTTCACAAAATTTTACTTCACGTAGATATATTGTACCAACAACTACAAACCATGAACAGAGACAGTGTAATGTGGCAAAATGGTATTTGCATTTTTGAAAATGAGATGCAGAAAGAGGGGGGTCAAGTGAATGAAATATAAAATAAAATAAATTAAGAGTTCCCTGAACAACCAATAAAAAGGAAAAGCAATGTTGAATGTAGCACCAGAGTGGGGGATGCAAAAGAAGTGTGTGATATCATTACAACTCATGTAAAAGACAGATTCGATTTTATTGGTCATTTGGAGGCAGCTTCTTTGCTATGGAATAAGTCATCTACCCAATTTTCTACTTGCTTTCCGGAAGAAAAACTCACGCGAGTAATCCAACACTACCCTTTCTTAGAAAAAGAAAAACTCCGGTCTGAATTGGGACTATTATACAGACGACAGGATTTTGAAATTAAAGGGGAAATACAACTATTGAACTTCATGGAGAAAAATAACCTTATTTCAGTTTTCAGTGAGGGGACGAAGCTTCTAAAAATCATCATAACGACCCCAATGACATCTGCTGAATCTGAACGTTGCTTTTCAACACTGAAAAGAATAAAGACTTCCCTAAGGAATACAACGAAAAATGACAAACTGAATGCTCTAGCGATGGTAGCCATCAACAATGAACTTAACACACAAATGAAGGACTTTGACGACAGATTTATGGAAAAGTTCATTAACTTAAAGGAGAGGAGTATGGGCCTCGTATATAAATAATTTCTTTGTTTATTGCTACTAAGTCATTTCTCGCAAGTGTAACTAATGTAAATATTGTGTATTCCACATATTAATGTTGTGAATTTGTGAGGACATTGAACATACATACCTATATATTTACGCACATTACATAGCTGCAGAGTTTCTACAACAGATCCACGTTATTTGGGGTGAGTTTTTTCTTTATCTTTGTGTGTTGTTTGTGATATTAATTTTTGAGTTTAAATAAATTAATATTTAACAAAATTATTCCGAAATTTGTGTCTTCTTTTAAATCTATTATTTATAAATATAATGAACTAAACAGCCGCGCCTCCAGCTTGTAAAGTGAAGAGCGCCACAGCTTTCTATAACAAGCTAAACATGTTTTAATAATAGTTATTAAAATATATAAAAATAGGTATATATGTTTTACTTAGGCAATACCAAGGAAAATAGTTAAAAAATCATTTACAATTTTTTCAACACACACATTTTTTTTAATTGCAAGGATTTATTACAAAGATGATACAATATGAACTGAAGAGGTGTACCTTTACTCTATGGGCTATTTTTAAACATCGTCGTCATCACTATTTTCATCATCATTTACACGATGCCGCGTGGGTGCAGAAATACCACTATGTCCAGCCTCTGTACTCGCTTGAGTTGCAATTGTTGGCAGAACCCTTTCACAGAGTTATATTACTCTATTTCAGTAGGATTAAGGAAACGGTACCGTTTTTTATTCATCCAACTTCACCCTTTTAATGGGAACAGAAAAGGAAGACAAGTAAATCCTGTCTTAAAGCATAGCTAGGTCTTTAAAATTAAACCCACCTTTCAATAAGCAGAAAATAGTCCACGCTTTACTAGATGTTGTCTCTGACACTTGGACACAACTATTACCTTTTGTGTACAAAAACCTTTTGTATTTTGTAACAGCAAAAGTTTCACACCTTGATGTAATGGGACCTTTTAAAAAATGGCTTGAAATGTTTGACAAAGTAAAAGAACTTAAAATCCGGGAAAATTACAACATGATGATTTTCCGCAAAAGAAGTTAACCAAGCCCCTGGGACACCAGCTCTATCTTTTTTTTTCCCCAAGCTGTGCGAAGTCTGGGTCACAAGGAAGAAAAGTGTGTCTGTGCTTAGGAAAAAAAACTGCCTAATAGTTTTAAATCTAGAAGTATTGACAACAGTCATTAGAAACTGAACATGGTTACGATTTTGTCTTGTTGCAGCATCACTAAATAGTATAAGAGTGTCACACTGCTACCCTACGTTATTCTGTATAAAGTGATTTAAACAAGATAATATCTCATTTACCCCATGTTTAGCATCACACTCGGACCACATATAAAAATAAGCATGTTCGCCATCTTGAGAAAAGTGGTGAATCTCAAAAGTAAAAAGCCACAGTTGTTTTAAGTAAAACATCTCATTTACGGGTAAATGAGGAACCGGAACGTTTGGCATGAGATTGAAAACCTAACACTTAACATTTGAATTTTTTTAAACTTTTTCTTTTGCCTGGTTCAAGCTATTGTAAAATGCATTGGCCACAACTATATGTTGCTTTAGCCAATTTTCAATCAATTTATTTTTCCGTTGGTTGGTTGCATTTCTCTGCTTGCACTTTTGTTCCTCACAAAGATTACACACATCAGTCTTAGGCCTACCAAATTAAAATGTTTATTGTAGTAGTTTCTGTAAACATGAATCCGTACACAACATACGTTGTCTTGATTAGTTCCATTTTTTACCGTCTCAAAGCAGCAGGGAAAAAAAATTCAAGGAAAAGGCGGTGCATTTTAGCATTGTTCAACTATGAGGAAAGGTAATATGGTACTTTGGTGTTATAATGAGCCTGGTATTTAGGGAATGATCTAATGTGAGCATATATTCATTTAAGTTTTTCTTCGCTATAAACACTAGGCCCGTCCATCACTAGACAAAACACCATCTGTTTTCAGCTTTGACAATCTTTTTATCCTGACCTCCTTCTCACCATCAGTAGGCTTCGCGACATCAATTTACATCAGTTAAACCTTTATTAATGAAATAGTAGTATGATATTGATTTATGAGTTTCTGCATTAGGCCCTTTCCGTTTGACATATCGTGGGCGTATAACACCTTGGAGGTAAACATCCTGAGCCATTTTGGATCCCAAACGATTGCATCTTTTTAAGACCATCGCCCATCTCTATCTGTGAATTTCGAGTAACATCCATTCTTGCATTTAGAACAAATAAAAAAAAAAATTGTGTGTAGAGTACTCTGGGATAGGTTAGGCCTCACTTATATTACTCTGAGACTAAACCTACTTATTTCTCGTTTATTTAATTCCAGAAAAGAGAGAAAAGCTACTCTAAATGCATGTCTATTATTGTAAATTTGGAGTAGTATTTATACTTGCATTTAGAATGAAAGAAATAAAAACTTTGTAGGTTAAGTAGGCCAGTCCATATTACGTTTAACCTAGCCTGGACTGAAATAAAATCAGTGAGAGGGTGGTTTCATGAATGTTTCACATAATATAGGCTATTTTCTAGCTTACCTACAATCTGGAGCTTGATTTCTTTGTGGAATCTGACGAAACTTCCCAACCCATATGCTCTTTACCTACAGCCCTTTGTGCTGGTATTTTGAATCTCTTCTAATTTTGTGTATTGGATTTCATTTCTTTTATTTGGCGCAAAATCATTATTAGAATCACTAACACTGCCACTAGAACTTGAATCACTCATTATGAATTTATTGCTAACTCAAATCAACATAAATCTTCTATAGAACATCAAATCTGGCTCCCACAAAGATTAGAATTTTACTGAAGCAAATAATCATCTGATTTATGACATAGCTGCCAACCTTATGGAAATAAATGACCAAGTGGCATGTACTTGGTCAGTTATTGCCTTGAGGCTAGTTTTCAATGCCTTATAAAACTGGTTAAATAGCTCAAACTTGGGTATCTTATGCCTTCACAGATGTCTATTTGGATGTAGAACAAAATGGCAGACTTAACTCAAACCCTCCAAAAATGTCACTTGGACACTTATTGACCTGAACTATTCAATTCTGACTTCGAAGTACACATGTTTGTTGTTTTAAAATTTCAGTCCTCTGTGTGAGGTAGATATCACGTAATGCGCATGACGAATACACAAATAGACTCGACATTTTATTAATAACTAACTGTTAGTAGGCCTATTATTTTAAGAATATCGATACGTTTATGTTGCACCGCGTCTTACTACCTTTCCAGATCATCCAAACTTTTAATAATAATTAATAATAGGAAAGTGTTGATTAAGGTAGAGGTTATAAAAAGGGTACCCACATTTTCATACAGTTAGAGTGGGAAATCATTAAAGAAAAAGTTCTGTAAACGTGGCTGAGATTTAAACACTAACCTCATCACCTACAAACAAGAGCAGTTGAAACTGATGCTTTAATTCGGCAAACAAGAGTAGTTGAGACTGATGCTTTAATTCGGCAAACAAGACCAGCTGGGACTGATGCCTTAATTCGGCAAATAAGAGCAGTTGAGACTGATGCCTTAATTCGGCAAACAAGACCAGCTGGGACTGATGCCTTAATTCGGCAAACAAGAGCAGTTGAGACTGATATCTCAATGCGTGTGTCTACCGAAGTGGATTTTGTATATTTATATAAATTTCTTCTTTTTCTTCCTTCGTTTATCTTCCATATTAATACAATGAAGAGTCTGTCTTTCATGAGCACTGTGCAATATCTACCACACCAAAAGGTCTGAAATATAAAATTTAGAAGGGCCCTGTGCAAGAACATGGGTACCTAGAAGCTGGAATTTCAAGTTTTGTGTTAGATTTTTTAAATGAATTAAAAAATGGGTAGAAGAAATAAAACTAAGAGGTTTTTTTCTGTTTGAAGCAAAGAAAAGTGTAGCCAGGTGGAGCCCTCAATGGATTGCGTGGTTACCCCAGGCAATACTGGATACTTATTCTGGGATACGTTTGAGTCCCGGGGGTGTAGATTGTGTCTATTGCAAGCTATACATACCTACTCCATAATATAGATCTAAAATAAACTACATCCAAAATTATGTATTTAATACTAAGCTTTAAATGAAAAATAAACGTACTATGTATTGTGTATGTAGATTACATTTTACGTACAACTCTAAATATATTCGCGTACCTACCCCTGATTGAATATCACTGGTGTAGAATATTAATTTTTTATTTGCTGTGAAACCAGGCTAGCACTGGTGATGTAATACTAGTATTAGTTGATAATTGTCACCATTGGTAAGGTGCTCTCGTGTTGCAGGTTGTGGAGGATGCGGCCCAGGGTATGTGAGTCCTCTGGAGGCGATGAAGAAAGGACCAAGAGAGAAGTTGCTCTATGTCGTGTGTGTCCAGCCCGAGCCTGAGATAACCAAGAGACCAGACTACTTGGCTACTGTTGATGTAGATCCACAGAGTGAAACCTATTGTCAGGTAGTGTTCCTTTATATAGCTCCTAGCAGTGGCGTGTGGTCATTACTTGACAAACGGAAACAATCAGGCTGTAATAAAGGGGGTCTGATTGACCCTAGTTTAATTGGACGCTCACATGGTCCTTTTCTTTAGTTAAACGTATTATGGGGAAGAAGGAAAGGGGGGTGACACAAACTATGCATGGAATAAAACTAAATAATCGGTGATTTTAGAAATACTACGCAATAATTAAATTATATATATGATTGTAATTCTATTTCATATAAAAGAATAATAATGGTCAATTTACGATTGCTGAAGTTTTCTCTTGGATTGTGGTCTGCAAATGAGTTTGATCTTTGACCTGCCTTATAATAGCTTTGAATCCAGATTTATTTTACACGCCATTATCGTTAGTAAATTGTAATGCCAACTATATAATTTTCCCCCAATCCAACACACCGATAATTACTATACACTTTCATAAAATTGAATATTGAAACGTCAACCTTTTTTTTTATATAGGTTGCCTGAAGCTGGACAGGGTTTCAATTATTTTATTTTTCTCTTCAAAAAACTGGGATGAATAACTATGCTTCAAAATATTACTTATAAATTTTGACACAGCAGCCCTCCTCTTTCGCTACTGCACTTGTTGACGCACTCATCATTCTACTACTTTACGCAAAGAAACAGACCGATTCCCTTGGAGGATCAAACAAGCGTCAATATTCTTGTAAAATCAAACTAAACATACTCTAAATTGGTGATAAATACATTATTTTGTAATATAGTGCCCATAATTATATCTAGAAACAATAGATATGTTAGCCAACAACCTAATAAAAATAGGATTTTAACAGTATTGAATGTACGATTAAATACCAATCACGATAGTAAACTCGCCTACGGAAACGCTACTTCCCTTTCCCCGATGAGAACCGGTCATACCCGGAAACAAACGATTGACAGAATAAATAGCGAACGAGAGCAGTGGCTGGCCGTTCAGTCTGAGAAAGAACTGCTTTCTCTGAGAAGAAGAGCTGCCCCCCCCCAACTCAGTAGACTTGTTGGAGAGGTTTCTAATTATAATAATTTGTTTTAAGTTTATTTTCTTTATTCCCTTTTTAATTTTGGGAAGCTTTGCTTCCCTTGCTTCCATTGAATAAACGCCACTGTTTCCTAGAGTGGGCCTGTTGTGCTCATACAACCAAAGTATGAAATGACCAAGAAACTAAACCACATTGTTGTAGTCAAGGGACGATCTGTAGAAATTTTAATTTCCGATTGCTCAGACTTGGCAAGCTCTTCGCCTCTTGGACTTCCTGAAGTGTTTGGTACTGGTGACCCACCACAATAAACCACGCTCTGCTACCATCTGTTGTGTGACCAAACTCTGAACTGCAAGGTCCCAGCTGCAACACCTTCCTCGATGAACCACCTCTGCCCGGCGATATATTTCCACGCTAACCAGATGCCGGGATTGTACAAGAAAGACACAATTACTCCGTCAGGGCTTTCATGATTATTTATTATTGTCACGTTGTATAAAACATTCATTTGCTATCCCTCCCGCACAGCCACCTCCGTGAACTAGCTGCTGAGGCAGGTGCTCCGCTATCCAGTCTTGTCCGCTCAACTTTCCTATGAGAAGTGACCGAGCTCGAACCACTGACCCTCCAAGCCGCACTGCACAACTCTATGGTAGCGCCGTCTGGAGGTGACGTCACTATAACGCGATACAAAAGTAACTCAGTGCTGTAAACAAGCGACACACACTGATGAGGGATTCCAAGGAGGAACTTGACGTTTAGTCCGCTCGCTTACCTATTCGGATCAAAGACACACAGAGAGGAGTGAATTTCAGGGGGAAGGGGGGAAGGTGCCACCACTCGTCCGAAAAGTAGTTATAAATCTATTAATCTTCTCGGATTCTTGATTAAACGGGTTATTTGAACAATAATTTCTATTCGATGCCCAAGATCAATCGGTAGTGAGTCTTCTTACGGAAACAAATGTCGTAGGTTCAATTGTCACCAGTAGAAACCAGAGAACTTATCACGTTAAAATTATATTTGCTCGCTACGCCATGTGGTGAACCAGTGATCTTTCGGATGGTTTCTGGAGCATGGATTTCAAATCAGTGCCGCTAGGTAGTCTCACTATAGATTACTCTAGAATGATTAATTGCGAGCCACCGCTCTAAGGCAGCACTCTGGCAATATACTAAACTGCAGGGGTTCGAATCCTGACCGGGTGTGTGACTTACTGTCACAAAAGAGATGGGGGGTGGAGGGGTTTGTGTATTGCAAGCCCGTATGGGGGTGTGAATTTCCACTCTACCTCCGCAAAAATGTACACTTAGTTTCTATCACCTTGTTTTATTTTAATAACTTGTATAAGTGCTCGTTAGGTGGGGGTTTGAATATTTGGTAATAAGTATTCACTCTTATCTATGATTTATCATGTGCTAATCTTACCTGTGCTAATCTCAATTACATTTTATTCATTCATAATTTACCGTTTACCATATATATCTACCGTGTCGGTGTTTTAGTTCCTCTTTGTCGCGCAATTCGGATAGTTTTTATTTAATCTCTCACTTTTAATACTAGCTAGGACGGGTAGTAAGACTCCACCGTACATTAGACGCTAATGTATAAAAACATAAGCATTTGCTTATAACGGTGTCTAATTACTCATATGTGATAATTATTCTAATTGGATAGGGATGAGGAACATTAAAAACTAATGGACCACACATAAAATTTAATGAAGCACACATTAAAAAAGCAATGGGGCACACAAATATCCTCTTAGGGAACAGGATCAATGCCTGGGCAGGATTGAACAAGGTCAAAAGCAATAGGGCACACAAACATCATCTTAGGGAACAGGATCAATGCCTGGGCAGGATTGAACAAGGTCAAAAGCAATAGGGCACACAAACATCATCTTAGGGAACAGGATCAATGCCTGGGCAGGATTGAACACGGTCAAAAGCAATGGGGCATACAAACATCCTCTTAAGGAACAGGGTCAATGCCTGGGCAGAATATAACACGATTAAAAGCAATGGGGCACACAAGCATTCTCTTAGGAAACAGGGTCAATGCCTGGGCAGAATAGAACACGATGAAAAGCAATGGGGCACACAAACATTCTCTTAGGAAACAGGGTCAATGCCTAGGTAAAATAAAACACGATCAAAAGCAATGGGGCACACAAACATCCTCTTAGGGAACAGGGTCAATGCCTGGGCAGAATAGAACACGATCAGAAGCAGTTAAATAAGGAGGACTGTTCAATTACCAGTCGAGTTTGAACACGATTGCTTCACAAAACTCTACTTAAATGACAGATCTCGTCCGAAACGTCCATTCTAGGTTCAATTATCTCACGACACACGCATTACAATAATATACCTATATGACCGACGTATTCCCCCTGGTGGATAAGAGCACAATATTCCTTATAGTTTCAGCCGAGTCCCATTATCGATCATTTCGGGACTGTTCTCACTCTAAGCTAGACGTGCTGATGTACTCTCAGAAATCCATCCGTTGTGGACGTGTTTATAGGGTTCTCTCATTTCACTCCACGCACGTGCTGGTATATACTTACCTAGTTTAATCTCGTGGTCAAATGATTAACCAATGATAATTACTCTCGTGCCTGACTCCTTAGATCGTGTGGCGGGGCGATAAACCATTTTAATTTCACCTTATCCAGAATCTTTTTCCCTCTCACTCCACGTAAATGTGGGTGTACTCAACCTTCCAACACAGTAGCGTAAATACGTGGGCAGGAAGCATTTGCGTGGATGAAGATTGGGAAGAACGACATTTTTCATCGGTGGGCACGCAGTCTAAATGTCATGCTAATTAGCTGACGGGGAGGTTGGGGGTTCGAATCCCATATGGGTGTACTGCCACTAGCTCTCCATAAATGGTTTCCTACCCTCCCTTCACGTAAATGCTGGAACATTTCGGGAAAATTTTCTTTATATTCTAACGTTTCCTTCTTACCACATTATCTTTGTGTATATATATATATATATATATATATATAAAATATATATATATATATATATATACACATAAACATAGGCTACCGGATGAGCTAGCTCATCGTCAATGTAATCGGTAAGGCGCTTGCTTATTGAGCTGATTGTCCTTGGTTTGATTCCTGGTTTGTCATAATTGGGGCTGACCCTTTTTGAAAGATGAATTAACGAGCCACAGACTGGATTTTGTGTCTGTTCTAAAGTTAAATTAGCTAGTATGTCGCATTCTAATATATAATCATTTGGGTCAAAGACTGAACGTTAAACACCATAAATAAAAAAGTATTTTTGGGTACCGACCCTTCAAACCAGCCCAGATTTGTTTGACTGTTTTTTATAGCCTTGTCATCAAGGGAAAATTCACAATTACTTTCCTGTGTTCTTAGACTAGTTTATTTAAGTAGCGGATTGATCAAACAGCCAGTAAGAAGCCATGAACTAAAATGTAACCGTTTCATCTGAGAGTATATGATAATATTTGTAGTGAAACGTACCTTGCCTGTGTAGTAAGGTTTAATGAGTTTGAAGTTAATGTTGGCCAGACTGTATGCAACTAGTGTATATAGCTACACTAGTGTATTATATAGATGTTCTGTGGATGTAGGATTGGAATGAAACTGAAAGCTACCGTGACAGGATGGCTAACACTAAGGAATCAAATAGCCAAAGCTATTATTTATGCTTTTAGTGAGGATTACTCCATCTATATATCATATTCTGAAAATTGAAAAATGACTGCCTTAAACTATGAGTGAAGAATGACCCTGGGCACGGGACGATTCCTGGATAGCTTTGTGGTCAGAGCATTGGCGTACTAAGCCAAATGTCCCGGGTTCAATTCCCGTGTTCAGGTGTCATTTTTCAATTTTAAGAATATAACAATAAAGATTCGTTACGAGGAAATGTTGAAAGAAGATGCGGCTAGAGCAAACAGTGAAAAAACTACTGGAAGTGTTAGTGTTAGGAAAAGCTTAAAATTACCCAAATTGAAGCTTAATAAATTTGACGGTGATGTGAAGAATTGAATAGCATTCTGGGAACAGTCAGAGCGAATACATGAAGATGGCAGCATAGAACCAGATGACAAAAAAAATTTCCGTTTTTGCACCAAGCAATATCGGAGGGCTCGTCGGCGAGGGAACTTGTCACCAGCTACCCGCCGTCAGTAGAGAACTATCCAAAGGTTGTCGAGCAGCTGAAAACAAGGTTTTCGCGTGATGAGCTTCTTATTGACATTTATGTAAAAGGATTACACTACAGTTAGTGCTCCAGAAAGTTTCAATACACAATGAGACAAATTTACGTCACCTTTATGATAAGCTTGAAACGCAGTTAAGAGCTTTAGATACATTAGGAGTGGCAGCTCATAAATATGCAGCTATACTGTACACATTAGCTGAGTCTGCCTTGCCTAATAAAACTTTAAGAGCCTGGGGGAGATTGCAATCCCAGGGGGGGTGGGGGAAATATTCGGATAATTTGGAGGCACTGCGAGCATTTTTACGACAAGAAGTTGAACGGGAGGAAAGACTTCACAAAGCCCGCAAAAGCTTCAACTGTAGGGAGCTTTATGAAAATTTTAATGAGGACAAACTACGGACAGCAGCAGTCGTATTTGCAGTTGAGAGGAAATATTTTGAAAAATCGTGTATTTGGTGTGCTAAGAGCTCTCATATTTTTCAAGACTGCTATAAGTCAAATTAAATTAGCCATAACCAGAAGTTAAACATTTTAAAGAAAAAGGGGGCTTGTTTTCAGTGTTTTAAGATGGGACATATCTCAATAAACTGTAGAGATTTGGTGAAATATCTAGTATGTGACAAAGGACATCATGTCATTATGTGCCTTAAGCTAGACCAATCTAAGGGCCAAGGACATGACGAAGATAAAACCAAAACTGGTATTGAGAAAACTCAAACGTTGTTGTCACATCAGATAAGCCATACTCTACTACAGATCTTGATGGTGAAAGTCGAATGTGAGAACACAATTAAACTAGCCAGGGTTCTATTAGACTCGGGAACCCAAAGGTCCTACATTACAAAGGACAGTGTTAGAAGGCTCAGCCTGAAAATAGTGGGTGAAGAAAATCTGAAGCATCATCTCTTCAGGGGATTAAATACAGCCCAATAAGTGCACAGCCTGTACAAGGTCAAGTTGCGCAGCATTGACCAAAATTTTAAGTGGTCATTTCCAATGTTAGACTAAGAAAAAAGACGTGCTTCTGTTCCACGACTCGAAACACCAGAATACTATCCTCTCCTGAATAGCAAGAACTTAACCTTGTCTGATGTAGGTTATGATGTTCCAAAGGTGAAGCTATTACTGGGAGCAGATATATTAGCCTGAATTTTAACAGGAAAGATTGTGGAGCTTGATGAAGGCATGTCTGCAGTGGAAACCAAACTTGGGTAGACAGTGATGGGACAGAGCGCAACAAGTATTCACTTCAATAAAGCGAACACTATCAACTGCTTGAATAGTCTGGACATTCCAGACTTATGGTGACTGGATACCCTAGGCATTAGAGATCCTGTCAAGGTGAAAACAAAGGAGAACCTAAAATCGGAAGCTATACAGTGTTTTAAGCGTACGGTTAAGTCTAATGAAGAGGGTAGATATGAAGCGTGTCATCCAATTATCAACTGAGAAGCAACAAGGAGATAGAAGAGATTAGTCACAACTACGAAGAGGTTGAAGGCGACTAATAAATATGAAGAATATGACAAGGTGTTACTTAATTGGTTAGATGATGGTATAACTGAACATGGTCCAAGCAACCAGGAGAGGGACGTAGAGCACTACTTATCACCCCATCTAGCTGTGATCAAAGAGTCCAGTTTGACAATTAAAATCAGACCGGTATTTGACGCATCTGCAAAGGACTGAATGATTGCCTGGAAAAGGGTCCTAACCTGATAAAGAAGACTTCACAAATTTTTATGAGGTTCAGGAACCACAAAATAGGAGTCATATCAGATATTGAGAAGGCATTTCTGCAGATTATCTTGTAGAAAAATGACAGAAATTTCTTGAAATTCCTGTGGTGGAAGGAAGGGAAGCCAACCGAATACCGACATTGCAGATTAATTTTTGGAGTCTCTTTGAGTCCTTTTCTGCTTGGAGCGATGATATCACACCATTTGGACAGTGCTTCAGATTATTTGAAGGTAACAGCAAAGAAGTTACATAAATACTTCTATGTAGACAATTGTGTAACTAGTGGTGAGAGTGAAGAAGAGCTTGATAAATTTATCAAGGAGGCAGCTGCATTGATGTATTCAGAATAATTCAAACTACGAGGATGGGTCAGTGGTCAGTGTTAACTACAACAGAGATGTGCTCGCTGGAAGTGAATGTGTTCGAGTATTAGAACTGATTTGGTATTGTACCGTGGCTACAAACAAACATAGCCACCAACCTCTGCCACCTTAAGAGAGTCTATACATACTGACCCCATTTGATCGGAAGTCAGCGCCTTGTATGGACACTCCACGCACGTCAACACAGAACACTGCTAATCGTTCGAGTTTGGCTAGGAAACAAGATTGAAGTCGCGAAGTGGCGTGTGACCCCTGTTCGCTACCACGTATCCCTGAGTTCAAGACGCTGCGCAGGCGCTAAAGCTTGGGGAAAGGTGTCAGAAGCGCTATCACGTGTGTCTCCCTACCCCTTCATGGCCATCCTCACGACGTTGTGCGCAGGCGTCGGTGAGAGGGCCATTTCTGTACTTGCTGTGGATGACTTTATTGGTCATGTGATATTCCCTACCAAATTTCCCCGATGTTCAAACTTTAATATAAGCTAGTACCCAGCATGGAGCTTTACTCTTTGATTATAATAGGAATTAGGGACATTACCCAACATGTAGGTGATCGTTTTTTGGAAAGGTTTTTTTATATATATTTTTATTGAAAACTAAGCATCGGTTAATTTAGTTCAAAATTATGTAGGATTAAATTTGGTTATTTTTGGGCTAATTATTTATTTATTTTTTACTAAATTCAATTTTTATTAGTATTGGTTTTGGGTACTGACATAACACCTTTTGGATCCGATTTAAATGATTTATTATTAAGTCAATCTTATTCTATTTAACCTTTGGGCACTATCGTGCACTTTAATTCTGTTTCTATATGTGTAATTTTGAAGTATGTCCATGCGTTACTAATGATTTTTATCGTAATTTTTTATATTAAATGTTATTGGGAATACATTAGGTATTTTTATATGTCAGGAGTTTATTGTTAACGAGCTGATAGGGTAGAAATTACTTAGTTATTTTCCTGCCTAAGTTACCCCGGCCTCATATATTATGGATGAGAATAATCATGTTTCTAATTAACATTAGGTGTAGCGCTAGATATGAACACAACTCTACGTATTAAAAGTTTTATTGTCCTATTCGATAATTACGAGTAAATCAAATATGTTCTAATATCTGAAGTGCTTTTTATGGTAAAGGTAATTACTTGTACCTTAATTAATTTGTTTGAACCATAAATAAAGCATAATATATTTTTGCTATTTTTCCAAGACTACATGATATGTAAAATTTTAGACTTCCAAGACAAGCTTAACACATTTATTTAGAGTTATCTTTTGAATGACTTAGCCCTTATGGGTAGGAGATAGGCTGTATCCATGCTAGCTTTCTAATTTCGTATTGTTCGCAATTATCGATCTTGTTTGTATTTGAACTGATAATGTTTTCAAACGATAAATATTTCTAATTTAGTTAAATGCAATTCGATCGCTTTCTTTTAATATTGTTTGGTAGACTTAAGTGTATATATATATATATATATATATATATAATTACTTCTTGACATGTATTTTGGATTCTGTCTAATATTGCGCACTGTCCGCTATCTCTAAAGATTATATTGTTTTCCTTTTTAAGACTTATTATATCGTCTGAGAATAAATGGCCTTGAGGCCTATGTTAATTCCATGTTATTTGTTTTGCATTAATATTAAGTAATACCCTAACTCCCTTAACGTCATTTTCGAATGCTCATTTTTATTGTTGTTTAGATAGCTAGGTCTGGATAATTGGACTTGGTCCATATTTCAGAGTAGGTCAAATAAGATCCCTGTGATCTGCATTATTTTATTCTTTGTATTGTAAACTTTTCATTGTGGCTGGTTTCTTGAACGTAAATGGCACGTATGTTCTAGTATCCTGAGTACTTAGTGAGAATTGCTGAGTCGAAAAAAAGGTTTGTAAAGGGCCATCGGGTGTGGCAACTACATGGCATGAAGCACCCGACGAAAGAATCAGGTTTCAAATCCTGAGCTAGCTCATCATCAACGTAGTCGGTAATGCGTTTACCTATTGAGTGAAAGTCCTTGGTTCGATTATGTGGAAGTACGGTGGTGACCTATTCTTGTACTAACATGCCAAGCCACCAATCTGGCGCCATGTATGAATCATCACCCTTGGTATATTCCTGTATCGACAAGTCAACCCGCAACTCTGGCACCCGGTATGAGTCATCACCCTTGACCTATTCTTGTACTAACATGTCAAGCCACCAATCTGGCGTCATGTATGAATCATCACCCTTGGTATATTCCTGTATCGACAAGTCATCCCACAACTCTGGCACCCGGTATGAGTCATCACCCTTGACCTATTCTTGTACTAACATGTCAAGCCACCAATCTGACGCCATGTATGAATCATCACCTTGTATACTTGCTGGTTTCGAAGTATGGAACCAAACTCTGGCATCCTGAGTATGAGTCAGACACGTTGACAAATTCTTGTAAACCCTGGTGCAACAACTCAATGAGCCCACGATGAGTATCAGTCAATCTTGAGCTAGTATTCCTGTGTATCGACAAGTATCCAAAGTCCTTGGCATCGATTATGGGAAGTACCGTTGACCTATTCTTGTACTACATGTCAAGCCACCAATCTGGCGCCATGTATGAATCATCACCCTTGGTATATTCCTGTATCGACAAGTCACCCACAACTCTGGCACCCGGTATGAGTCATTACCCTTGACCTATTCTTGTTCGACCTGTCGAGCCACCAATCTGTGTCATGCATGAGTCATCACCTGTGGTATATTACTGTTCCAATGCGTTCGAGCAGCCAAATGGCGCCATCTCAAAATAACATCCAAACGACCTTATAGTAAGACAAGGTCAAATATTATGAGGGACTACGTCATCAGGGTTGTGACATTCACCCTTAGTATATTCCTGTATCGACACGTCAAGCCACTATATGGTGCCTGTTAGAGTATCAGGGTCAAAACATCACCCTAAAGAGCGATGACGTCATCGGGAAAACCCCATGGATGTCAAAGTTCAATCTGGGCAGTACGACCCACTAGCTACTGACAGGGAGTGAACCTGCTCCAGCTGACGTGAACGCGAAAGAGTAGAAAAGTTCTAGAATAACTATTTGGGGCAAGCGATGTGAACAAAAGCTACTATTAACTTTTTTTACTGTACACATCTTATTATAAGTCTCTCACTATATTGAAACCTCTGCGTTGATATTTTGAGACGTCCTGATTGAGGGTGGTAACAAAATGTTCCTTAGTAATACAAAATAATTTGCCTCAATAAAATAAAAATTAAAAACAGATTTCCAATCAATACCCATGGAAAGATGAAGTTAATCGTTATCAAGTCTAAATACAGTCCAATTTCTGACATTTAGAAAAGTTTCTAGATCTTCTTTCATGTAATCAAACGTCCGATGTGTTATCTGAAGCTGTCAGTTTCTACAGATAGTGTCAATACCATAAAATAGTAATCAACTTTGGACAAAAAAAATATGTTTGTATTTTATTAAAGGTCCTCCTTCTGAAAATTACAGTCTACTTGAAGTTTAGACCATGAACTTGCTTTTCCTCAGGTGATTCACCGAGTTTACATGACCCATGTAGGAGACGAGCTGCATCACTCCGGCTGGAACATTTGTAGCAGTTGCCATGATGACGCTAGTAAGAGCAGAAACAAACTCGTACTTCCCTCTTTGGTCAGTGACCGGGTTTACATCGTGGACACTTCTGAGGCCAGACAACCTAAACTGCACAAAGTAAATAACATAAAATTAAATTATAATAATATATTTAAATAGGAGTGTACCAAGTCACTCTTTCGATTCGAAGCTAGTTTGAATCGAATATATCAATGGTAACTGAACGCATATAGTAGTCTGAATATTTTCATAAAAATAGTTTTATGTTGAACCATCATTTGACATTATTGGCACATTAGATGATTTAATAAATATCGTTATGTTTGGTTTGAAATTAGTACAAGCTCAAAAAATTAACAATTAAACGTCAAAAAATATTTCCCTTTGAAACTCGAATTAAATGGGTTTTTTTTACATTGATTTAAATTGTGACTTCATTGGGAATCATGTTGGGCTATAACTATCCAATCTTTCAAATTAACTAGTGTCACACAATCCAGATCCTTCTGTATTTTTCATTTTGAATAAAGCGGAGGGTGAGATTTATTTATATAGCAAAGAATTTAACTAGGGCGCTAATTATAAGTCTTGCCTAGGGTGCATGAAAGTCCTGTGCCGCCCTTTCTCTAAACAATCATCTGTGATCCACAATTTTTCTGCACGTGAGGAGCATTTTGTTATTCTTAAGGGAGAGAGGTTGTCTAGTCCAGAACACTTCAATCACTACTACTGTACTTGTGTTTCTAACAGGTGATTGAGTCAAAGGAAATTCACGAGTTTGATGTTGGCACATTGCACACTACTCACTGTCTAGCGTCAGGAGAGATCATGATTTCTACGTTGGGAGACAAACACGGAAACGCCAAAGGGGATTTTGTTCTATAGATTCGGAAACGTTCAAAGTCAAAGGTTAGATATATTTTACAATTCGATTTAATATATTATAGCAAATATTTATTTATCAATATATCATTATAGTTTGCTAGTTTTGAACTATTGCAACTTTGAGATACTTTTGTTAACAAATGTATAATTTAATTAGAAATGTTCCAGGTTCCACTCAAGCTCACATACTTTTATTTTCAATAATAAAATAATAAATAATATAATATAACATTAAAATAAAATATGATACAAAAAACCCCCGAGTTGGAAAACACAGAGCAGTTCAATTTTCTGGGAGGTCTTCGACAAAGGATGCCTACAGCACCAAGAAAATTAGGTCGATGATTGCCATGACCAAGGATGCTTTCAACAATAAGAGGCTACTGCTGACAGACAAGTTGAATTTGGAACTAAGAAAAAAACTGATGAAATGCTACTTTTGGAGCATCGCGCTGTATGGAGCAGAAACTTGGACGCTTAGGAAGATGGAAAATAAATAATTGAAGAGCTTTGAAATATGGTGCAGGAGAAAACTTGAAAAAATCAGGTCACAGACAAATGGATAAGTCCTAAGAAGAATGGGCGAGAAGAGAACCATTTTGGATGTGATTCTTTGGTGTAAAGCAAACTGGATCAGACACATCCTTAGGAAGATCTGTCTTCTGCACGACATCATAGAAGGAAAGGTTGAGGGAAAGAGGAGCTTAGGAAAAGGAGGATTCAAATATTTATGACTTTAAAGGAAAAAAGAAAACTCTGGGAGCTGAAGGAGGAGGCAGAGGACAGGGCACATTGGCGGTCTAAGTTTATTGACCAAAGGAATAGACCTGTCCTGAGACAGAACACCAATAATAAACATGGGTCTACATATGAATGTCGCTTGGACCCTAGGACCTCTCTTATATGATTACCTCTAAGTTTTTATGTCCAGCCTGGTTTTGCATCCCTTGGAGAATAAATGTTTGATTTAACAGTGATTCTAAACAGAATATGCTAAAAGTTTCATGCTGACATCAGTTAAAGCTTGAAGGTGGTTCGGATGCAGCCTCTCTCATGGTTCGTTCAAACCTATGAATCTACATGTGAGCCCCATGCTGTCAAGGTGGCCTCTAAGTGACCGGATGACAATTATAATCCTCCTGCACCCCCACTTGACTGCCACAACCTAGTCTCAGATACTACTCAATAGCTAACAGTCGGGTACAAATTATTAATAAATAGCTAACTTCATTTTTTATAAAGATATATTCTAGGCAGCATGACTCGAGTAAACACTGAGCCTGTACGCCTTCAATGTTTCTTAAACTTCCCAGGTATAATTTACCACTTAACCTATATATACTCGATAGATACAGTTTAAACAGATTTTATTATTAGATAGGAATACTTTATGTGCCATTAGGGTGAACAGAAAGATGAAACTCTAATTATGTTTTTTATAGTAAATATAATAAATATTTTAATCAAAAAACAATTCAATATTACAAAGTAAAATGTTTAGCAAATAAGTTGATCTACATAAACTAAAAACTAAGTGTAACTAACAATGACTCAGGTCCCATCTGATTGAGAAAAACCGGCAGGGCGTTGTTTCATAGCTAATTATGCTGAGACATGAACCAAATCATAATAATCTAATATCCTTCTTACAAAAATTATCCTAAACCGAATGAATGAAAGACATGGAGCCGTTACGTAAATGTACGTTGTCACCAGCTGACAGTGAAAGCAAGAAAATAAAGTACCATTAATGACTAACCTTAGGTTCACAACAGCCAAGCGAGCCTCTCTCCAAATTCCTATAAATAATAAGTTTATACCCTTGGGAAAAATAATTCTAGTCTTTTCATAGGTCTAACATTACAACCAGAGATCCAATTACTTTACGAACAATGTAATTCTATAAAAGACCAAACAGATCATGGCCCGTTTCACGCAACGTGAAGACAACTTAATTCCTAACACGTCCTAAACGTACGCGTCCAAAGGGGTTAAATAGAATACAAGCTATGTAGTACCACCAGAACGAATCTTCAGTGAGTGAATAACACAGTTATATGTTTAAAATCAAACATTTGAAGTTAATTAGCTGTCATCCTAATTAACAATAGTAAACCCTGCATAAAAACCAACCATAGTTTATCCTTACAAACAAGGTAATAAAAGATTACCCTCAAACATTATCCTGAGTGAATAACAAAGTACTAAATGTAAAATCAAACAATTGAAGTTAATTAATTGTCCCCTAATTAACGATAATAAACCCTGGATAAAAACTAACCATAGCTTATCCTTACAAACAAGGTAGTAAAAGATTAACCTCAAACACTATCCCCATTCGAAGGTAATATTTCACCAAGCCCACCATCCTAGAAACAATTGACTATCTTGTTAACTATCTAGAAAAACATACTTGAAATAGTGGCCTGGGGCACACACAAAATAACTTACATGTTCTGAACGTTAAGAACCTCTTAAAACGAGCAGTATACAATTTCAATTGCCTAAAGAGAAATTTGAAAAGATTTAGTTGTTACAAGTTAACTAAATACGAAACGTGAATTTGCTTATATGACTATATGTCCACCTTGAACTAAATTTGCTCTCCGAGAGTACCGTCTTAACCTTGAACAGGGTGTTTTATTAATTTTCTTAAGGGGGGGGGTAAACTAGTTGATCAGAAGAAGAATCACGTGGTACCATGTCACAGTTCAACCAATCAACGTCCTCTTGTTCCCTGAGAAGTTGCACGTCCACCAATCTCCCCTGGAGAGCACTTCACGGGGTGGGGGGTGTAAGGAGAAACCATGTCCATTCCCCCCCTCTCTCTCTTGCGTTTTTTGTTTTGTTTTTTTTTTGCTGATGTCCTGGAGTCCCACCGAGGCCTATTCAATGCGATGACCTTCGCGTTATCTCGGGAGGTGATGACATGTTAGATGTATCGTTTCACACGGTACACTCTCCTCTATGATAAGTTGGTTTATTGTAGTAGTGTTTGTGTATAAAAGGTATTATTGATTTGGTTTTTAAAATAATTGATATTAGCCCTCAGATCTCTTGTTTTGAAAAAATCTAAAAAAATAAGCTTATATTTTCTTAATTATTCACTTCCCAAAGCTTTAATAGACTACTTTTGTGAATTCTGTAAATCATTCACAGACAAGGATAATCATACCACAACCTCCAGGTTAAAATGGCTGCGCTCCGTGGGAGAGCTTAAGTTCTTCAACAAATTCATACAACGTAGTGAAATATTTTTATATAGACATTATCCATAATATTCACTTTAACCCTTTTTTTAATATGTCAATTTTTCTAGCTACGCTGCCACATTTTCTCATTTAGAGAATAAAATAAATGTTTAAGTCGTGTAAAAACGTAATTTACAAATAAAGTAGAAGCAATGTACAAAAACAGACGATGAGAGAATGGTGTCAGATATTAACCAGAATAGAGTTAATTTGATTGATTATCAATTATTTTCAAAATAATGGAGGTATTTCATGTGCATACTTTTTAACACAAGATTCGAACCTTGTCCTTCCCTGCCATGATTAACTGGAATACACAGAATGAGAAACCACTTAAGAAATACCACCTAACTAAACCCTATCAGGATTCGAGCCCTGACTTTCTTGTCACAGACAAAACTGACTAAATTAACTTGACATCCAAGTTAGTTTATACGTTGTCTTCCTCACTCTTCTTCATATAAGATCCTCCCCTATCGCCCACTCCTTATTTCGACCTTCCTAGAAAATGCTCTTGTCTAGTACCTCCTTGACTCTAGAAGCCTACGCCTATAACATCAATAAGAATAACTACACTCTAAACTATCAACAGTGCATGACTGGAGGGGACAATGTTTATAGTGTGTTTGGTGGAGGCAGGCCGGCCTATTAAACCACGAAGCAATATTGGTTCGATGTACTCATTTCATGGCAACAACCAATAAGCATTGACTCAAAGGCCAAGCAAAACAAACTAAAAACATATAATTTAATAAGAAGACTCTATACATATAGCAGGATTCAGCCGCTTCGGTGGTCACATGTTCTAAGACACTACTCTCACAATAGACTAGACTGGCAATGACGGGGAGATCCTGGTTCGATCCCAGTTGGGTTCACTGAGAGTTTTTTTCCTAAATTGTTTTCAACCCTCCACGCAAATGTGGCACACTTCCTGTAAATTGAGCCTTCCTCAGCATTAACACATTAGAGTAAATAGTATACAGGTGTAAGACCCGAATGGGTGCGGTGCGGCACTAATATATATATATGTGTGTGTGTGTTTTATTTGGTTCTGAACCTATATCATGTGGAATTATCTAAACTTACATATTACTATATTGCTTCCTTGAAAAACGGAATAAGCACATTTAAAGTGTTCTCTGCCATATTAATGAGCCAATAACTATTTCAACATGTTTAAACTAAACGTAGAATTTAAAAGAGTATATGGTTTTAAAATAATCAATTTAGCGTGAAAAGCCCTACCTAGAAATTGATGTAGGCCTACATCAATAAATCCTTACATGTTTACTAATAGGGGTGGAATATGGGTGGTGATAAAAATGTATTAGTAAATTGTTCCCACTGTCCTTGAGCTTTTCCCCACTACATTGTAATGTATGGGATTGGGAAAATGGATTTTAAGGGTTAAGGTCTGCTTATACAGACCAGCCAAATGGAGCCAACCTTTGGGCTGAATAAAGACAACTTCTGTTTTATAAGATAACTAATATAAAATAAACGTAAACAATCCATTAGTTGCTAAACGAATCATATTCCACGTGTTTAAATATCATGCCATTCTATTCCAGTTTGTCGATGATGGGGAAGTTAGGGCTAGAATCTCAGCCGAGCCTATTGAGGGTGTTTATTCCTAAATTGTTTCGAAGCTTTCCTTCATGTAAATATGGATACATCCACATTCAATTCAACCTCCTTTACCATAACTCACTCGCGTATTAATATGCGTGTGGCCCAGACGGGTAGTAAGACGTGGTTGTAAATTTTGTTTGATTTATAACTATATTCTAACATATTTTCCTGGCTATATTATCCCTTTCGCTGTAGCACGGAAAATTGCAATAGAATAAATTGTCTAAGTTTCTTTGAATGTTTTTGAATATAGTATATTTAAGTTTTCATTACCATCTATGAAACTTCCAACAAACAGATGTGGAGTGGATATAATATTATAATTCTTGTTTGGCAATGAAAAGTTATAACACGTGGAAAACTGAAGAGCAATACCATATGAACAAAGACTATAGTATTACACTTTACGTTTACGTGGATATTGTTAATTATTTTTAAAATCAATTGACATTTAAAAATTAAATTTGTACTTATCCACACCCATGACCTCACTAACGATATAGTTGGTTTTAAAAATACGATTATTCAAATAAAAATATGTCTAACATCCTCAGAATATTGTGAACGCCAAATTCGGTTTCAAACCTACTCCACTACCATCGCTCTCATTTATTACCCCTTGCTACAAACGGACAAATTACCTCATCTCTTGTCAGGCCACCACTTCTCTGAGGAATCTCAGCCCAATCCTATTGATATATAAAATCTGTAGTAGATGTATAATACAAGTCTTGTTGTGCGCCAGAAACTAGTGTAAAAACTGAGAAACAAGTGAAGTGAGCAGCCGCCATGACAGACAAAAGAGAGTAGCGTGAGTGTTACGCGTGAACCGGCCGTGATCTGCCCCTAATACGTTTGCGTCGGTAATGTGACCTCAGTTAGCACTCGCATACATAACAGATGGCGACGAGATAGTGGAAACGGACGCTTATAATATTCAGTTAAGCCGTGTGCGTTTATAATTTAGTAATTAATTGGTTGGAACATTATTAATTATTGGCCATTATGTCTGAACGACAGGAATTCAACGTGGGTGAGACCTCAACATGGCCGCTATACTTGACGCAACTAAAGAATTTTTTTTTATCGAAGAACATCGTCGATGATACGCAGAAGAGAGCCCATTTTTTGTGTAGTTGTGGGTTAGGTACGTTGAAAATTCTCAGTGACGAATTTGGGGCACGCGATTTGAGTGAGATTCCATTTGTAGAACTGATTGATCGGTTGACTACGCGGTTCGCGCCTCGACCAAACGAGACAGTGCAGTACCACCTGTTCACCCGCCGACGTCAGCAGATAGGGGAGAGCATAGATGCGTTTGCCACGGATCTTCGCCGAATTGCCGATGGTTGTGGTTTTGGTGGTGAGGTGGTAATGGAAAAGATGCTCCGTAATCAATTTGTATGCGGATTGGCTGACACTCAGCTACAGCAACAATTTTTTATCAAGCCTGACCTGACATTTAAAATAGCAATAGAAGCCGCCAAAGCGGCTGAAGTTGCCAGGAAATATGTAGAAGATGTACGGGATGAAGCAACAACACACGGAGCTGTATATGGGATTGGTATCCAGCCCAAATATATATCTACTTTCCAGCGAATACGCCGACAGGACACAAACCGCGGGTCACAACCGCAAGTAGGAAATCCACCCTCAAGCAAAGTAGGGTCTGGCCAGGAAAACCGAGGGAGAAGAGCACGGCACTTCTTTCCAGGACAGTGTTTGAGATGTGCAGGTCAACATCAAACACGCCGCTGTACGGTGGATCAAAACAAACTTTACTGTACAGTTTGTGATCGAAGAGGGCATGTGGAGTCAGTTTGTCTTTCGGAGACGAGGCACGGTAGGACTACAGCAAGGGCACATCAGGTAACAGATATAACAGAGCCTCATAAACAGGATTCTGAGGAGCTATCAATAGAGGGGCTGGAGCTATATAATATTAAAGACGTATCGAAATACAATGTGCCTGACACCAAGAGGCAACCCACAATGCCAGCGATAAAACTGTCCCTGCGCATAGACGGTATGTTTCACACCATGGAGGTGGACACAGGAGCAGCTCTGACGCTCATCTCGGAGGAAACTTATAAAGTACTGTGGCCTCACCAACCCAAGTTAGAGTCCTTGGACTTGGATTTGCGTACCTGGGCAGCTGACACACCACTTCGACTACTCGGTTCAAAATTAGTCGAGGTTCAATTTAAAGAAAGACGAGCTACCCTAACCCTGGCAGTAGCCACAGGTCATGGACCCAGTCTACTTGGAAGACCATGGTTGGAGCCCCTTGGGCTCACAGTTCACGGGCTAAATGTTGTGGGCAACACTTTAGCGAACACAGAGCAAAACCCTACCAGCATTAATAATCAACAAGAATTACCGGTACCTGGATACAGGACAAACAATAAGGTTACAGTGCAAAATACCCTACTTACTCCGAGTGAGGTTAAGGATTTAAACACCGTGGTACAAGGTTACCCTGCAGTGGCCGACCCCACATTTGGAGAGTTTAATGGACCTATGGTGAGACTGGAGCTGGATCCATCCATACCACCAAAATATTGTAAGGCCAGGCAAGTACCATTTGCATTAAGAGACAGAGTGGATAAGGAAATTCAAAGGCTAGTTGATCTGGGGGTATATGAGCCAGTGACATATTCGAGATGGGCCACACCATTAGTTATAATTGAAAAAGGAAATGGGGAGCTTCGTCTTTGTGGGGATTACAGGGCAACACTGAACAAAGCCTTAAAGCCTGATACATACCCTTTACCTACAGCTTCAGAGGCTTTCGCACAACTGTCAGGAGGAACAATCTTTTCAAAAATTGATCTAGAGCAAGCATATACGCAGCTCAAAGTAGATGTCGAATCGGCAGACGTGTTAACAGTAAACACAATCAGAGGACTCCACCGGGTGCACCGCTTGCCATTCGGGATTAATGCGGCACCAGGCATTTTCCAAAGAATGATGGCCAACTTATTCGCAAATATGGAGGGGGTGGCAATCCTATTGGACGACATAGTAGTGGCAAGTAGATGCTCTTAGCAGACTACCAGAACCCACTGAAAAGCAAGCTTACCCAGAGCCATTGGGAGTTTACTTACTAGATATATCAGGTGAAGGACCTATATCTTCATCCCAAGTGGCATATGAAACGGAAAGCGATACTGTATTGAGCAAGGTTAAAAGATTAATCGAAACTGGGTGGCCAGATTGTAATCCTGGGCCAGACCTAACACCGTTTTGGACATTACGCCAGGAACTGAACACTTCAAGGGGGTGTGTGATTAGAGGATCTCGAGTTGTCATGCCAACCTCCTTAAGACCAGCAGCTCTACAGCTGCTCCATAACACCCACCTGGGAATCATAAACACAAAGTATGCAGCACGCAGTTCAATGTGGTGGCCAAACATAGACAAGGAAGTAGAAGCAACGGTACGAGGCTGCAATACCTGCCAAGAAGTTAAACATAACCCAATCAAGGCTACAACTCATCCTTGGCCAAACCCCAGCAAACCGTGGTCCAGAATTCACATTGACTTTGCCGGACCAGTAGAAGGGCACATACTACTACTAGTAGTATATGCATATTCCAAATGGATAGAAGCCATCACAATAAGCTCAATGACAGCCGAATCACTTATCAAGAACATGCGAGAGATTTTCGCAAGACATGGCATCCCAGACACACTAGTTAGTGACAATGGTACACAGTTAGTGTCTGCCGAGTTTGCTGCATTCTTGAGGAAAAATGGAGTCGTACATGTGAAAACACCGCCATATCACCCTTCAAGTAATGGGCAGGCTGAACGGGCCGTAGAAACTATAAAAAACGGCCTAAAAAAACATGTCAAGGGAGATTGGCATACACGTCTTGCGCGTGTTCTTTTTAGCCACAGAATCACCCCACACGCAACCACCGGAGTGACTCCGGCAGAATTGCTTATGGGTCGTAAACTGCAAACGGCTCTAGAAATGCTCCATCCGGACCACACATCACACAGGGAAGGAAATCAAGAGACAAATAAACACCCTAAGCGACAGTTCCACCTAGGAGATACAGTGTGGATTCGGGAGTATTCAGCCAACTATCCCAAGTGGACCCAGGGCACAGTGGAAAAATCTTTAGGGGAATGGATGTATGAAGTAACCAACAAGGATGGTCGTAGACAGAGAAGGCATGTTGATCAGCTCAGACAGGCTTCAGAGTCACTCCAGACAGGCAAGCAGCAATATTCTCCGAGAGAACAGCACATGCCGGTACAGCTATTCCGGTGGGAGGACACACCAGTGCAACAAGAACCAGACCAGGACCAGCCCCAATTGTTGGAACAACACCATGAGATGATACCACAGCGAGAGAAGTCCTGGGAACCTGGACAAACCAGCGGGCAAAACCAACAGGCAACACAAAAACGGGGAAGGCCGAGTAAGGAGCAGCAACAGCAAGCACCCTGTTTACAGCCAGTTAACACCAAGCACCCACATCAGCCACTCTCCTTGCAACTTAGAGGACGGATGCAGGAGCCACCTTTGTTGAGGCCACAAAGGACAAGGCGGCCAAACCCCCGTTATGTTGACTAAATAGCGAAATGAGTGAATGGGGGAAGAACTGCATAGTTTTTTTTAAAGGGTATAATTTAACTGTGAGGGGAGGACTGTAGTATATGTATAATACAAGTCTTGTTGTGCGCCAGAAACTAGTGTAAACAACTGAGAAACAAGTGAAGTGAGCAGCCGCCATGACAGACAAAAGAGAGTAGCGTGAGTGTTACGCGTGAACCGGCCGTGATCTGCCCCTAATACGTTTGCGTCGGTAATGTGACCTCAGTTAGCACTCGCATACATAACAAAATCTAAAATTGAATGGATGAAATTCCTACAGATATAAATAATTGCACAACAATGGGCTAAAATTAACCATATATATTAGGTAATAGAATTAAAATCTGCCTGGATTAATATCTTAAAAAAATGAAAAATTAAAACGCAATCGGTTAAGTGGTTTTATATATATATATATATATATATATATATATATATATATATATATACACACACAAATATCCAGCTGACACTTCACCAGGACTCGCACCAAAACACCCGATTATACACTAATAATGCTAAAACCTGCCTGTATATAGGATCAATACAAAAGTAAAAACCACACCGCATATGGTTAAGTGGTTTCAGAGATCCTAAGTTACAGATATAAATAAATCGGTCCGTATCTTTAACGGAAAATCAAACCCTGACTGTATGTATGTGAGATCCTCCCTTAGCAGACATCCTAATGAATGGAAATAAATGCACCGCAACCGGTTATGCAGTTCCAGGTATCTTTGGCTACAGACAAACATTCTTAAAACAGTACAGAACTACAATATTTACATTCCAAACCTTAAAAAAGCCGCTATATCATGTAAAGTGTTTTTAAGTTTGTAAACCAAAATATACAATATTTTTTCCGTGCTTTTAAATTTAAACCACCTCACTCTGATATTATATTAATACTTGGCTACGACGTGGCCAGTTTTATTGTTTGGATTAACAAAATTGATTAAGTAAAGAACAAAACAGGTTTGACAAAAACAAGACACAGTTAACATTATACATTAAATTTACTAAAAAAATGATAATCAACTTAAATCTTAAATAAACCATAATTTCTCTCAATCCAAGTATTTATCAAAACTTTGTACTAATAGTTAGATTGTGGCCGCTGTGGCAACATTAAATAAAGTATGGAATCAAACTATGGCCCCACAAAGTTATACAGTCATAATGGTTTTGAATAAACAAACAAATTCACTTTTATAACTAAAATATGTCCAATGGATAAAATGTTATCAATTATCTTTTTTTGTCTACCCGGAAATAATATAAAACATTTTAAATTAGGATTGAGACCCTAAAATATATAAGTTTTTTTAACACTTCTTACAAATAAAGTAAAAATCTTTCAGAGGTAATTTGTTATCTGCGTTACATGTGTGGAATATAATAATTAATCAATTTATAATTAGCTATACACTGTAATGAAGATTCTGGAAAGTGGGAGACTTGCATTATGTTACCATGTAAAACCAATCAATATGGGTATAATTCATTCACGATAGGTCTTTACCTGGATGACAGTTCAAAAATCATATGTTTAGGTTTTAGGTTACCAACACTTGTAAAAGAACACTGTTTTGTTATGAATGTTAAGTTTTTTAATTACATGTTATATTTTACATTTAAAATAACTTAAACTTAAGTTTTCTCACATTATTTCATTACTTTTAACAATTTCTTTTTACCCAATCCGAAACAATATTTTAAACATATATTAAAAGTACCTATTCTTTGTTTTGGAATGTTATCTATGATGTGTTGTATAGTGCATGCATTAATACCTTTTAATAAAGGCATCGTATTTACTTGGTAAAGATAAAAATATTTGTAATTTATTTTATATATGATTAACTATTTTATTGTTAGTTTATTGTTTTTAGAAATATTTAACTGAATAAAATATAATCGTCTGCTGCGAGGATACACCATTTTAAACAACTTGTCCGCGTCATCATCAACCACATGGCTAATATTCGTTGGTCGCCATTTTAAAGCCATATTTGTTAGACCTTTTGTGAAAGTGCTCGGAATAATAATTATTTAAACTTGAATTGAAGGATAAATAAGCTTTGTGGACGACCTCAAATAAATATTAAGACTTTGTTTAATTTAAATATATTTCATAGAATTTATTACTGTGCGCGTTTATCATATTTTAACTTTAAATTAAGTCTCTAGTTTGCTAGGTCCACGCCTTACTCTAACTAATAATAATTTATAACTAAGTTAAATTACCTTTTATTTTAATTATTGGGCTTCTTTATTAACGTAAAAAAACTTAATCCTAGATCATATTACTAATTATTTTAAGAATAACTTTGTGTATACAGATATTTTCTCTTTAGTTCGAATACATATTAGGCCTAATTTGGTTAATTTTAATCTTACTTTAATCTAACTTTAATCTAACTTTTATCTTTTATCAAACTTAAATATAAGTTTAATCTAACTTTAATCTCACGAAATTTTATAAGGGGTTCTTTTTATTTGTGGATAGATTTGTGTGTGTTTTTTTGATTATGAGTTCCCAGGAGAAAAAAAGAAGAGAAGTTACAGATCACCAAGTCATTCAAAAATTTCAATTTCAAAATTCTTTGAGGCATAATATTGGCCTAAATTACTGTGGTTAACTATCACATTACTCTACATAACCATATGTTTTCATAACAGCTGTTCCAAGTGACAGTGGCAGATATCAGCTGTTGGCGTAGTGATATTTTAGGGACTATTTTTTAGTTACTTTTTGAGCGGTCATCCAAGTAAACTTAGGTCGTGAATGGCGTATAGCAGTGCCGAATTAACGTTTTATATGGTTAAATATTTAATAGCTAAAAATATGCCAGCTCATATGTTAAGGAGAGTAAACATAATCAATTAAGTATGTAACTTATAATTATCGATTTTATCATGAGCAGAACAATAAAGTAAAATTAATTTAGTAAATCAAACCATTTGGGTATCACTAAGAGACATAGCCCCTCCCCCATCACTCCTTCCCAACAGTCAAGAAATAATGTATGGACTTAAGGCTTTCTCTAACTTTGGCCTTGGGTGTAGCTAGGCAAACTATTCTGCAGTCATGTGTGGCGGTATAGTATACCGCGAAGGCTGAGTCTATAAGTTGCTACCTTTCAATGTCGACGAAGTGTACACTCCGTTTAAACTGAAGAATACCTTGGTGGACTATACTATGGCTCTATATTATAAGCTGCACCATATAAATATCATACAAGTTAAGCTCGCTACCTTTCATGGTTAGCAAAGGATACATTCAAATTCGTTTCTCTCACCACTGATGAACACTTTATTTCTGTGCTCCCAGTGTTACTTCTTGTTCTGGGTATCCACTCATCACACTAACGAGGTAAAGGTAAGAATGGCAGGATTTTAGAGTAAGTATACCGCCATTTCAATCGAGGTAGCGTGGGAAACTATTTAGGAAAAAAATCCTCTTCAGTACACCCGGCAGAGAGCTTCAATCTTTCAGCTACCATCAAAGCAGACAGTGTGATAGTGAAGTTATTAGTCCTTGTTATCATTGCTGTGGGTAGGGTATTTATTGATACCCAGAATAAAGCTGGATACCAAATAACATATGAACATTCAGTTGCCATTTTGAATTCTGGTACTTTTGTGTCCAGGTGATATTTTTTGTTGTATTAAAATATACAATTATTAAAGTTAAAATTATTGCAATGGGAATGTTATATTTTAGGTGTGTGGACAAGAGACAGCAAGCTAGCCAAGTTTGGATATGATTTTTGGTACCAACCATATCATGATGTAATGATTTCCTCGGAATGGGGAGTTCCAAAAAGTTTCAAGAAAGGATTCATTCCTGAGGACACTTCCAACCCTGGTAAGTAGCAGTTATATCAGTGAGTGTGGACACTTCTAACCCTGGTAAGTAGCAGTTATATCGGTGAGTGCGGACACTTCCAACCCTGGTAAGTAGCAGTTATATCAGTGAGTGTGGACACTTCTAACCCTGGTAAGTAGCAGTTATATCGGTGAGTGCGGACACTTCCAACCCTGGTAAGTAGCAGTTATATCAGTGAGTGTGGACACTTCTAACCCTGGTAAGTAGCAGTTATATCAGTGAGTGTGGACACTTCTAACCCTGGTAAGTAGCAGTTATATCAGTGAGTGTGGACACTTCTAACCCTGGTAAGTAGCAGTTATATCAGTGAGTGTGGACACTTCTAACCCTGGTAAGTAGCAGTTATATCAGTGAGTGTGGACACTTCTAACCCTGGTAAGTAGCAGGCATATCGGTGAGTGTGGATACTTCTAACCCTGGTAAGTAGCAGTTATATCGGTGAGTGTGGACACTTCCAACCCTGGTAAGTAGCAGTTATATCAGTGAGTGTGGACACTTCTAACCCTGGTAAGTAGCAGTTATATCAGTGAGTGTGGACACTTCTAACCCTGGTAAGTAGCAGTTATATCAGTGAGTGTGGACACTTCTAACCCTGGTAAGTAGCGGTTATATCAGTGAGTGTGGACACTTCTAACCTGGTAAGTAGCAGTTATATCAGTGAGTGTGGACACTTCTAACCCTGGTAAGTAGCAGGTATTACGGTGAGTGTGGACACTTCTAACCCTGGTAAGTAGCAGTTATATCAGTGAGTGTGGACACTTCTAACCCTGGTAAGTAGCAGTTATATCAGTGAGTGTGGACACTTCTAACCCTGGTAAGTAGCAGTTATATCAGTGAGTGTGGACACTTCTAATCCTGGTAAGTAGCAGTTATATCAGTGAGTGTGGACACTTCTAACCCTGGTAAGTAGCAGTTATATCAGGGAGTGTGGACCCTTCTAACCCTGGTAAGTAGCAGTTATATCAGTGAGTGTGGACACTTTCAACCCTGGTAAGTAGCAGTTATATCAGTGAGTGTGGACACTTTCAACCCTGGTAAGTAGCAGTTATATCAGTGAGTGTGGACACTTCTAACCCTGGTAAGTAGCAGTTATATCAGGGAGTGTGGATCCTTCTAACCCTGGATGTTAGTTCATCACTGTGAAAGGGTAAATCCACATTTCACCAATGATAAAGTTTTCAGCCATGTCGGTAATCAAACCTAGGGCATTAGACAGGGTTCCAGTCATGGCATAGATAGGTGGGGCCCTAACCTCACGTTTTGTACAGGTGTGAGCTTAGAGGAGATTTTTAGGCAGTTGAAGTTATAGGAAATTTTTTACTTTACCCTAGTCTCTAAGCTTGAGATTTTTAAAATGGGCCATTTCCAATCATCCTATGTTTTACCGTTAACCCACAGTTTCCAACTGAATATTAAAATCTTAACGGAATGATATATATTTATTTCAATAGGATTCTTTACTACACTTTATCTTTATCACACTTTATTACACAATCTAAGGCACTATTGTTTGAAAGCTTAGCTTGCAGTATATTTATAATAAATGTATGTGCTATATTGATGGTTTTTGTTTTGTCTTCCTAAAATAACTATGTAACTGTACAGATATGTATGGCAGATCTCTTAATATATTCGCGTGGAAGGATCATCGTCTTGTGCAGACCATTGACTTGGGTGAAGAAGGGATAGCTCCTCTGGAGATACGATTCCTCCACGACCCTAAAGAAGCGCAAGGTTATGTGGGCTGCGCTGTGAATTCTAACGTATTCAGGTGTGTATAGATCTCAATAGGAACAAGGTGCAGAGTAATTTCACAAGTATTTGTCTGGCGAGAGGACGAGACATATAGAGTGGAACTCGTCCTTAGGGCAGGTTGAAAGGTGTACATTAAATCCTTCACTCATGAGACAGTCAAACATGCGGACCATTCCATCGTTTGAATTTTATTGTATCTGTAAAAGTTTTTTCAAAAGTAGAGGGAACGGAAAGTATTTCAAAACGAAAAGTCCCAAAGGCTCATCAGATTGTAATATCAGGGTAGAATTGTATTTTTTAAAAGGTATATAATGTGCACTTTCTGAACCAACTGATTATATCAGCACACAACTTACAAACTAACTCAAATCTAGAACATACGCAACATACAGCCCTCGACCGTAAATTCATCACTGGGAAGAGTAAAACCGCCAAATGATGCATTAACCTGAGAGGCACACAGGCACACAGGCACACAGGCACACAGGCTACCGACTGAGTCAAGTTATAGGACCCTGTAGATCTGTAGGTCTAGTGATAATGAACCATTTGTTATCTGGATGATCTTTCTGTTCTTATCACCTGTCTACTCTTCTAGTCTTACCTTAGCTTTAAGGCCCATAGAGAAATAGTTCATGATTTTAGGAACATGAACAATAATCTGGGTGGCTCAGTTTATAGCTCATTAATATTTTAATGTGAATGTTTGGTCACATAATAAAAAAAAAGAAGTAATTTTAAATGTGACATTGCCCAATTCTTTGCCTCAAATCTCATCCAAAATATGAACAATAATGAAAATAAATGGTACGGCGCACCGCACAGACTTTCTCTCTTTTTCTATAAACTCGTAAGATTTCTGAACGGAATAATGTACATTGTATCATCACCACTCCACATAAGAACACGCATAAAATAATATACAATGATATAGAATCAATGAAAAAAGAGGCGCATCTTTGTCCACCTAAGAGCATTTCAAACAGTTTAATGTCTTCCACAAGGGTCAACACTTCGTATTAAAATTTCGATTTCTGGTTAAAATTTTTAAAATTTCATAAGGTGTTGCAGATCTTCAAGTCATCGCATTGATATTTAATTATTCATTTATACATTTTGACCAATACAAAATGTAAATATTGACTATTGAGTCTAAAATGGAGATAGATCATTGCTGTGCAAACATTTCTCCAAAGAGCTTTAAGGAAAAATAACATACTTTTTTTAGATACTTACTTATATTTAATTACTCTATGGCATTGGAGAATTATTGCGTTAGGACTTA
The DNA here is from genome assembly GCA_033556935.1 of Timema podura. NCBI lineage: Eukaryota > Metazoa > Arthropoda > Insecta > Phasmatodea > Timematidae > Timema > Timema podura. Next base: position 54,313,478 of record JAVRXN010000005.1, read on the forward strand.
AGTAGTATATGTTTACAACTAAAGCTCACAAAATTATATTAATATATTTGCAAATATCTCAGAAACTGTTGCTTTTATAAAAATATATGTCAAATAAAAGTTTTTTATTTCTAATAGTCCTACAATTTTGCAATGATAAGTTGTTTAGTTTCTCAAATAGTTGTGGAGATACGGAAATTAACGCTTCTGTAAAGTACCCTAAAAATCATTTTCATAGGAAAATGAAAATAGCCAGTTTATTTATAATCTTAATCAACGCCTAGATACGAATTTTAATCAAAATCGTTTGAGCAGATTTTGAGAAAACCAATTTTTTCGCACTTCAGTAAACTACACTTAATTTTAAGTTTTTATAGACACACAGACAGATGGCATTGCAAATACTATTTTTTAGGGTTGTGGGGGTCATGAGACGTCGACATCCATCAACATTTCAAGTTAGTTTTTTTTATGGTCGCAATACTTAAACTTTAAGGTTCAAAAAGTTAAAAAATTCATATAATTGCGTATAGATTGAAAGTTATTGATTTTATAAAAATATGTTTCGGATAAAATAATTGTATTATAAATATATATACATATTTGTAATGCTAAGTAATTTCATATCTCAAATAGTTTCGGAGCTATTATAAAAAATGTTAATTGACGCATCAGACTGGAGCCCTTAAAGCCATTTTGCCGAAATATTGAGAGTAGCCATTTTGTTTGGAATATTTATTAATGTTCATAAATGAAATTTAATCAAAATCGTTAGAGCCGATTTTGAAAAAATCGACTTTTTCTCTTTTTTCCCTTCAGTAAACTACCCTTAATTTTAGGGGTAGATATCCAATTCCAAAAACCCCTCGGGGCAACCCTATGAAAACCCTACATATCAAGTTTTAGCTCAATCGGTAAAATAGTTTAGGCTCTAGTTGGAGGTACAGACAGACGGAAATTCAAAAACCACTTTTTCGGATTCAGGGAGTCATGAAACGTCAAGATTCATCAAAATCTCGAGTTAGATTTTTTTGACGATCACCATACTTTCTCTACCTGTAAGATAGAGAGAAAGTAAAAATAGCTCAGTGTCATGGCATTTCAAGCTCCATTGTTCATTAATGCTCTTTGATATATAAATGTGACCTATCTCATACAGAATGTTCGGAAACTCATAGCCAAAACTACCCATATAGCTTGTTTGAACCTAAAGTAATACAAAATCCCTATACACTTACATCCGTAAATATATGCTAATACTATTAAATTGTGTCCAAAGTTTTGGTGTACAGCGCCGGGATAGCAAAGCTGTCAAGCATGTGTGTACAGCAAGTTGCATAGGAGTTAGGCGCGTGGCACTGCACATCTAATAATGGCAAGCACTTTCTGTGTTGTAGGACAGTTAATGATGACCCTCAAAACGTATTCGCATTTCCATCTGGACTGGTGTTTTGTTTATTATTAATTGTGGTATGATCTACTGCCGTGCTCCAAGATGTCTAGATGTACAATGCCACACGCCAACTCCTATGCAACCTGTTGTACAAGCAAACTTTAGCTATACTATCCCGGCGCTGTACGCCAAAACTTTGGACACAATTTAATGGTATTAGCATAGCTTTCCGGATGTGTTAGGGACTTTGAATTACTTTTGGTTCAAAAAAGCTAGATGTGCTGTTTGGGCTATGAGTTTCCAAACAACCTGTATAAACTTATTTTACATTTACATTGGCAGGTTTTATAAGAAAGATGATGGCACCTATGATGCAGAGCTGGTTATCGATATACCTGCCAAAAAAGTTGAAGGATGGATTGGGCCAACATTGATAGGTGAGTATGAATTATATAAATACAAACTTTTTTGACTGGTAATGAGGGATTGATTTGGAACTGTATAAGTTAGAGGGAGGAGGCGAAGTCTAGAAATCAAACAAACGTTTAACAATAATAATAATAATAATATTTAGCACCGCATCTTACTACCCGTTCGGGTTATACGCTTAAGTACTAATTACGCTAATGGATTAGGAATTGGGAGGGTTTAATTTAGAGGAAGTGAACACGCATTTGCGTGGAGGGAGAGTGGAAAACCATTTAGGAAAAACCACTCCCAGTTCACCCGACCGAGATTCGAACCTCGCTCTTCCCGTCCTCGGCGGTAGAGCTCAACACGACTAGTGCGTTAGCCAACTACGCCACCGAGGCGGGTAACGTTTAACAAACCCTCAAAATAATGTTCAGTAAAGTTAAATAAACACTTCCCTTAAACCATGCTACTTTTATATACATTTTTAGCTAAACAACTCTTGTGGCTTATAGCTATCCATTTTGTTGCTAAGTAGGTCAATATAATATTTTAGTCGTTATAAAAATCTAATACTATAACTAACTTTATCTCTATAATTACGATCTAACACTTAGGTAGTCGCATAGTCAAAGGTGTTACTTCCGCTAATACCTGGACTATCAGTGACAACAAGAACAGAGTTCGAATCCCAATCGGATATACTGAGGGTGATTTTTCCTGAAATGGCTTCCCACTCTCCCTCCATTAATATTTGGGTACATTCCCTTGAAATTCTATCTTTCTCATCCCTTCACCATTCTTTTCTTTTTCTATTAACGAGTACTTTACTAAACTTGAACTCAAAACAAGCACAAATTAAACAGTATATACAATAGTGCTCCACGACCTCACTGGGTTCTTGAGGGACATGTCAGAGCGGGGGAAGAGGGGACACCCAAACCCCACTCCATTAAGCTCGATTCACACTATACGTCACTTACTGGCAGTGTCATGTCAAAATACTACTCAATATATTATGTTAATCGGCGACATTCATCCTGGTTGACAACTTCACAAACCATCAATGAGAGGGACCGGCAGCAGACCATCTTAAGTAGAATGTTTGACCTGTACATTGACAGTCCATTCTAGTAAAGTCAGTTGAATTGCGTCAATTTACAATAACCGTTCGTTCGCTTGCTCTGTGCCTTTTGAAAAACCTTTAAAAATGGATAATGAACTTTTAATAGAACAAGCATGTCAATAATATGAAGAACTATACAATATAGCCAGCAAGAAAGAGGGTTATAATATCCACAAAGATACAATTTGGAGAAAAATCAGCAAGGAACAAAAAAGATTTAGAAAATAAAATACAAGCTTTAATTCCTTGTACAATGTGTGATATTCATTCACAGATTTTCTCATTTTAAGCATCTTTCTCGACCACTCACTTATTATCCTCCCCCCCTAATTCTTCTTCATTTAGTAGAATCAAAATCATTGCAATTTCTTTGTTTTTAAATGGTGAAACTTTGTAAGCGGACTCTGCTTCCACCAGAACGTTACGGAAAACTGATGTTCTCTTAGCGTTAAGTGTGAATTATTGTGCAGCGATATGACATAACTCTGTCAGAGTTCCGGTATGTATCGTTACTTTGACGTGATGTATAGTATGAATCGAGCTTTACCGGCCATATTAACAGAGAAAACAAAACAAGATTATATAAAAAACACATTCTAACCACTCTCCCCTAATCCTAATGGGGAGCACTGTATATACAAAATAATAGTAAATGAAAATATAAAATCCTAGTAGTAAACATATCTCTCAGTAGAAAGCAGGATGGGGTTAAAGAAGGAGAGTTTTTCTTTTATAAAATAATAACTATCATTATTGTTGTTTTCTCCCAGGGTTTACTTCCGACATCTTACTGTCCTTGGATGACAAGTTCCTTTACATGAGTAATTGGTTTCATGGTGACATCAGGCAGTATGACATCACAGATCGTCGCCACCCCAAACTGGTGGGTCAGTTGTTCCTGGGAGGCTTGATCCTCAAGGGAGGAGCTATCAAAGTGCTACATGACGAGGAATTGAAGGTATTTATTTTAAAATATAGAAGCTTATGAACCATCCATTCAATGGCTATGACAATATTATAAGGTAAATTACAGAAATTTTTATTGACCAACGCTCAAATTAAATAATTTTACCTTTTTTATAAGCAAGTCTATAGTATATGGGACAGGATCCTTATCAAAAACAAATCTGTAAATGACAATATGCGAAACCATGGGTCAGTTTATTTAAAAAAATAACAGGTGAAAATATTTATATAAATAACATAATATTCTGATCTTAAGCTGAGCATATTCTTTCTTGCTCTCGGAATAAAACCAAAGACACTCATCATTAACTAATCAAAACAATATAACATGATAAACAACTAAGTTATAGAATTAGTTCATCTAAACATACATACCCTACTTTTTTAATACCCTGCAGAATTTGGTCTAAAAACATATTGAAAGGTAAACTGACTCCAACTTCTAGTAACAAGAATAGATATACCTGTATCAACTAAACATATTCACTAGTTACGTGCTCCACATTATATATGTTGCATTCAAAAGCTAGCCTGCTATCGGAAACCATGACATTTGTTATAAACAGTCCTGATGGTTCAATGAACTAATCTCAGACAAAAAACTAACACGCGCCTAACTACCTAACCATAGTACATAGCCTCAAATTTATCAAATAATGATCAGTCAAAAGGAAATATATTACTAACCTAAACACACAAAGATTTTTATAATATTTAAATTGGCAAAAAAGTTCTCCAAATTATATAGAAGACATGGATAATTAGCAGAATAATTACATAATTAAATTCTTATTAAAACCTAGACTCTATCGCTTATCAAGGTAACATAGCTAAATAAGCCTCCATCATAATGTCCACTTACATTATTTAGTCTTAGTCCCTCTAAAGGCTAATGGCATCAAAGAGTGCCTTAGCTTGCCGAGCACATGCTTATATTCATTTAGTTTCAGCGGGGGAAAAAAGGTGTTGGTATGAGTGGTCACACAATGATGTCATTTCTGTCCAATAAGCATTTAGATGACCTCATTGGCGTTTGCGCATAACGCCATGAAGTCTTGGTCTGGAATTGGGGGGTGACGAGTAGACACTATTGAGAGCCAATCACGTTCCTCAGATCACGCACGCGCTTTATACACTGCCATTCTTCTCGACGATGAAACAACTGGTTGAAGAGTCAGGAAGTCAGATAGAGTTTTTTGTTGTGTAAGTGATCCGCGCTGGCCGATGGCGCCCGTCTTCGGACTCGTATCTAGGCTGCACCGAGGCAGTACAACAGGGTGAGTAGTCAAGCGAGCTAAGAGGTGGCGGTGTAGTATGGCCACGGTACACTTATTTTTAACAGAGAGGATGGAAAACATAATCAATAAGGCCTGACGCCATCTTACTATCCTCCAGGCAGTCTACAGGCTTACACTGACAGATAGGAATGAGGAAGGTAGAACTTAGAGGAAGCATGACGTGGATTGAGAGTGAGAAGCCAATGAGAAAATCTACCAGTACCTCACTATACAGTGGAATTCTAGTCCTGATATCACCATTATCAGCCAGATGAGACTGACACCTTTGTTCATGTCGTCCTAAGTATGGGTGAAAAATATTTCCTTATTTTTCTAATTCTCACTTCTTTAACTTACCCTAAAATGACCCTCATCTGAGATTTTCAGGGACATTGCCTGAAATATGACTTAAGCTCCCATTGGGTTTCTCCACAATTTTATCCCCAATTTATTAAATAAGTTATGCAATTTGAAATTGATATGGATGAATTAAAAATCTTTTAATCGCGTCAGTTGCTAATAAATTCAAATCAAAATCACATCAGTTATTATGCTCATAGAGTAATATTTTTAACTTATTCCGACAATTTTCTTAGCTTTTGGCTTTAACTGCACCTACAGTTTTGTTTACAAAGTGATTGACCTAATTAAAAACTATAACTAATTTATTCAGACTATGCAATCACATGGATATAAAATACATTACTATAAGCTGCAATGTGTGTCATTTAAATGGTTACTATCTTCTCTGACTCCGAACGATGATTTTAGAATGGATATCCCGTAAGATGTCATGAAAAAAAATTGTCAATTTACCATAGCCGGTTAGCCAACAGGTCATTTGATAGTCAGAGCCCCCCAGAGGATTCAGGGGCCTGGGGCAACGGGATTTTGGAGGTCCCCTTTCACACAAAATAATTAATTTAATTTATTTCTTTTTGTTAAGATAATATTAAGCTATGTGCATTATAAAGAGTTTCCTTCGATTATTAAACTACATTAGGTATTCTTTTCACTGAAATACTTAGGTGAGTTCACTCACATCGCTTGAGAACAATTTTCCTAGCTATCATTGCGGCGAATTCATTAATACTATCCTTAAAACTTAGTCCTTCACAAAATCATGTTCAACGCTGGTTAGTTATTAGTACACATGCATATAACCTGAACAGGTAGTAAGATGCGGTACTAAAAAAATAAAATCTTGATATTAATTTTTGTTCCATACTCTCATCCAGTTTTGACTAATTTGTTCTTTTTTTCTCCAGTACTACCAAGTCATTGCGCATTTCACTATACATATCACACGCCCTCCTATGATTAAACTTTAAATCTTAAAACGCTTCCAAAGATTCCTTGGTAAACCATTCTTCCTACAGGCTTAAGAAAATTGGTGATAAACAACACCCCTGCCATACTCCTTCTGCCTAGTTCCACGCTTTTGGTGTCCTTTAAAGCCTTTTTTACTTTTATTCTTTGCTTCATGTTCAAGTTGCCTATTGTTCTATCTTTCTATACAGCTACTACTTCCTCGAGTATCTTCATCAGTTTATTCCTGTCTAACCCATTCAAATACCTTCTTCCAGTAATGAAACAAGCACACACTTCTTCCTTAAACCCCGTTAATCTTTCCAATATTATTTTTAGCACCCCAATGGCATCTCTGGTTTCTTTTCTCTTCTTGAAATCAAATTGGCCTTCTTCTGATACCTACGTTTTCTAGATTATTTTCTAGCCACTCTCTTATCCAAGTTTAGTATCAAACCAATGGTTTTGTAGTCACTCCATTCCTTAGCTTTCTTTTTCTTCAGTAGTGCCATCATTGTCCCTTCTAGGATTCTTTTATAAATAGGATCAGCCTTAACCTGTGTTCGTGAAAGGACGTCATTTGCACACCTATCATCAAATATCACAAATGAGTTGTGTGACTTGAGTGATTGTTTGCTAACTAGAAGCAACCAGAGCCTGTGTTCATGAAATAACATCACTTCCACACCTTTTAATAAATATCACAGATAAGTTGTGTGACTTGATTGATTGTTTGCTAATTAGGAGCAACTCGAGCCTGTGTTCGAGATGGGACGTCACTTCCACACCTGTGATTAAATATCACAAATTAGCTGTGTGACTTGAGTGATTGTTTGCTAATTAGGAGCAACCTGAGCCTGTGTTCGTCAAAGGACGTCGCTTGAACTCCTCTCCTCAGATGTTGCAGTTGAGTTTGGATGGTAAGAGGCTTTATGTCACCTCCTCCATGTTCTCTCCTTGGGACAAGGAGTTCTTTCCGGATGTCAAGCAGTAAGTTTGAGTCTTTAATGCACAAAGTCTAATATTTTGTGTCCAGAGTTAATATTTTAGTAATCTGAATGTATTTTAACCTTTTTGCTGCATATTTAATTTTGACTTATCTTCAGAAATGCTAATTATAGGTCAAAAATTCAAAATCTGAAAATTTGCATGATGATCATGATTAGGATTAGATAATGTGATTTTCAACTAGTAATGCATTTCAAATATGATATTTAGCACCATGTTGTCTATAAATCACATAATAGTATTTAAAAAACTTGTAAAAACATAAAGTTGGATCCAAGCCATCTATACCAACTACACTATTTTGTCCTGTGAATGTAGGTATCCAATTCAGATTGACTAACTCTCCTTGACCAACATCATTGATTTGATTCCACTGTCCACTAACATCAGCAAAATTATCTCCCAATACATCAATACCAGTTGGTTCATCTTCTTCACTAGAAGTAGTGTCATCACTGATGTCAAGGTCATCTCACTCAGAATCAGAATTCATTATCACCTCAATAGCTTCACTGGACAATCTCTTTCTTCTGGAATTCATAATATGAATAAAATTTGTGCACTTCGCAAAACCAAAACACAGGCCATGGAAAAAAATAGGCCTAACTAGAAAACTAAATTTATTACAGGTTTGTGTGTGTAATATCTAACAAAGTTCTCAAACACACGCTAATATAATTTTACTATTGCCACATAAATATTATTTTTATTACACTTCACATGTCAAGAATTCATCAAACATATATTAAATGTTACTAACACAGTAGAATTACCGGGTATATATCACAAATACTAAACTAATAAATCCCTCAACAAAGCTTTTCGCCATATAAATATTGCATGTGTGCTACAAGTAATTAAATGTGGAAGTAAACAAGCTCTACTACTGTTATGATTTAGCAGCTGGTAAATGACATTTCTCAAAATTAAAAACCAGATGTCAGAGGCACATGTCCATGCTAGTATTAAAAATTGAGCGTTCTAACACTCTTGTGGCTGTTTCCAACTGTTGCAGCAAGGGTGGATAAAGTTTACACATCGTGGGGTAAAGTCGATTTCCGCAGTCATTGGCTATAACGCTGAGATCGGATATATCCGATTAACGCAGCAAAAGGGTTAAGAAACAATATATTATTATTTAGATTATACACTTATTATACCAATATAAATGTTATTAAAACTACATCCAGACAATTATTGTATCCATCCGCAACTTGTTTTAATAAATAAGGTCATGTAAACAATACCTTAAGACTAGATTAGTCTCCATTTTCACAAAATTCAAACATAGGTGTCACCAAGATATTTGCAATGCTAATTTTTGAAAAACACTTGCCAAGTGCCAATCTTTCCTTTGGTGGTGAAAAAATTAACAATTAGTTATATATAAGGAATTGAAACATACAAGGCTGTTATATATTTATTTGATTATTTATATAGCATACATTCCACTTTTTTTTTTTAAAGTATGTATACATGCTACAGAATAAAAGGATGTGCCTTTACTATAGGACAAGTGTTCCTGAAGAGTTGCATGAATTAAATAAAAATATATATCTTAATATACTAAGCTGGCTCTGAATATTTGTTTATTGCTCATCATTGTTATCAATGTATTTGTAGACTTGGCTCCTGGCTGCTTAAGATTGATGTTAACACAGATGAGGGAGGTCTCACTCTTGATAACAACTTCCTTGTGGATTTTGGAGCAGAGCCAGAGGGACCTGCCCTTGCGCATGAAATGAGGTAAGTTTTATAGACATATGAACATAAAATTATGTGAGTTCTGGAGACATCCGAACATGAAGTGAGGTAAGTTCTGGAGACATCCAAACATGAAGTGAGGTAAGTTCTGGAGACATCCAAACATGAAATTAGGCCAGTTCTGCAGACTCAATATAAAACTAGGCCAGTTTTGCAGACATCCGAACATAAAATTAGGTAAGTTTTGCGGACATAATAACATGAAATTAGGCCAATTCTGCAAACATCCAAACATGAAATTAGGCCAATTCTGCAGACATTCTAACATGAAGTGAGGTAAGCTATATAAACATTTTAACATGAAATGAAGGAATAATTTATTAAAATTAAGTAGAGAACGTAATGAAAGATACAAATAATCTCCGACCTGTCTCGACGTACCAAAAGTATTATTTAGATTTTTATATTATGTTTTTTAAAAAATTCAAATATAATATTGCACTATTAATAATATAGACAATCCAGAACTAAAATTGTGGTTCCTATAATAGATCCGAATACCGAGTCAGATGTATCCTTTCTTGACAATACTAAACTAAAGTTGCAATCTTTAAAGGTACTCATCTTTATCATTTCTTGACAATCCAATAATAATGTTTCTATTCCATTTGGATCATTTCATTAAATCATAATTTGTACCCCCTCAGACATAATATTGAGCAAATGAGTGCTACCATAAGCTCTAGAGTCCGTTATGCTACGTTTTATTAGAGCCTAAAGTCACACTCGTAGAGAGCTCCAAATCACTCTCATCTCGCCTGCTTTATACCCACTTTAAGACAACAAAATTTCGTTTCAACTGGGATCTGAACCATTTAAGTATCCCGGAGGCTGTTGAATAATTTGCAAAGGCAATTTCCTTGGATATAATGAGTTTGTCCCCAGCATGAATCCTTTACTCCTAAAGTAAACTAAATTTTAAATCTCGAACATCCAGTTTTCTTGTTGCACTCATCACTGCCGCACCAAATACTGTTCATCCTTGTGGAATTCTACAAGAAAAATAAGACATTCGAAAAATTACCACATTCACACATAACAATTTCTTAACATGTCAGATAAATATTACTAGTAGCAATAGCTAGTCATTGTTTTAAATAGAGAAGAAATTTGGTATTTTAGGAGCCGAAGCAGAACTGTCATGATAATAAGGTTGTTTGTTTATATAAGTTGTAACTTGCAGCTATTGTTGGTAGAACTGTTCAATATGTTGTCGGAGAGGTTTATATAAATGGCTTCACTGTTTGTAAATATACAGATATCTAATCTCAAATTTAGTCAATTTATTTACTAGTCATAAATATTGTTTGTGTTTCAGATACCCTGGGGGTGATTGTACCTCAGATATTTGGCTTGTGAAGGATGAAAACAAACTAGAAATTGAACTATTTATATAATCAGTTCATTATAATTTTAAAATATATTTTTTTTACCTGTTGAAAAGTTATTAAAAAATAAATCCATATTTTTCTGCCTTTAACGAATGTAGTCAACTTAATACTTGTTAAAATGTTAAACTGTTTTTGAAACAGATGTATATGTAACAATTTTGACTATATTTTCAAGACAGAAAAGGCTGAAGCTACCACGAACATCCCTTCCCTTGGCTCTTTGCTCGTTCGTTCATCCCTCACAACCAACTTCTACGGTATTGAGACGAGATAAGTGTGCCTTATTTTAAGGGATAATTGCCCAATCTCAGCGATGGCTTGAACTGAAACACAAGAGTTACCTGAATAAGGCCATTTGGGCCCAGACATTTTGTGAGGCTGATCTATCCTATCTCAAACTCACCTTACAGCCACATTCATACTTTCCTTATTAGGGCTACACATACACTGGACTCAACTTTCACCAGACCTAACCCAATACAATCGACCAATCAGATTTCAAAATTTAAAACATGGTAAAATAAGTAACACCACCTACATTGGTGCAGACTGCCCAACCTGACTCGACTGTGAGTCTCCCTGACATCGGCCAAATTCAAACATATTTGTTTTTCCTGCTCAGTTGGTTCAGAATAGGCACAGCTTCTCTTCAGACACACGTTCGGAAGTTGCTTTTCTTTTTCGGGTCTCCTTAAATCGCTCCTAAAATAAAGTCATAGGTTTCTAGGATCCTCCTCTGATATTTTAAAAACTGTTTCGAATGATCTCACAACAGCAAAACAAGTAATAAATTTCTCACTTTTACTTCTATTTGTATTTAACTTTTGCAACCACGTCCTTTTTTCGCTTGGAACCCGTTTTAAGGCTTAAATTAAAATCACACAGTAACAATAGTTGTAAATAATTATCCGAATCACAAGTCAACCTGTTCATTTTCATACGTGTTCAGTGTAGGTATAAGAGTCAGGTTGGATCAGATCTGGGCGGTTCGGACGAAAGGTGAGTCCAATGTAGGTGCAGCAGCTCTCTTTCATCAAGTGTAACATTGTCGTGATAGGATTAATATTACAGTATAATGATTTCTATTCTCCTGGAAATAATTACACAAACATTCTCTCACTGTCACAATCTTGGGTTTCTTGAATTAGACCGAATAAAATGATTTAGTTGCACTCTATGCTATTTTTTTTTTCCGTGTAATGGGTGGCGCATAGGTTCCATGCCCCCTTGGCGAGACTTTTTACGCCACAATTGTAATCTGAACCATCCATCCCCCTACCTATTCCATCCCCCTGCCTACCAACAATCTTATCTATTAACAATATAAGGCAGTGTACAATCTACTTGCACACCAGTGCCCCTAGATGTTGCTACTACGCCACTGAAATCAACTGAAATTATATTAGGTTTACTGTAGTTTGAGCTTTAAATATAATTATAGTTTAAAATAAACAGATACGTCTGTTTCCACTGGTTTCGACACGAACATTGTAGCTCGGATGAAACAAATGAAGTGGGTTTAGCGCCCGGTTCTAATCGCTCATCAACAGTTCACTTATCACCAGTATTTTGGTTTATATGTTCATTACGAATATATTCTTAGTAATAGAACACATATATATATATAGAATGATTTTGGTAGGAAGAACAGTGGAAGTTAGTTACTAAAGTTACTAAAACAATGTTAATATATCCATACATACAGTCATGTCATCTGCAGATGTTAAGTTTGATAGATATTATCAATAGGCCTACCTATCAAATAACACATATAGTATAAGAAATGTTATCAATGTTGGCCTCAAAGAAATATGTTTTGATTTTCTCTATTGTTCTTCCAACCAAAATCAGGGTATAGATAATATTAGTCTCTTTTTTATTTAGAAATAATTATTTATTTTTTAAACATTAAATAAATGCATCATATTATTTTAATGCACCCTATGCGGCCGTCTAGATTCACCTGATGGCCCTTGATGCAGATTTGGGTTTGTAATAATGTTAAGCATATTAATTATCAAAACGTATGAAAAGGTGTTTTTTTTTGTGGAGTGATAAGCTTACATAAGTCGCAAAGATTGTGTACTTCCTCGTCCATATTTTAAATTGTTGGGTAAGAGGATGTTTGACCCTATCCCCGGTTTGAGCCCCTGTATGTATTCACCCAGTTTAAAAGTATGATACGAATAAATTTAATGGCTAACTTAAGTATGGTCACAACATCTTATACCACCACTGGTGTGCTAAGTTCCTCTCAACAATCTTATACCCTGGCTCAGGGGTCTTCTACCCACTGCCTACAGGCCTCTTTTTTGCGACCGACTGGCTCATGAAATATATTAAGTTATTTCAATAGAAAAAACGACAAATGCAGATATATATTTTACATACTCAACTAATAAAATATACACTTATTTTTTGTGTGTATTTTATGTTATTCTATAAACAATATTTGTTTTTTTACATAAAGAAAAGTATTGCGTTTTAGTACAAATGTACTTTTTACCGGCAAATGACAACTCTGGTAGACAAGACAAATCGCGCTACCTCCTGCTATAAAAAAATTAAAAATAGGAAGAAAAAAAATATAAACATACGTCATAAGAAATCTAAAATTTCGCCTGTGGGAGACAGCACTAGTCTCTAGTGTGAGTATAAGTGTATAGGAATGAGCTAATAGGAATATTCTAATAGGTATTCAATCTGAATATTGTTGGTACAGTGTTGCGACCGGCGAGCCAGCAAGAGACAGAAACTTTGGCCCTCGGACCTAAAAAGGTTGAGGACCCCTGGCTAGCTCATATTAAACGTTTAAGCAAACAATTTAAAATTACTTCCTCTTACGCCAATGACAACTCATGAATCGAAAAGTAATTGATATATTCCACTTAATCCTCTAAAATATGTTTGTAGAGGGTCTTAACACACAACATAAGAGTCTGCTGGAGATGGGAGTGTGTGTTGGTTTAGAGGATGGTAAAACGTACTATCTCCAATGGGCATGACAATTTGCTAGCAGTGAGAAAAGTGTGTTTTGATAAGTTTAATTAGTTATATTATATCCTATGGAGAAGCGAATCTGTTAACAAAATATCCCATAAACGAAGTTACGTTGTTTCACATAGATACTTTTTTTCCTTACAACAGTATTTTCCAATACATAATAACTTTTATTTTAAAGACATTATTTGTTGTATATTTATTTTTTCAGTGGCAGTGGTACTGAAGGGCAGCCCCCCTTCCACTCTACCCCCCATGGAAATAATTTGACCCCTTATATATATTTCAAATCCTCTGATATTAACGAATATTAAGTTGAAAGATGGCTATAAATTAAATTCCAAATGACTTCTAGATTAATTCAACTTTCAAAAATTTGTTGGAGAAGACCACTTCAACTAGCTTCTGGAGGCATATAATTTTCGAGAAAAATTCAAGGAAGGAGCAATCTAAATAGCTTTTACGTAATCAATTTTTTTTTAATCTGGGTAAGGATTATTTAAAATAGTTTCTAGACCAGAGCAACTACATTTCAAAATAATTTCAGGGTAAAGACTAGTCTAAATAGTTTTTAAAAGAGTTTAATTTCCGAAAATTGGGAGAAGCACCACTCCAAATTAGTGACAGTGAAACCGGGGAGTGGGTATATGAGGGGAGGAGGGGCAGACATTGTCTCTCCTGGAATAAATTAGCCCCCACCACCACTAAATGTTTTCCACACTTTCTGTTACTATCGAAAATTAAGCCAAATGACTTGCATCAAGCTGCAAATAAATTCTAAAGGCATTCACATTTCAAAAATGTGCCAGGATCAATTAAAATAGTTTCTAGAGGCACCCAATTTTACTAGTGGCTCATAATTTGCTAATTAGATTTGCTGATTAGATAAAATGCAACTGAATTAGCGAGGGGAAAGAAAAGTATCGCAAAAAGAGATAACTAACATGTAATGCTGCCATTTAAACTTTGATCTACTTGAGGGTATACTATGTTACTGTCTGTTAGGGCGGGGGCACATTAGCTCGTGAGCAACCAAAATGTGAAGTCGTATTTTTGTTTAATGGAGGGGTGCGCATTCACACTGCAGTTATTACATACACATCACATGAGGTCATGTCTCCTCATGTCTCGTCATGCTCACATACAATCTCACAATCTCTGCACCTGCACATATTTCGTGAACAGTCAGTACACTAAAGTCGAGGGAGTGGACAGGTAAGTGTGTATTCTTGGTTTTCAGAGTGGTGAGATTTGTTAAACATGGAGGACATAAAGTGCCTAGTTGAGCTTTTCTTTACGACATCAAGTCACGACACTAAGATAGCACCACGTTTTAATACCTGCTCGGGCTACATGCTTATGTACTAATTACACTAATGGTTTTAGGGATCTGGAAGGTTATATTTAGAGAAATTGTACCCACATTTGCGTGAAGAGAGGGAGAGTAGAAACCCATTTTGTAAAAATCAACCTGCGTACACACCCGGCCAAGATTCAAACCTATATTTCCCCATCAACGCCGGTCTAGTCTACTGCGTGAGTAGCGCGTTAAACCACGCGGCCACCAAAACATGTGGCTATAAGATGGCTTAAGAACTTGTATTCTTCCGTCGTCAAACTATAGTAAAGGACATTTCATATCAGTTTGGACGGTCTTGAAGTTCCTTAATCAAAACTCATTTTTTTTTTCAAATATATTTCCTATGAGCCACTGTATTAGCTGCTAATACTGAAAAATTATTTTCCAACTACTCTTCAAACTCAGATGAACTGGTTGATCCCCGACTCTCCATGGTCATTCCAAGACTGAAGAACTTTACACTTGAGCGCATGTAGTGACATTGAGTTATTATAGTGTGAGTTCGTACAGCACGTCCCGTCATAACCTTACTACAGTAGCCCCACGGCTTCTTTGGTGCTGACTGACAGTTCACAGCTGACTTCTGACAGTCAACATTTAGGTATATAACTAAATGTTGATTGTCAGAAGTGATAGATGCTAAACACATGTTTTTGCAGATCATTTGGTTCGGCGTAGGGATACATAATTTGGTCTGGTAGCTTTTCAGAGCCGTCAATTGTCAGCTGTGAGCTGTCAGTCAGCACCAAAGAAGCCACGGGGCTACTGTATGTGGAGACACGTGAACAGTGTATCCCTAACCTTTAACACACGCCCGATTCTGATATTAACACTTTAGATTACATAACCTTTAGCACGGGTTATTATTACTATTATTATTGTGAGCCCATGAGAGACATAAGGTCACCAAACATCACTGTTTCAACCAATCATAAATCTCTTCTAACTGTTGGCCACCGGTACATTATATTATATTAAATAATACAAAGGCCAAAATGATCCTCAGCCACAAATCAAACTTAGCCAATGGAACTTTAATATTTATAAAGTAATATTACAAGAGTATCAAGCCCGCCAGGCTGAGGCGGAGCTACGACTGTGCCGCCCATAAGCACTAGAAAATTTGCCACCCACTTTTCCTACCTTAATTTCTAACCTTCTAAATCCCTGTTTACCCCCTACAACCACTCATACACCGATACATATACACCATATACACAAATGTTATCTGTGGAGTGACAGATAAAAAGTGCTTACGTTATTTGAGTGTTTACTATAGTTAGGTTTTAAAAGTATTAAGAATCTGTTTAAAAATTTGAAATAAATACTCTTACACTATCACAACACACACATTCAAATATTGTTTAATTTAACTATATAACGTTTGCACTAGTAGACTGTAGAACATCTTATTACAAATTAAATATTAGCATGTACACAATAATAAAATAGTCGATTGTATATTTCTCCTCGATTTCTGCTGAGCGAACTGGTCGATGATGCCAGACAACAATTTTAGCCAATAAGTGACCTTCAATTAAAACGATTGTCAGTGAATTAAGGCGACCCTTTGTCACATTGGTATGTAGATACAGCAAATTACAACAATCACAGACACGATGAAGCCATAAAAACATTTTAACTGCTAGAAAAAAGATGTAGTTTATTTCGTCATTCAAAATTTGCCGCTTCTAAAACCTGCCGCCGTAGGCACGTGCCTACTAGGCCTATGCGTAAATCCGCCCCTGCGGCGCCAGGTACTCAAACCAGACCCGGTACCCGAGACAAAGTGCTGGACCACCTCTATCTGTCTACTCCATTTCAGTATCAACAAAACCTTATTTGTCTAGATTCTATAAGGATAAATTAGATTAGCAAATAAAAGGGGTTTTTGAAGGGATTTCACCTCTGGGGATCCTCCAACGACAAATATTTGAAAACTAGATGCTCCTAGAAAATATTTGGAGTGGCCCCCATTATTTGAAAAATATATATATATATACTTCTCTATGAGCTATTTGGAATGGTCCTCTCCCCTTAAACCTTTCGAAATCTTGATCCTCTAGAAGCTATTCTGAGCGGTCCTCTGCAGGAAAATTTTTGAAAACTAGATTTTTCTAGAAGCTATACGGAGTGGTCCTTCTCCAGAGACTTTTTGAAATTAAAATCTCACTATATTTATTTAGAGTGGTCCTTTCTTTGAAAGTTTTGTAAAATTATGTGCCTATTGGATAGGCTACTTGAAGTGGTCTTCTCCTGGCAAATTTTGAAAAATTGGATGCTCTCATAAGTTATTTGGAATTGTCTTTCTCTGTAAATTTTAATAATTGTGTGCCTTTAGAAGCTATTTGAAGTGGCCTTCACCTGCTATTTTTTTTTTATTGGATGCCTCTTATCACTATTTTTCCCGTTTAAATTTTTGAAAACCGAACGCGTCTTTTAGATATTTGTTATTTGGTACAAAACAATTTTTCTGCTTAATATTCGAGAATATCATAATCAGTGAAATAAATCTAGAGAGGGATGGGTTTATTCTAGGAAAGAGGACGATTTTATTCCAATCAGAAGAACGGGGACTGTTTTTTCCCTAGGGATGAAAGTGCCCCCACACCCTGATTATGCCACCTATTTTTTTAATCTTGAGTCACGTTTACAAAACAAAAGCAATATATGCAGATTAATACTTAACTGAACACTTAGGAGCGAGCATCACATGCCAATCAACTCTGTGATACAGTCGGCTATAAATCGTAAATTACACGAGCACTATTGCACGTGGATCATTTCTGATTAAATATTATTGTAGATAAAGAGTTAATAGAAATTCTTAATACTGAACATTGTTGAAATATGCAATGGTATTGGGATAGAAACTGCATTGAAAAGACCATTTTTTGACCATTTTAGAATGACTTCATAGATAATCATTGTGCACAAATCTTCATTCTGTCACAATAGGGGCATGCTGTAGTTATTAACAAGAAACTTTGTCGCTTTGTCCTCCATCATCACCGCGGAAAATTTAGAGTAATTATTCAAATAAGAATTCACTGTACACATTACTGTCATAACTTGATATTGTGTTTTCCCTTTTACTACATACCTCGCGTGCACACACACAAACCCAGATGTGAGCCAAGAGCTCAGTTGATAAGCTATGATGAACGCTCTTAAATGTTACGTGCACAATAAGATACTTAAACCTAAATTGAACTTGATTCACTACCAGACTCTCTTCATGTATCAAATTTAATTTAAATACCAAAATAATAGACTCTGTGAAACTTTCAAACACTTCTAAACGAAGACCAAGACTTCACCGAACCAATTAGTCACTGTGACGAATGTCAGTAAATTCCTCTGGAGGAAATTCCAGCTGATGGGCTGGGCATGCGCTATCTCTTGATATGGATAGACATTTGATTGCTTATTTCATTTCATCTACTAGTATGTGTTTTAAAGGTATTATGCAGTATCTTGGCCGCGGGCCCCTGGGAGTCCTGGGCCCAGTACCGTGTGACCAATAGCCCCCCGGTGGCGTGCCTGATGAGAACTTCCTTGGTGATCTAGGCACTGGCCTATGGGTCATGAAAGTACCAACAGTCTTATAATGCATTGTATAATGTAGTTGACCTGTGAAAGTTTGAATCACTAGAACAACTTTCTCTACAGGTATAGAGTGCAGTACCGTCGTAACAACTAGTCGAGATAATCAGATTAGTCGACTTACGTAACATGTTCGAGAAACATATGAGGCGGCACTTGGTGCAATTGAAATTAATTATTCATGTACGATATTTTGCCAGAAATGTGTTTGCAGCAGTTAACAATCTCAAGGTAATATTATTTATTTGAGGTATTTAACGCGCACTTTCTGAACTGACTTATTATATCAGCACATGAGAATTTCGATGAGCGAGAGCGAAAGAGCCATAAAAGTATAGTACATACCATCCAGGGTTTTGTTACACGCCACAATCGACATGGGACTGACAGCTTTACTTCCCCTCCGAAGGAAGTTGTGCTACCGTACTGATGTTTATCGCTCAAGAAAAAATCGTCCACCGCGGCAGGCTTTGAACCCACGAACACCGGCTCTTGAAGCTTCTATCACGTCCACATTAGTTGAGCCTAGTGCATGAAAAAGTATAAAAATTAGAGAATAAATATTTTTATTTAACAACAAATAAAAGAGTGGTAAAAGCGTTAACAAGTGTGGTTCATTAATTTAAAAAATATGTGTTTTTATTTTGTTTTGTTTTTCCATAATTTACTATTCACAAAATGAATGTACTGTACCTCATAAATGCTGTGTAAGAAAAGTTTCGTTTAGTCCTTTATTTGTTGACAGGATGAGTTGAGTACATTTTAAGGACTACGTATTACCCTCCCCCACTTCTTACCACCTTTACCCCGCCTCTCTCCCCCCCGTGATGCAACAGTGCAACATGTTCATATGGAACCTCCCAGTACAATCCTATCCTCCCAATTATGAAGTATGAGTGTGATATCAGCTAATGCGACACATTTACTAATATGTTTTAGATAAACTTAAAGGGATTATTGATATTTTCAGATCTTACTTTAATTAGGTACGTAAACATTTCTTAAGCCAAAAGAAAAAGCTTGAATGTTTATTGAATACTGGCAGATTCTAGTTTTGTAATTTATACAAATGGTGGGAGGAGGGTTATTTTACAAACTTGAATATTTCCAAAATGTATTCCTAGTTTTGTAATTTATACAAATGATGGGAGGAGGCTCATTTTACAAACTTGAATATTTCCAAAATGTATTCCTAGTTTTGTAATTTATACAAATGATGGGAGGAGGCTCATTTTACAAACTTGAATATTTCCAAAATGTATTCCTAGTTTTGTAATTTATACAAATGATGGGAGGAGGCTCATTTTACAAACTTGAATATTTCCAAAATGTATTCCTAGTTTTGTAATTTATACAAATGGTGGAAGGAGGGTTATTTTACAAACTTGAATATTTCCAAAATGTATTCCTAGTTTTGTAATTTATACAAATGATGGGAGGAAGCTCATTTTACAAACTTGAATATTTCCAAAATGTATTCCTAGTTTTGTAATTTATACAAATGGTGGAAGGAGGGTTATTTTACAAACTTGAATATTTCCAAAATGTATTCCTAGTTTTGTAATTTATACAAATGATGGGAGGAGGCTCATTTTACAAACTTGAATATTTCCAAAATGTATTCCTAGTGGGTTTTTTTTTTGCCACTGTGTCCTAGTACCCATACGGGTAGTACGCTTATGTACTAACTACGCTAACGGGCTAGAGATGATAAAGGTTGAATTTAGAGGAAGTGTGCCAGCATTTGCGTGCTACCCGCTTCAGTGGCAGCGTGGTCTAACGCGCTACACTTGCATTAGGCTAGACTACCGATGATGGGTAGATCAAGGTTTAAATCTCGGTCGGGTGTACCAAGGGTTGTTTTTCAAAAAATGTTTTCCACTCTCCCTCTAAGCAAATGCGGGTACACTTCCTGTTTATATAACTTCCCTATTCCCTAAAACTATTAGCGTAATTAGTACACGAATGTATTACCCGGACGTGTAGTAAGACACAGTGTTAAAAAAAAAATTGCCTGGGGAGAGAGAGTGGGAAACTATTTAGGGAAAAACCCTCAGTACACCCGACCGGAATCGAACCCCGATCTCCTGTCTTCGGCAGACTAGCCCATTGCGAGAGTAGCGCCTTGGACCATGCGGCCACAGAAGTGGGCTCACGATTACTGTCCAACTATTTAAAAGTATTTTTGCTCAATTCGGTAGAAAGTATAAAATGATCTTTTAAGTGGACCTAAAAGTGACCTGATTATCGATAATGTAGCTGAAATGGTCTCAGGGACTATTAGAAATTTGTATACTTCACCTCACTATACCTCAGTTTTAGCTTCTGTGGTGCTGACTGACAGCTCACAGCTGACTTCTGACGGCTTTGAAAAGCTACCAGACCAAATTATGTATCACTACGCCGAACGATATGATCTGCAAAAACCATGTATTTAGCAGTTGTCACTTCTGACAGTCAAAATTTAGATATATACCTAACTGTTGACTGTCAGAAGTCAGCTGTGAGCTGTCAGTCAGCACCACAGAAGATAAAACTGAGGTATAGTTCAGCTTACACTGAAACACAGATTCAGAGTTATTTATGTCGAGGGGGTTCATATTTGTGACCCCAGGAAGCTACCAGGCCACCCCTGTTAAGGGATGCACCACAAGCTATCACGGGCTGTTGATTGTTGGAGGGCGCCAGGCAGATGTTTGTTACCACCACCTGCCATGGGTCTGTAACACCACACCTGCCGCGCACCTGGCTTGTAGAGGTATTCTTCTGGAACAAGAAGGGTCCATTGTTCTGGTGGAAGAACCAGATGACTAGATAGATCTACCATGTATCTGTTGTGTAGATACAGAACATATCCAGGTAAACATAAAGAGAGGACTGGATTCTTCGCGTGGAACTGTTTGAATATAAATTCTACTCCTTAGTTTGGCTGTTTGGGCTTGTATTCTAGCATAACTAAGAGATAATAGTTAATAGTGGCTTGTATTCTAGCATAACTCAAAGATAATAGTTAATAGTGGCTTGTATTCTAGCATAACTCAGAGATAATAGTTAATAGTGGCTTGTATTCTAGCATAACTCAAAGATAATAGTTAATAGTGGCTTGTATTCTAGCATAACTCAAAGATAATAGTTAACAGTGTATAGTGAGTGTACAATTGATTAGAAAAATACAATAGCTAAAGCCCCGGACAAACTCCGTATCCGTAAGATATTTAGTGGTCCGTACTACTTAAGGTCATTCGACCATAAACATTTTATTGCACCATTTTAACAATTATTATAACCTATAAATATTGATTTAATGATTTCAAATCGTTATAGTTCACGAGTTTATAAAGGATCAAACTAAACTTGCTATTTTATGCGTTTTGTGTACCATTGTTAAATATGTTAAAGACAAACAATTTTTAATGTACAAGCAGTTTAAAAGTGTTAAATTATATCATTTTTAAACGTATTTAACTACTGTTCTTTTTATACCCCGAAAATTTGTTTTTATCGGATTATGTAGTACGCAATGTCTTTATTAAGATTTAATTTGGTTTTTGTAGTTTAGATCTACGCGTTTATTTTATCAATGGGACCGAAATGATCATTGAAAAAATTATAGATGAAATCCTTTTTATTTACTTTATTTTTTTTTATTTTTTTGTTTTGAGTGTAGAAACAACACCGAGTAACAGAACACATAACGTCCGCTCGGCAGAGACAGGGTCGGATTATCAAACTAATGAATCACCCAAGTACGTAAACCTCAAGCTGGAGACTGGAGAGTGAGTGTTATCCAGCGTTTCTCTCTTTTACAATTTTTCTCTCCTCTATTATTTTTTTCCTTCCAAAAGTAATTTGGAGCGCGAGAAAATATTTTTCCGTCACTTCTGTCTTTGATTTTTTACTTATTCTTTATCTAAATATTTACTTCATTATTGTATGAATTTCATTTGTCAGCACTGGCTTTAAATTAAATATTAAAATGTATGTAAACAACGAATCAGGGCTGAAAATATAAGATATCATCTTACGTCTTATGAGTTCTCCAGTTTTTCTAACACAGAACTTTTCTGAAGATTATATTAATTTTGCGTGTTTATTGAACATGGCTAGTTAAACGTTAAAAAGCAACCATAGTCAAAACCAATAAAACTAATCCAAAGAGCGAAATTGTGCCAAAATCGTATCAACTTAAAGTGATGAAATATTTGATTGGTTAGAAAGCCTAGTCTCTCTGTATAAATTCCTAGTGTGTGCTATTTTTCCTACCCTCCAGAATCCCCTAGAGGACCTAGATGACCTAGATAGCTGAAACTTTGCCCACTTATAGTGTAGATCACGGGACAGAACTTAATGGAGCCGGATTTTAGATTTTTTTTTCTGATTTAATTAAAAAACAAAAACAATCCCCACTATAATAACTACCAGCTTCTATGTCTAGTCGAAAGAATCTCGGAGCCCAGAAGACCTAGGATGCTGAAATTTTGCAGACAGGTAACCCCTAGCTCAAAAATATGCAGGCATACTTGGTAGTGTCACTGAAAACTCCAATGGCGGGCCCCCAAAATGACAGAAGGATTCACAAAAAACCATAGCCCAAAAGACAAATTACTAGTAAGAAATAAATATAATAAGCGTTTATTTGTAATGTATGTAATTATAGTTTGTTATTATTATATTTTATTATTATTATTATTATTATTATTATTATTATTATTATTATTATTATTATTATTATTATTATTATTATTATTATTATTATTATTATTATATTATATTATTATTATTATTATTATGACATTTTAACTCCACAGTTGTTGGAGTTGGTTAGGAACTGAATCATACATTCAAATACACAACATCGACTTTTGATTTGAATCACGGCCTTTAGCAAGTTGCTCCAAGAGTGTGTAATAGCAAGTAGCTCCAAGAGAGTGTAATGTCAGTAGCTCCAAGAGAGTGTAATGTCCAGTAGCTCCAAGAGAGTGTAATAGCAAGTAGCTCCAAGAGAGTTAATAGTAAGTAGCTCCAAGAGAATGTAATAGCAAGTAGCTCCAAGAGAGTGTAATGTCAGTAGCTCCAAGAGAGTGTAATGTCCAGTAGCTCCAAGAGAGTGTAATGACAAGTAGCTCCAAGAGAGTGTAATGACAAGTAGCTCCAAGAGAGTGTAATAGCAAGTAGCTCCAAGAGAGTGTAATGTCCAGTAGCTCCAAGAGAGTGTAATGTCCAGTAGCTCCAAGAGAGTGTAATAGTAAGTATCTCCAAGAGAGTGTAAATAGCAAGTTAGTTCCAAGAGAGTGTAAAGACAAGTAGCTCCAAGAGAGGGTAATGTCCAATAGCTCCAAGAGAGTGTAATAGTAAGTAGCTCTAAGATAATGTAATGTCCAGTAGCTCCAAGAGAGTGTTATGTCCAGTAGCTCTAAGAGAAGGTAAAGGAAAGTAGCTCAAAGAGAGTGTAATGTCCAATAGCTCCAAGAGAGAGTCATGGCAAACCTCTCCAAGACAGTGTAATACAACATATGCTGTTAATTATTTCCAGTCTCCCAGTAAGGCATGTTACAGTGATGAACAGTTGCGTGCCTTCCTTGATCCCATTGTGGGGTTGTGTGACACCAAACTATGAATACTAAAGCAGGCTAATCATAACTTAGGACATGATGAGACTTATCAAACCACGGCCCTAATTGAATGCCTCTTGTCATATTAGGGACTCGAGAAGCAGGGTTGTCCAGATGATCCAGGGCCTGTGAAGCAGGGTTGTCCAGATGATCCAGGGCCTGTGAAGCAGGGTTGTCCAGATGATCCAGGGCCAATGAAATTTAGGAGGATCTCTCGGGTGAACTGGAGGTGGTTTTCACTAAATTGTTTTCCACTCTCCTTCCACGCAAATGTAGGTTCACATCCTCTGTATTCAACCATCCCAGTTCCTAACCCATTAGCGTAATTAGTACGTAGGCGTATAACCCAAACGGGTAGTAAGAAGCGGTGTTAAATAAAAGAAAATAGCTTTAACCACATTTAAAAGTTCTTTGAGCAGTAATATTACTTAGTTCTCGCTTAACGGTGCAAACAATAAAGGCTATGTTTACCTAAACAATTGAATTATATGACTGTTTCTAGGTACATCTAATATCAATAATTTCTAGTGACGCCATACAGATACCTCCATACCCCCATATTGTTTACAATATAAACATAACAAATTAAAATATAGCAATTGAATAAAAACGTAATCTTATAGCTAAAAAATTTAAATAAAAAAATTGAACAAAAATTAAAATGGTTTTAGAGATAGGTATGTATAGACAAGAAATACTTTCTAATTATTCACTACTGCAATCACATTTTTGATTAGAGTCATCATTGCTTAGTCTACAAATCTCACTTAGTCCTGTGTAGGCCTGTGTAGGAATAACATTTAGACTTTGGGAAATTTTCGGGCAGGGAAATATCAATTTCCCGCGGGAACGGGAAAGGAGATGAAAAAAAATTAATTGTCTATTTAAAGCTTATATTTATTTTTTAGATTTATAAATTTAGACTAAGCTTAGCCTTCGCTTTCATTTCCAATACAAAACAAAAATAATTTGATTATAAAATTGGAAGTTTAGGGCAATTTTATCGAGAAATGAGACAACAACTTTTGATTGGGTTGCAATTTAGAGCTCTGAGCAATAAATATAAATTCTGAAATATTGTATGGTTTTTTAAAGAAAAATTGTATATATGTATTTATTTTTTAATTTTAAGTATTCCAAATAAAAACTAAATACGTAATATTTTGTTTGACAAATGTTGGTTAAGGTTTTGATGTAATGTAAAATAAAAATAAATAAATTTTAAATATAAATTTTAAGGTTGACTAAAAAAGTTCTTAAATAAAAAATTCATGGTGTGAATTTTAATAACTACTTACTCAATAAAACATATTCGAGATAGTCTGAATAAATAAAAATGAGCCAAGGTTTTTCCATAAGAATAACAAAAAACATTTCTCAACTGAAACATCTGCCTGCATGAATTACATCTCTTTTGCCCAATAGCGATATCAGCAGGTTCTTTGAAGGTAGTTGAGATAGATTGAATATCCTTACCAGGTAAGTGGAATAATAATACAAACATAAAGTGTCCATATTTCAGGTTATTTTGGGTGTTGAAAATATACCTATTTATGTCAAGCGTTGTTACGGATTAAGTTAACAATTACCGTTGTACAATGTGCACTCTAATTCACCAAAGCAGGTATAGTTGTTTCCATTGATAATCTTCAGGTACCCGCCTTGGTGGCGTAGTTGGCTAACGCGCCAGTCGTGTTGAGTCAGACCACTGAGGACGGGGAGATCGAGGTTCGAATCTCGGTCGGGTGAACTGGGGGTGGTTTTTCCTAAATGGTTTTCCACTCTCCCTCCACGCAAATGCGGGTTCACTTCCCCTATATTCAACCTTCCAAATTCCTAATCCATTAGTGTAATTAGTACTTAAGCGTATAACCCGAACGGGTAGTAAGACGCGGTGCTAAAAAAAAAAAAAAAAAAAAAAAAATCTTCAGGTATTTAGGGTTTATAGATCACAGTGTAAAATAGGACATAGTTGATTGTCAGGATAATATAATGAACCATCAGTTTTCCTAAGAGAGATTTATCAACATACGTGTGAATCATATGTTGGAACGAAAAAAACAAGAGGTTTTAATGTAATAGCTATACAACATTGAAAAATTTCACCATCCCGAATCACCCCTAAAAAGGTGCTTCGATTAGCTCTATGTAGTACTTCATAAACTATACCCGTTTTCTCAAAAATATCATGATACTATTGTTTAAACTACTTACTAGACTGATTCAGTACAATACACATTGTAAAGATCATTAAAACTTAGAAATGTTTCAACATACCTTTACGTTAAAAGTTCACTCGTGACTTTACATAAGCAGCCATAATCCTTCATGCGCAATCTTTCTACTTGGATCGTCGGCCATCACTGAATGTAGTGCAACTTGTCTCATGTCGTGTTTTGTTTTCAGTTCGTGGAGGAAGCGTGGAGGGAGCGTGGAGGTAGCCCGCACCATAAGATAGGACAGTTAAAAATAGAAACAATGGATTCACCTTGTGATCCAATTCGCTTCGGTCCATCTTATATATTGTTTCCGTAGTATATTTAATTTAGCGAATTAATTATGTATAAGTTTAACACATTTTCACCCCCCCTCTTCAACCGCTCTTCCACTCTAAGTAGCGCCGCAAAAGTTTTTTTAGCTACCTTCTCACTCCCTTTACCAAACTTTTACTTTTTTAATAATGAGTACATTTTCTCCCTTTGCCGTATAGTGGGGAGGGAAGTATAATTATGATGTAGCTGTATGTTGCTCCCCTCAAATAATTTAATTAGTCACCAGAAAAAAAAAGAAGAAAGAGATAGGTATATTATTTTAACTTATAAGGATAGCCTTGTATAAATTAGTACATAAGTGTGATTGATACGTAGCATCAACACTCAGATCCCCCTCCCCCCTCTTGGCTCCTATAAAGTGATATCAAGCAACTGTACATGCAGGTTATCTTTACCCTCCTCAGAACCCTCAAATGGTAGACTTCATCTTTCAGGTTTTAACACTCATTGGAGTAGTGGTTCGTAAAACCTAACTACCCGTAATATTTGTTCCTATGCCATGTTGATTCGTTATACCGTGTGAAACATTTAAGTTGAAATACCAGAATATTCCGAAAACGAGGCATTTTAGAAAAAAATCGTTTCGAACAAAAGTTTTTTTTTTTTATTTTTGAGGGGGGAAAGATAACAGATCTAGTTGTTTTTGGTTTGGCGGATGTCTTCAAGGTTATATCAAGTTCATCTTTGATTTTTTAGCTAAAACTTATATTTTTAACGGCTTTTTTTTTCTGAAACTATTTTTATTTGACCTCAATTTTTTAATTTTAACTTGTAAATTTGTGTAACCATTTTCATTCAATATCTTTTTATTACGTTAAAATTATATCGATGTTAGTTATCATCAATTTGAACATTTATAAAAGTAATATTTTAAAACATAATATTACATTTCTACCCTTCCTCTATAAAAAAAAAGTCATTTTTTGATAGGGTAGCAACAGAAAGTTTTAAGAAAATATGAGATTGTTTTCTAGGGTTTTGTGTAGGTTATCACACTTTTTTAAACATTTTAGACTTAAAATCTAAACTTTTTAACCCCTCAGAACTCTCACCTACATTTTGGTGAAAACAATATTTAAAAAATATTAAACAACGTCTAAGTTCGACATTTCTAAACTTCTCCAAAGCTTCTCAGTTCTCTCACATATGACACCCTTAATGATGACATGTTCAGACATGTCTATTGTATATGTCCCATATGACACTCTTAATTCTGACATGTTCAGACATGTATATTGTATATGTCTCATATGACACCCTTAATTCTGACATGTTCAGACATGTATATTGTATATGTCCCATATGACACTCTTAATTCTGACATGTTCAGACATGTCTATTGTATATGTATCATATGACACCCTTAATGCTGACGTGTTCAGACATGTCTATTGTATATGTCTCATATGGCACCCTTAATTCTGACATGTTCAGACATGTATATTGTATATGTCTCATATGGCACCCTTAATGCTGACGTGTTCAGACATGTATATTGTATATGTCTCTATTACACCCTTAATTCTGACATGTTCAGACATGTCTATTGTATATGTATCATATGACACCCTTAATGCTGACGTGTTCAGACATGTCTATTGTATATGTCTCATATGGCACCCTTAATTCTGACATGTTCAGACATGTCTATTGTATATGTATCATATGACACCCTTAATGCTGACGTGTTCATATATGTATATTGTATATGTCCCATTTATAATTTAATTAAATAAAAAATATCCCGACGAACAACCAATCTATAGTTTATCCTAAGAGTCAAGACAACCTATGCCTATACAGTTCCATTAGTAATACAAATAAAATTGAGAAATAACAACTGAGTGCTAAAAGAAGAGAATACACATTAACAAACACACAAATGGTGAGAACGAGTATGAGAAAAACTGCAATATTAGGACTACCTTTTAAAAAACCACCACACACACAAACTGGGAAATGAAGCTTTTGGGGACAGAAAACTTTATTTCATAGAGCAGATTTTTATTATTCACGGAAATTCTATAATAGAGTTGTTAACTTAAGATTAGAATTTAAGTTGGTAGACATTACAATATTTATCATAAAATTAGTGCACTACAGCTCAAACATGAGCTTACTTACTTACTTTATGGCATTGGGAGTTCGAAAACTTATTGCAGCACTTAAAAAAGTACGCCCCCTGTCCCTACCTTGAGCTAGTTCTATTCAGTTCACCTCATTACACCCTATCTCTTTCAGGTCCATTCTAATTTTATCCTCCCATCTAAGTCTGTGTCTTCTCATTGAGTTTACCAGTCAGTACCCTTAACAAGTTTCTAGATCCTCTCATTTGTGCTGCATGTCCTGCACAACATAGCCTACGAAACTTGATTATCCTAACTATATATGGTGTTGAGTACAGGGTATGTAACGTATCATTATGTAACTTCCTCCACTACCCAATAGCCTCATCTCTTCATAGACTAGATAGCTTCCTAAACACCTTGCTTTAGATCACCCTAAGTTTACTATCGTCATGTAAGGTAAGAGATCACGTTTCACACCTCCAGAGAACAAATGGTAAATTTATGGTTTTGTATATTCTGAGTGTGAGCTACACATGTTTATAGTTTGTATTATTACATAAAATCTAGAGCTATATCGAAACATTTAGACGTGAATTTATATATAAATTACTGAATATTGAAAGTTTGAAAACACGCAGTTTGTGACAAAATTCGTACTGAGCAACAAAACACATAAATGCAAAAATTTTAACAAAGGATAAAGAACTCTGCAATCAGGTTGCAAGGTTTCTTTTTTTTATTAGGTGTTCTGTCTTACAACAGGTCCATTCCTTTTATCAGTGAACTTAGACCTCCAATGCGCAATGTCCTCTGCCTCCTTCTTGATCAATCAGAATTTTCTTCCTTCCTTCAAGTCATATAATATTTGAATCCTCCTTCTTCCTAAGCTTCTCTTTCCCGCAACCTTTCCTTCTATGACGTCGTGCAGAAGACAGTTCCTCCTAAGAATGTGCCCGATCCAGTTTGCTTTGCGTTAGATCTTGAACCATCTCTAGCATCAATTCGATCCTAATACCACTGCTGGCAGGTACCAGTCATGTAGCCCTGTACAGGAGAGTGTAATACACCCCTCGTCACTAGGTCCTTACAGAACTTAGCCGCCACCGAACTTACTACAACCATCAAGCCGCCACACTGTCGATGCCACAGACCACCCCCGCTAAGTGGAAGCGTCTGTTAAGTTTTATCCATGTCGACTCAAGAGACAGCTCTCACTCACCCTCTGATGTCCCATGGGCCGGGTTAAGAAACATGTTACCCGCCTCGGTGGCGTAGTTGGCTAACGCGCTAGTCGTGTTGAGCTCGACTGCCGAGGACGGGGAGATCGAGGTTCGAATCTCGGTCGGGGGAACTGGGAGTGGTTTTTCCTAAATGGTTTTCCACTCTCCCTCCACGCAAATGCGGGTTCACTTCCTCTAAATTTAACCTTCCCAATTCCTAATACATTAGAGTAATTAGTACTTAAGCGTATAACCCGAACGGGTAGTAAGACGCGGTGCTAAAATTAAATTAAATTAAATTAAAGAAACATGTTGGAGACCATGCATATACAAAAGATTTTCACAAATTAAAAAAATATAACTAGGTCTATGTTTCGTTCGGTGACCCAAGAATCCGAACATCGAAATACTAAAAACATGAACATTAGAAGTGTGGTATTGGTACCTTTGGCTTAGCAATCTAATTTTCTATCACTAAACAACTCATGACTCTTTTAATTATATCGGTTGTGAAACTGTTGTTTGGTGTTCTATAAACCGGCCCCGTGGTTTAGTGGTCTGTGCACTTGCTGGATACGAGTCTAGGGGTCTCGGGTTTGATTCCCGGCTGGTACCTCAGTTATTTTTCGCGAAAGAGGAACTACCCCAACGGTCACCAGGATTAGGTAAATTAGCCTTAAGCTAGGTTTAATAGTTTCCACTGGTTCCACACCCTCATATTCACTATCACCATCACTTCATCTCATCAGGACATGGAACAAACCTCCACGGAAAGGACGGATATATGATTAGTATATTTGGGCCTCCCCTGGGCAACGATAAATTAGTTCTGGCTGAGATCTCAACAAACTGGGCTACGAGTGATGTTTACCAGACGCGCTATATTATTATTAATGCTTTATAGTACCTAATAACCATCAAACTTCACTATTTAAATTTTTCAACATATTATATAAACTATGGCTAGTTAATATAGAGTGCAGGAACTAGAACTAAACAGCCCTGTATTATTGATTATAATGTTCCAAAAATAGAGTGTGGCTAAAATCTGTTGTATTAATATTCAAAGTATTGACCAAGATTGGATCACTTTTAATAAACATTTTATTTAGATTTCAATGTTGTGTTTATATAGTCACGTAAACTTCTAAATTTTAGTTTGAACGTTTTGACAGATCTGATACCAGAGCTTAGACCAGAGAATAATAAAATATTTAAATTGGTAATATATCCCTGGAGTTGTATAAGATTAACAAGTTTGGTACACACCCATTAACTAGTTCAAAATTTAGAAAGGACAATCACAAAAACATATTTTTCCTATGGCAGCGATGCAGCATTAGAATATCTTGAACATGTTTTTCCCATGGCAGCAATATAGAATTAGAAGATTTTGAACAACATATTTTTCCCATGGCAGCAATAGAGCACCAGAAGATTTTGAATGACATGTTTTTCCCATGGCAGCAATGCAGCACTAGAAGCTATTGAACATGTTTTTCCCATGGCAGCAATGCAGCACTAGAAGCTATTGAACATGTTTTTCCCATGGCAGCAATGCAGCACTAGAAGCTATTGAACATATTTTTCCCATGGCAGCAATGCAGCACTAGAAGCTATTGAACATGTTTTTTCCCATGGCAGCAATGCAGCACTAGAAACTATTGAACATTTTTTTCCCATGGCAGCAATGCAGCACTAGAAGCTATTGAACATGTTTTTCTCATGACAGCAATAGAGCACTAAAATATTTTGAACAACATATTTTTCCTATGGCAGCAATGCAGCACTAGAAGCTATTGAACATTTTTTTTCCATGGCAGCAATGCAGCATTAAAAGATTAGTATAGATTTATTAAAAAATATAGATTATATATATATATATATATATAGTTATAGCACCAGCCTGCCATGCTGTCTGATCGACCACCAACTGTTGACGAATATAGTTCCAACTTATTTGGATGGAGGGTGTAATGTGGTCAGCAGAACGATCACTCCCTCCAGCCGTTTATTTCAGTTTTCTAGACTGGAGCCGTCAATTTGGCATTCAAATAATTCATTTGTCCTTACGGAGCTGATGTATATTCCGTTCCAGACACACTAATTCACAGATAATCTGGAAGCGCCAAGGATCGAACCCAGGTCCTCTGGATTTGTAGCCATGTACTCGGACCACTATACCATAGAGACGGTCATACTAAGATCTATTCTAAATACAATAAATTTAAGCTCACACACACCATTTTACAGAATGTATTCGATTATTAGAAGCTACTAACTAATTTGAATAGAAACTATTTCATAGTCCTGCAGCCGTGACTAACATTTGAAGAGTCATCCGAAAGTTGACAGAATTTCGCCGCATCACGCGACTTTTACTTCTTGTTGCAACTGCTACCCGCGAGCCATCTGCGGCTCGACATCGCCATTAACCTTCATTTATAAACACATTTCAATGAAGTGATTTTTAAATGAGCATACATCTCAGTGAATATACTTCTTCTAACACTAAACATCGCCAAGTGAAATCACCACCAGACCGCGTCTTACTGCCCATCCAGAATGTTCGGATAGTCACTAATGGAGTAGAGGTGAGGAAGGTAGGATTTATAGGAATTGTATCTACATTTGCGTGGAGGGAGAGTGGAACAACATTTTTAAAAACCAATCCCACTTTGGTGGCCTCATAATTGCTATATACTAAATTGTCAATGACAGGTAGATTGGGATTCGAATCCTGGTCGGTTGTACTGAGGGTGGTATTTCTAAAATGGTTTTCCTCTCTCCCTTCACGCAAACGTGGGTACATGTCCTATACATTCGATCTTACTCGTCCTTATCCAGTACTGCAAATAGTACATAGGCGTTTAGTCCGAACAGGTAACAAGACGCGTTGCTAAAAGACATACCCACAGTTCACCCGGCTGGGATTTGAACCTTGACCTGCTCATTACTGTAAAGTCAGACCTAACGAGGTTGACTCCTTATCCCGCGTGCCCACTGATTTGGTTATAATGTATTTAAACCAAAATTAACTCATACTGTAAGACTCACCTCAGCAAACCCGGCTGGGATTCGAGCTCTGACCTTGCTGCCCTCGTGACATCAGACGAGTCCATATTGACTCCTTATACCACGTGACCATCAATGTGGGCAACACAACTTAAAATAATGCCGTGTTTACTATGGATTATGTAATGTGAGAATACATAGGTCTTATATCAATTGAGCCCCTGAGAATACAAGTGGTGTAAGTCACTTTTTTTCATAATTGAGTTAGCAAATCTTAGCATGTGAAGAATTATTCATTCTATCAACTGGGAAAGTGGTGTAAGTCATAGTTGATATATTTGCAGCGAGATTACACGACATGCTTGAACTTGTTAACACACCAACGCGTTTGTTGACAAAACAAGTGGTGTAAGTCGTGATGTGCTTTGGAATTTAGATGGTCTGGCTCAGATTTTGAAGCTATAATGACCACACTTACTTCTTGTTTAGTGTTAGTAATGATAAATCTTTACTGACAGTACTGCAATATTACTATGAAAGATACATTTGTTTAGACTTTCAAAGTGATGGGATTGACAACGTCCATGTAATGCGTGTCAAGTTAGGGAAATTTAAATTTAACTTAGATGAGTATTTTGATATGTAATTCACAACTAAAAAATTACCTCGCATACATAAACAGCTTTTGAGTTATTTAATTAGCCAATTCCATAGATTTTTCTCAGCACAAATGCTGCAAGTCATCAAATAATACAAATAGTTGTAAAAATAAATTCTTAGCTATTTAAGTTTTTAATATTTTCTAATTTTAACCAACGCATAAGTTAAGTTGATCCTTTATGTAGGCACTTAATTATTTTGAAAAGATCAGAAAAATAGGTGAGTTTTCTATATGGATCTAACTTTACCTCTAATTATC
Source organism: Timema podura (assembly GCA_033556935.1). NCBI lineage: Eukaryota > Metazoa > Arthropoda > Insecta > Phasmatodea > Timematidae > Timema > Timema podura. Next base: position 54,347,454 of record JAVRXN010000005.1, read on the forward strand.
TCAAAATGAGAAAAAATGACTTAAACCACTTTTATTCTCAGGGGCTCAATTGATGATTATATCTTGGTAATTAGTTAGCTTGTATTGTTTTATTATTTGTTAGGGACAAATGGTGTATCGCAATTTGCAAGAGATCTATCTATCTATATTAGTGAATGACGCCGCTGGTTCGTACAGCACGTATCTAAACACCTCTTAGGTTCTGTTTCGAAAGAAAGTGTAAATAAATGAACTAAACTTGAAAGCAGCAGCAATCTCTCGAGCAAACGAGAGTGACAACAAACAATCCAGTGTCACACGGCACGTAGACCATGAGAACACGATCTTTGTTGTTATTTAGAGACACGTTTGTTGTGCACGTTCTGGTGAGAATTGTAGGCCTACTAGACATGAGATAGCACCGACAGGGGTGGATCTATTCTTCAGCTTTAGTGACATGATATAGCACTGACAGGGGTGGATCTATTCCTCAGCTTTAGTGACATGATATAGCACTGACAGGGGTGGATCTATTCCTCAGCTTTAGGAACATGGTATAGAACTGACAGGGGTGGATCTATTCCTCAGCTTTAGTGACATGATATAGCACTGACAGGGTGGATCTATTCCTCAGCTTTAGTGACATGATATAGCACTGACAGGGGTGGATCTATTCCTCAGCTTTAGTGACATGATATAGCACTGACAGGGGTGGATCTATTCCTCAGCTTTAGTGACATGAGATAGCACCGACAGGGGTGGATCTATTCCTCAGCTTTAGTGACATGAGATAGCACCGACAGGGGTGGATCTATTCCTCAGCTTTAGTGACATGATATAGCACTGACAGGGGTGGATCTATTCCTCAGCTTTAGCAACATGATATAGCACTGACAGGGGTGGATCTATTCCTCAGCTTTAGGAACATGGTATAGAACTGACAGGGGTGGATCTATTCCTCAGCTTTAGTGACATGATATAGCACTGACAGGGGTGGATCTATTCCTCAGCTTTAGTGACATGATATAGCACTGACAGGGGTGGATCTATTCCTCAGCTTTAGCAACATGATATAGCATTGACAGGGGTGGATCTATTCCTCAGCTTTAGGAACATGGTATAGAACTGACAGGGGTGGATCTATTCCTCAGCTTTAGTGACATGATATAACACTGACAGGGGTGGATCTATTCCTCAGCTTTAGCAACATGATATATCACTGACAGGGGTGGATCTATTCCTCAGCTTTAGTGACATGAGATAGCACCGACAGGGGTGGATCTATTCCTCAGCTTTAGTGACATGAGATAGCACCGACAGGGGTGGATCTATTCCTCAGCTTTAGTGACATGATATAGCACTGACAGGGGTGGATCTATTCCTCAGCTTTAGCAACATGATATAGCACTGACAGGGGTGGATCTATTCCTCAGCTTTAGTGACATGATATAGCACTGACAGGGGTGGATCTATTCCTCAGCTTTAGTGACATGAGATAGCACCGACAGGGGTGGATCTATTCCTCAGCTTTAGTGACATGATATAGCACTGACAGGGGTGGATCTATTCCTCAGCTTTAGCAACATGATATAGCACTGACAGGGGTGGATCTATTCCTCAGCTTTAGGAACATGGTATAGAACTGACAGGGGTGGATCTATTCCTCAGCTTTAGCAACATGATATAGCACTGACAGGGGTGGATCTATTCCTCAGCTTTAGCAACATGATATAGCACTGACAGGGGTGGATCTATTCCTCAGCTTTAGGAACATGGTATAGAACTGACAGGGGTGGATCTATTCCTCAGCTTTAGGAACATGGTATAGAACTGACAGGGGTGGATCTATTCTTCAGCTTTAGGAACATGGTATAGAACTGACAGGGGTGGATCTATTCCTCAGCTTTAGGAACATGGTATAGAACTGACAGGGGTGGATCTATTCCTCAGCTTTAGTGACATGGTATAGAACTGACAGGGGTGGATCTATTCCTCAGCTTTAGGAACATGGTATAGAACTGACAGGGGTGGATCTATTCCTCAGCTTTAGGAACATGGTATAGAACTGACAGGGGTGGATCTATTCCTCAGCTTTAGGAACATGGTATAGAACTGACAGGGGTGGATCTATTCCTCAGCTTTAGCTACATGATATAGCACTAACAGGGGTGGATCTATTCCTCAGCTTTAGTGACATGATATAGCACTGACAGGGGTGGATCTATTCCTCAGCTTTAGTGACATGATATAGCACTGACAGGGGTGGATCTATTCCTCAGCTTTAGGAACATGGTATAGAACTGACAGGGGTGGATCTATTCCTCAGCTTTAGTGACATGATATAGCACTGACAGGGGTGGATCTATTCCTCAGCTTTAGTGACATGAGATAGCACCGACAGGGGTGGATCTATTCCTCAGCTTTAGAACATGGTATAGAACTGACAGGGGTGGATCTATTCTTCAGCTTTAGGAACATGGTATAGAACTGACAGGGGTGGATCTATTCCTAAGCTTTAGGAACATGACAGGGGCGGATACAATCCTCAGCTTAGCGACATGATATAGCACTGACAGGGGTGGATACATTCCTCAGCTTTAGCGACATGATATAGTACTGACCGGGGTGGATCTATTCTTCAGCTTTAGTGACATGATATAGCACTGACAGGGGTGGATCTATTCCTCAGCTTTAGTGACATGATATAGCACTGACAGGGGTGGATCTATTCCTCAGCTTTAGGAACATGGTATAGAACTGACAGGGGTGGATCTATTCCTCAGCTTTAGTGACATGATATAGCACTGACAGGGGTGGATCTATCCTCAGCTTTAGAGACATGATATAGCACTGACAGGGGTGGATCTATTCCTCAGCTTTAGTGACATGATATAGCACTGACAGGGGTGGATCTATTCCTCAGCTTTAGTGACATGATATAGCACGACAGGGGTGGATCTATTCCTCAGCTTTAGTGACATGAATAGCACCGACAGGGGTGGATCTATTCCTCAGCTTTATGACATGATATAGCACTGACCGGGTGGATCTATTCCTCAGCTTTAGCAACATGATATAGCACTGACAGGGGTGGATCTATTCCTCAGCTTTAGGAACATGGTATAGAACTGACAGGGGTGGATCTATTCCTCAGCTTTAGTGACATGATATAGCACTGACAGGGGTGGATCTATTCCTCAGCTTTAGTGACATGATATAGCACTGACAGGGGTGGATCTATTCCTCAGCTTTAGCAACATGATATAGCACTGACAGGGTGAATCTATTCTTCAGCTTTAGGAACATGATATAGCACTTACAGGGGTGGATCTATTCCTCAGCTTTAGTGACATGATATAGCACTGACAGGGGTGGATCTATTCCTCAGCTTTAGGAACATGATATAGAACTGACAGGGGTGGATCTATTCCTCAGCTTTAGGAACATGACAGGGGCGGATACAATCCTCAGCTTTAGCGACATGATATAGCACTGATAGGGGTGGATACATTCCTCAGCTTTAGCGACATGATATAGTACTGACCGGGGTGGATCTATTCTTCAGCTTTAGTGACATGATATAGCACTGACAGGGGTGGATCTATTCCTCAGCTTTAGTGACATGATATAGCACTGACAGGGTGGATCTATTCCTCAGCTTTAGGAACATGGTATAGAACTGACAGGGGTGGATCTATTTCTCAGCTTTAGTGACATGATATAGCACTGACAGGGTGGATCTATTCCTCAGCTTTAGTGACAAGATATAGCACTGACAGGGGTGGATCTATTCCTCAGCTTTAGTGACATGATATAGCACTGACAGGGGTGGATCTATTCCTCAGCTTTAGTGACATGATATAGCACTGACAGGGGTGGATCTATTCCTCAGCTTTAGTGACATGATATAGCACTGACAGGGGTGGATCTATTCCTCAGCTTTAGTGACATGATATAGCACTGACAGGGGTGTATCTATTCCTCAGCTTTAGAAACATGATATAGCACTGACAGGGGTGGATCTATTCCTCAGCTTTAGGAACATGGTATAGAACTGACAGGGGTGGATCTATTCCTCAGCTTTAGCAACATGATATAGCACTGACAGGGGTGGATCTATTCCTCAGCTTTAGCAACATGATATAGCACTGACAGGGGTGGATCTATTCCTCAGCTTTAGGAACATGGTATAGAACTGACAGGGGTGGATCTATTCCTCAGCTTTAGGAACATGGTATAGAACTGACAGGGGTGGATCTATTCTTCAGCTTTAGGAACATGGTATAGAACTGACAGGGGTGGATCTATTCCTCAGCTTTAGGAACATGGTATAGAACTGACAGGGGTGGATCTATTCCTCAGCTTTAGTGACATGATATAGCACTGACAGGGGTGGATCTATTCCTCAGCTTTAGCAACATGATATAGCACTGACAGGGGTGGATCTATTCCTCAGCTTTAGGAACATGGTATAGAACTGACAGGGGTGGATCTATTCCTCAGCTTTAGTGACATGATATAGCACTGACAGGGGTGGATCTATTCCTCAGCTTTAGCAACATGATATAGCACTGACAGGGGTGGATCTATTCCTCAGCTTTAGTGACATGATATAGCACTGATAGGGGTGGATCTATTCCTCAGCTTTAGCAACATGATATAGCACTGACAGGGGTGGATCTATTCCTCAGCTTTAGGAACATGGTATAGAACTGACAGGGGTGGATCTATTCCTCAGCTTTAGGAACATGGTATAGAACTGACAGGGGTGGATCTATTCTTCAGCTTTAGGAACATGGTATAGAACTGACAGGGGTGGATCTATTCCTCAGCTTTAGGAACATGGTATAGAACTGACAGGGTGGATCTATTCCTCAGCTTTAGGAACATGGTATAGAACTGACAGGGGTGGATCTATTCCTCAGCTTTAGGAACATGGTATAGAACTGACAGGGGTGGATCTATTCTTCAGCTTTAAGAACATGGTATAGAACTGACAGGGGTGGATCTATTCCTCAGCTTTAGGAACATGACAGGGGCGGATACAATCCTCAGCTTTAGCGACATGATATAGCACTGATAGGGGTGGATACATTCCTCAGCTTTAGCGACATGATATAGTACTGACCGGGGTGGATCTATTCCTCAGCTTTAGCTACATGATATAGTACTGACAGGGGTGGATCTATTCCTCAGCTTTAGGAACATGATATAGCACTGACAGGGGTGGATACAATCCTCAGCTTTAGCAACATGATATAGCACAGATGACTACATTTTGGGGAAGATATTTTAAATACATTATTTGGTGGACAAGATGATAGAAGTTTCGAGAGATAAAGTCCCATATTCACCTAAAGTAAGAGAATTCTGGGAGAGACAGCAAATATTTTTTTACTTTTGCACGTTTAAAAGAGTATTTTTATGATCTTTGGCCAGATCCGAACATTAACTCAAAATGTCGCTAGCTATTTCCTAGCTCATTTCACTCCTCTAATCGAAGCACATCAATGATTCGTAGATACAGCAATCCACCCGCACAGGTGGTTACACGGTCTAATGCGTCAACATCATCTGGTCTGGTTTGCTGATAGTTCGATTACCGGCTGCATATCAAGAGGCATTTTTCCGAAATGCTTTCCAACTCTCCTCCCTTTCCCATACGAATTATGGTACATTTCCTCCCATTTTTGCCTTCCTACCACATGTGTGCAAATATGCGTATATCCTGGACGTTGTACACACAAAATATTAGTGCCATATGGTGTTCTTTTTAAATACATTAACAATTGTTTTTCATGGCAACTCAAAGAAAAACTAAGAATGAGTTTAATAACTAAGGTCATTCGACAGTAAAGGTTTTTTCCACAATTTTAACGAGTGTATGCTGAGATCTAGTGATTTAATGATTTCAAAGCATTACAGTTCAAGAGTTTAAGGAGTCAAACTTGCTTTTTTTATACTTTTTGCAAACGATTGTAAAAGTAAAGGAATAATCGTATGGGGCTGAAATTCAACTAGACATTCATTTGACGTGGTACGATCCCTCCAAATATAACCTTCCTTATCCCTAAAACTACTAGCGTAATTATTTCATAAGCGTATAACCCAAACGGGTAGTAAGACGTGGTGCTAAAAAAAAAAGGTAAAACAACATATTTTTAATCATGTACAAATAATGATTTTTAATATTCTGATAATTTGTTTGTATTTCATTTTGTAGTACACAATGCTATTATTTAATTATTATTATTTTTAATAGAAATGGGAAATTCAAGTCCTCGATTCTTCGATACCTATCGATTCTTGAAGTTATCAAGAGAATCGAGAAGATACCTCGATTCTTGATGCCTCGATCCCTCAAAAACGCGTGCAAATTATCGTGAGTGCTTTATTAAGAGATGAATGAATATCAGATCTACAGGCCGTTAGTAACAATTTTTTTCGTTATTTACTCAATATATTTGTATAATAAAACTTATAAAAGTACTAATCAAATTTGAAAACCTAAAAATTAATGAGTATTATAAGGAACGTATTTGGTAAAGATGACAATTGGATGATTAATAGCTATACTTCTGAGTCAGTTAACATACAAGTAATTAAAAAAGAGGGGGTGTTTTTTTAATAGAAGTGATAAATAATTAATTATTCAAAGCTAAAAAATGAAATGTCAGGAATTTAATCACATATAAATACATAATTTATTTACCTGATTGTCATCTAGAATTGTACAAGAGACTTGAATTAAAAAATAGGAAACATCAGTATTAGAACAAAATTCTATAAAGAAATTAGAAAACAATTTTATCGAAACAGAAAGTGTAAATAGTTAGTGTTTGAGCTGGAGTTGTTAATACTATACAATTAATGAATGATCAGTTTGCAGATTCTAGAAACCAGTCAACAAGGCCAACTATGCAGTATAAACAATTATATTAATTTACTATTGATGTCAGGAATTAAACACTTATAATTACATAAATAAATTAACTAAAACATTATTTAGGAACTGATCAAAAGCAACTTGAATTAAAAAGGAACAGTAATTAAATAAGTTCTATAAAGAAATGAAATTATAGAAAAAATATTTGGGAATTTTATAAAAACCAAAAGTTCAAATATTTAAACTAAACTGGAGTGTTGACACAAATAATAATTAAAAGAGATAAATTTAATAAGATCTATGAACAGTAGATAAAGCAATTAACAATTACAATATATGATAAAATTGTTTAAATTTGATTAATAATAAGATGACATATTGACTGATTACTTGAAAGATAATTGAATGATGATTTTTAATAAAATCTAGAAAAATAAATAACCAAAGTTTTTACACAATGCAAACATTGAATTATACATGAAAGATGTTAAAATTTGAAATTAATAGCTTGTATGTTAACTGACTCAGAAGTATAACTATTAATCATCCAATTGTCATTTTTACCAAATAAGTTCCTTATAATACTCATTCTTACTTCTCCTTACTACAATTAAAATGAATTTAAATATTACTAAAAATTAATGTTTTGCTTGAATTTTTAACCTTTGTTTACCGTGGTAGCATAATGCAGTCCAGAAAACAACAAACAAGGCTCCATATTAACAGGTACCAACCCTGTGTTAAGAAATATATTACGATTGATTCGCAAATTTCTGCCAACAACTTAAATAATAAGAATCAAATAGCCAACGCTATTATTTATGCTTTTAGTGAGGATTACTTACTTCATCTAGATATCATATTCTGGAAATTTAAAAATGACACCTGGACACGGGAATCGAAACCAGGACCTTCTACTTAGTACGCCAATGCTCTAACCACTGAGCTATCCAGGATTCGTCCCGTGCCCAGGATCATTCTTCACCCATATTTTAAGGCAGAGTCTATGATGGACGTGCGGAAATCGTCGGCTACAGGTGAAGTTTATTTCAAAATTTCAAAGCCAAAATTAAAATCATTACAGTAATTTGTAAAGACAAGAATGTTTTAAAAGTCTAATTAATTAGAAATTGTTTTTAATTTTATACTGTAGGCCTATTCTAGTAAGTATAGAGTATCGAGGAATCGAGGTTTAAATTTAAGAATCGGAATCGGAAAACTGGTATCTTAATTTGTAACTTACTCAACTCGTTAATTTTATTGTTATTGATGTGTCTGAACTGAGCATTGAAAATATATATTTGAAATTTTTATTTATTGGAAATTTCTTGTTTTGACTGTACCTATTCTAGGGACAGCCCCGACTCGTAGAACATAATATGCCCGGCCGAGGGGGGAATAAGGCAGTCCTAATGACACACCAGGTAATGCGGACAACGGCTTCCTTTTCTGCTCCGTTTTGCTGGAATGGACTGAGACATTGCTACTTGTTATCCAAGATAGCCCGCTAACCACACCTATGATAAATTCCCTGAAAAAATGTTATAGACTCACAAAAGTTAGTAAATTCTGACTGTCGAATCACCTTAATCCACCCTCCCCACCCCTTCCCCTCAATCTCCGCTAGTTTTACCATATTACTACTGCATCAAGTGTCTGTCCAGATTCTGCCACAAAACGATGACATACATGACATATGTAAATCAGCGAGAGAACGCATGTTAAATTACTTTCTTTTGACCACTTGACAACTTTCACTGACCATGTTAATGTATCGTTTAGCGACGGACGATAAAATTTCCTCTGTTAGGCTACATGAGCGTCAAAAACAAATTACCTATAGTTTACTTTTACTTGACTAGAGCTTGTAGCTATATGTTTGTCCCGTTTTCAAACGTTGTTCTAAGTCACTTTTACAAGAGACGTTATTATTATATTATTATTATTATTATTATTCTCATCGTTCATCATCATCATACTCTGGACAAATGCAAAATCAGCTTAGTATAAAATTATTCATACATCGCTTGCAGAATTCGTTTTTGTAGTATTTTTTCAACACGTCTTATTAATCGTTCGGGTTAAATATGTTACACTCAATATATATAATATATAGTGAATGGGCAGCAAGTTACCAATATGACGGACGAGTATTTCCAGTCCTGAACTGGGCAGCACAAGCTCTGCCCAAATCGAGCCCGGATCGAGAATTTTCCCAGTCCATGAACTGGGCAGCAAAGCTTTGCCCAACTCATGGCTCGGATGAGTATTTTCCCAGTCCTGAAACTGGGCAGCACAAGCTCTGCCCAAGCTCATGATCCGGACGAGTATTTTCCCAGTCATGAACTGGGCAGCACAAGCTCTACCCAACTCATGATCCGGACGAGTATTTTCCCAATCTATGAACTGGGCAGCACAAGCTCTGCCCAAATTATGGCCCGGACGAGTATTTTCCTGTTTATGAACTGGGCAGCACAAGCTCTGCCCAACTCATGATCCCGGACGAGTATTTTCCCAGTCTATGAACTGGGCAGCACAAGCTCTACCCAACTCATGATCCGGACGAGTATTTTCCCAGTCCATGAACTGGGCAGCACAAGCTCTACCCAACTCATGATCCGGACGAGTATTTTCCCAGTCCATGAACTGGGCAGCACAAGCTCTACCCAACTCATGTCCGGACGAGTATTTTCCCAGTCCATGAAACTGGGCAGCACAAGCTCTGCCCAACTCATGAGCCGTACGAGTATTTTCCAGTTATTGAAATGGACAAGAGAAAAAACCAGTTCACGGAAGGAGCAGAAATTTACCAATTCATGAAATTGTCACTTTGGAGTGTAACATATAATGCCTATATTAATTACGCTGATTACATAGGGATAAAAACTATAATTTAGAGTAAATGTACCCACATTTGCGTGGGAGATGTGGGGAAAATTAAGGAAAACACACCCTAATTACACGCAACCTATATTCTAACCCCGATCTACCCGTCACCAGTAATCCAGTCTAAGAAGAGAGTGACACGTTAGACCATACGACCAGCGATGCAGGTTATGTTATTATTCGTTCAAATCAGTTCAAATGTAGGCTCACGGGACTGGCAGATATGATTATTGATCTGTTTATTTATTGGATTACTGAACGTTCACTTTCAGAACAAATTACAGTAATTATATCAGCGGGAATCGGACCCAGGATTCCTAACTTAGTGAGCACACGAGAATCATTTAATGTCACTCACTTTAGATGGCAATTAAACCTCTAATTAAAATTAATAAGCCAAATTACATTACTTTGCTAATAAACACACGTAAAATAATCTGTAGAACACCGTTTTCAATTTTTATTGAGATTCTAAAATAATTTTTGTACCGCTAATAGAACTCTTCGGGGACGATTTACGATTAAACTGAAGAGTTGTAGTTCAGTTTCAAACATTTTACCACCGGTATAATTAGGTTGTAAAATAGCTCTCTCTCCACTTGGAACTTTTATATCAATGAGTTATTTGTGGTATTCAGCTGTCGTGGTACTTGTTTGTAAGTGGTCCAGTCTTCGTACCCTGAAGGAGTCAAATCGTCTCTCATACAAACAAGTGCAATCAATGGTGGGAACTAGGACACTCGTTACTCTCACTTGGATGAGTTACTTATAGACCATTTCACTTAGAACACATGCTTACACTTTACTCTTTCCTATGTACACAACTCATTGGCTCTATACTGCAGGCTACTCTCTGGTAATTGGTGCTCACGTGGTCTATGGAGTAAGGTTGTGACGGGGTGGTCAAGGTTATATTCTTCAAATGATTCCTTTCCCCAACTCTTTCCCTATTTCCACTAATTATGTGTCACTAATTGAATTGGTATTATGGAAATTTTATGGTTACATTCGACAATAAATTTCTACGTTAGGCGGGTGTTAGCTTGAATTGGAGGAGATACAAAGGCGGACAACGAAATTTCTTGTTAATAACTACAATATGTCCCTATTGTGACAGAATGAATATTTGTGCACAATGATTATCCGTGAAGCCATTCTAAAATGGTCGAAAAATGGCTTTTTCAATGCAGTTTCTATCCCAATACCATTAATATTTCAACAATGTTCAGTATTAAGAACTTGTATTAACTCTTTATCTCCAATAATGTTTAATCAGAAATGATCCACGTGATATAGTGTTCGTGTAAATTTACGATTTATAGCCGACTGTATCACAAAGTTTGATTGGCATGTGATGCTCGCTCTTAATAAGCCTTGATATTAACGTATTCATTCAAAATACACAAATATTGTTTTACCAAGAGTATCCAGCCCCGTGGTGTAGTCGTCAGTGCACCTGGTACAAACCTAGGGGTCCTGGGCTCGATTCCCTGTTGGTACCTTGGGTAAATTTCTCTTAAGGGAATTATCTCAACGGTCGCCAGAGGTTGGTAAATGAGGCTTTATTTATGTTTAACACTCGCACCAGCCCACACCTCCATGTTCACTCTCATCACTTCACCTCATTGTGGGAAGGTGTAGACAACCTCCTGTGGTGTACCCTGTGCTAACGCTTGTGCCAACAATGCAGCTCATATTTTCACATAAGGTGACAGAACTGTATGTCAAGTCCCTCCAGGTCAGCAATTCCATACGCTAAAACAAAAAGCAAAGATTATTTCATCTTTTCCCATGATAATATTGATACATTTCCTTAAATTACACACTCCTTAAACTTCTTAAATTGTTTAGCTAGTCTGGGTCTATATTCATGCATAAGCGCATAAATAACAATGAATAGCATAGATAATAAAGGTAAAGAGTCGTAACTCTCTGTAGTGTGACTAGAACAGGAATTTGAGCGCTAGGTGGATGTCAGATGAACTAATGTTATCAGCTTAGTGCAAAACTGTAATAAGTACTAAAGTGTAAAACTGTACAAGTACATTTGTAATTGGCTATATCTTGTTTACATTATTACAGTGGCTCTAATTTTAGATCTCTGAAACTAATAGCTCAATAGCAAGAGAGAGAAACAGAAGTATAGAAGATATGTGTATACCTTCTTTGTAAAGTAAATGTAGGTAACGTAGGTTAGCCACTAAACATTTTGTTTCAAACTGCTATTATTTATATGGCTTGAGTAGGTAATAAATTCACATTAACTAACAAGTCTATTAAATATTTTAATAGTTATTCAAAAAATTATTACAAATGATTGGTCTCATGCTATTATTATGACTTATTTGGAGTAAGAAACGTTCAATGATAAATACAAATTTGTCAACCAAATCTTAACCTAACTTATACTTTTAGCGTTCTCTATTGGGTGTAACATAGGACTACGGACAAATTTATAAATACACATTTTTAAAAGCTCTCAAACTTAATATTAAATAAAACAAACTCAATACTCATAAAAGTAATAGTGGCGTGTTTTAAATTTCAATTTTCACGGTTTTAAAGCAATTTAGAGAAAAAATGGGAATGCAAATGAATTGAGATTTTAAATATCAAGAATTAAAGAAAACAACATCGTATTTCTTCGTCAGTAGCGCTAATGCCAGAGAGGTAACAATGTTTCCACTTGCTCCTATAGAGATCCCACACCATGATGAATAGTGTATATCTTACAGTGCACAAGCAATTACAAAAATACAAACTTTCCCAATGAAACGTAATAATTAAAGTCGACTCAAATCGATTCTTTTTTATTCCTAGTATTGGCCTAACCTCTTTGCCCTAGTAGATAAGGCCACTAAAGATGCTGACTTGAAAGTTCAAACAACATTAATTAAACTAGCATAGTTAAAGTAGTGCCTGTGTTGTTAAATATCACTTTGATTATTTCATTGGTTGGTTTTTACTTTTTACACCTGAATATTATGGTAGACCTATCTCTCAGTTACAAAGTAAAAAAATGTAATTTTTCCTTTTATTTCCAATCATATTATCTCTTACATTCGTAATTATTGACGCTCAAACAAAGGCAATTTGTTAATAACGAGCAAGTATGGCTAATACAAGAAATTTAAAACACGAACAGAAGCAAGTTTTTCTCTGCTGTGTAATTATAATGGCATTCTCATTGGCTGATACGTCTAAAATCCAAGGATTGTCTATTATCACAATGCGTAAAAAGTTAAAGTTATATTAAATATTTATGATTTATTGTGCGCTATTTACTATGATTCGGTTGTGAGCGCTATAATTGAAAGTCATGTGTTCCAACACTAGTCGCATGATGTAATATGCACTATTTTCCATTTGTCATACGTTATGCATTAATATAGACTAAGCCCAGTCTTAATTTTAGCTGCGACTTTTGCCTGCCGAGAGAAATGGCTGACCATCGGTAGCTTTTATCCTACTGAAGGGTTGAAAACACCAACATATTTCATTATTCTAGAATATAGGTAGATAAATCTCGGTGCGCATGCGCAATATGTATGCACCCGACTTTTTGTACCTGTGACAAAGTTCGATGATGAAATGACGCTTTCACCCTTCTAAGAACTAGCCTATGATTTATGACGTACAGTATATGACTATGTAAGTTCTTTGACATCAAATTGTATTGTCTGATTTTTATAAGATTTTTGTTTTTAAAGTTAGCGTATAGACTACTAAAACAATTTGTATGTATTTATAAATAAATTTGTATTATCTGCAACTGTAGCTTTTGAACCAACCTCTAAAATAATACTAATAATGTAGTAGAGTGATATCAATGTTAACAACAAAAAAAGGTTGGTATTCTTTAAAAGCTTCTTCCCACGAAATTCATACTATAGCTGCCGAAGGTATTGTAAAAATCAATGCTAAGATTCATGGGTGTTAATGTGAATGGACTAATATCTCCTTGAAATTAATATTTAGTTCAGATTGTGGTGTTTTTTAAACATAGTTTCAAATATATATATATATATATATATATATATGTTGAAAATATAGTTCTTGGAAACAGGATCCAAATCCTGTATTTTGGCTCGGCGCGAAAATGCTCTTACTAATGATACCATGCATTATGCATTATGACTCTCCGTGACTGCACAGCGCTTCTGTATACCACAATTTTCTTACGACTGCTAGAAAAGTTACTAGATCTATTTTTACGTATTTATACGTCGAGTCACGTGTTATTCAGCTGTGCCAACAAGAACAGATGAATCACGGAAAACGTATATGGCGCTAGCTACCAGACAAGTCTTGCGGAAAAATCATACGTTTGGAAATATCAGTTTTCTCGAGAACGAGTGAAATTTGTATAATAATATTTTCAACACTCCTTCTAAGCTAATGCATCGATGTTTATTAGGTGTTGCATTTTTTTTTATGGATCCGACAGTTTTTTATTGAAAAATGTCAATTATATCTATATTCGATCACTGTTAATATTATAGAGGAGGTGTGTACATAAAAAGTATAACTTAATCAACATGTTCTATTTTTGAACAAACCGTTTCCGAAGAGAAAATTGTAAGACAATAAAAATTCTTGAAGATAACCGTTTGTTCCCATGGCTCTGCATTTCCACGCCAAATGAAAAGGGCCAATCCCCTTAGTGAGATATTTTTTTCTTATAAGTTGGTACAACCAGTTGCTCTTTCTTCATAGTCTCGGACCTAAGTGTTAAACCTTACAAACGGTAGAAACAGAGATATAAAACTTTATTATAATAGTAAAATTATACCTGAGACACAAATTTTAATTCTGGATCTTCAAAGTTACATGATAATTATAATTTTGCAAAATGAGCTATCTGGTTTTTTTTATAAATTTCTAATAGAAACTTGTTTGTAAACAAGGATACCGAGAAGAGAACGTGACTTGATGAACGTATCACCAAGGTACGTGTCATGATGGCAGTCAAGCGCAAGATGATACTGACGTTCCACGATGATGTTTTTCATCGTAGTTCGTATTCTGTGATGTTAGACACAATCCAAGTAGCAGTGCACGGGTACTATCTATTTAGAAACATACGTGATATTACAATGATGAGTTCATTTTATGGGATAACAGAAATAAGAAACCATAGATGATCAAATATAGAGCGACGACTTCAAAACCAGAAACAAATCTACCACTAGAAGACACAAGAGGTATTACCTTTCTTAATTGTATTTTAATCAATGTATAGGGCTATAGACACTCATGACATTTGGTTGCCATTTATAAGGAAGTCATGGTTCAAATGTAAGCTGAGTGCACAGGGGATAGTTTTCCATATGTGATCTGTTAATGCTGTTTTTACAACCTCCCTCAAAGCTAATAAGGTTCAATTTCATCTTAAACCAACCCCCTCATCTATAGTTTGTAGATAGTGTACTAATTGAAAAATTTGAGCCTATACTATTATAGTAGCTTGACCCAAACACATTTAATATGTCCCAAGTGTATGTGTTATTATTAATATCAAAATTCTTGTCCCCATCTGGGGCTGACCCAACCCATGATTATTGTGTCATCATTGAGGGGTTTATAAAATATAAAACACAGGGCCTACTTGTACCTTAATTTTTATAGGAATTAATACTGCTTCATATCCGAGAGAAAATGGAAACGTAAACTATTTAAAACATACCATTATCACCTTGAAAACAACGGCACTACTTTTTATTTAAATTCATGTGTATCACAAACTGACACGTGGTGTTTAGCAACAAGATCAGTCCTGATGGTTGAATACAATTTACTTAAGGCGATTGGCCCTTTTTAGTTGGAGTAGAAATGCAGAGCCATGGGAACAAACGGTTATCTTCAAGAATTTCTATTGTTTTACAATTTTCTTTTCGGAAACGGTTTGTTCAAGAATAGAACCATGTTGATTAAGTTATACTTTTAATGTACACACCTCCTCTATAATTTTAACAGTGATCAAATATCGATAAAATTGACATTTTTCAATAGAAAACTGCCGCCTTCATAACAAAACTAAAAAAAATGTGACAATTATTAAACAATGATACATTATCTTAGAGGGGGTGTTGAAAATATTACTATAAAAATTTCACTCGTTCTCGAGAAAACTGATATTTCCAAACGTATGACTTTTCGCAAGATCTGTCCGGTAGCCAGTACCATCTACAGTTTCCGCGATCCATCTGTTCTTGTTGGTGCGGAAGGATACCATGGTCGGTTGTGAAGCCATGCCACGTCCTTTCACCCTCCTGCCCACCATCCCACAAAAATAGGTTTTTGACTTGCACTCGACAGGTCCAAGGGCCTTAAGAGAAAAAATAAAAATCTGGATATGGGGATCGAACGCAGGACCTCTGGCTTCGCACGCTAGTGCTCTATCACTTAGTCATCTTGGTTCGTATGGTATCCGGGTACGTCTTTCACTAATTGTTGGTGTATATATTCTATAATATGTGGTAACTGGCGGAAGCATCAGACATTCAGAGCTATCTACAAACACAGTGCACATTTAGACTCAATACACCAACAACAATGAAATATCGACCAAGACGACTCAGTGATAAAGCATAGGCAAAGGTCCCAAGTTCGATTTCCATGATCAGGTTGTCATTTTTCCCTTAATTGATTTGAACGACACTACTGTGATGGATAGAGTACACATCAAATGACCGACAATGTGAACACTAATGTCTTATCTTTCGAATGGTAAAAACACTTGCAACTACTTATAAGCTGTAGAAATGTGTGGCTGTAGAGCTATCTCACTACTACCAACATGATATTAAATTTTATCCAACATATTTTTAATGGGATTGACGCCATATTATACAGAGGAAATAATTTGGGACCATCAGTGTGGATTTTAACGAAATAAGTCAACAACGGATTAGATTTTACTATTCGGCAAATATTAGAGAGAAAAAAAAGGTGGAATACAACATGACGGTTCAACGATTATACATAGATTTAAATGTTGAAGTAAATTCTCTAAATATATAATGTTAGTCCATGGATCATGGTAGTGCTATGTAGTTTTGTTGCCAAGGAGAGTTGCCATGGAAAGTAAACAAGACTTCAACAAACCTACATATTATGAGTAGCCATGTTTTATGTGTTATTGTGACTAGTTTATTCCTTTTAAATAAAATAGTTCATATGTGTTAATACGTTTATCTACCTGTAAACCGTCCAGTTCCTAACAATAAAAAGGTCAACAATTCAGTTGAAATAAATAAATTATATGACATTTTAGTTAAGTTTGGGCTACTTTGTCAAGCTAATTAAGGTATGTTTGACTGATTCGCGTGGCAGTGTACGGTCAATATTATCACACTTTTGACATACACAATGGGTTGAAACTAGGAAATTCACTTTCCCCATTACTATTTATTATTATTATTATTAATTATTATTAGCACCGCGTCTTACTACCCGTTCGGGTTATACGCACTTACGCTAATGTGTAATGGTAGGATGATTGTGAGATGAAATGGAGGACCTACAGTTTAACGTGGAATCCGAACCACGGTAGAGACCTGTCATTCCTCACATTCACAAGTTGTGATTAATACACGTCTTGTCAGAGGTGAAGGAAGGGTTTGGCAATCAGATAAATCTGTGCCAGGACCGAGGATTGAACCCCGGACCCTCAGCACAGAAGTCTGACACCTTACCCCTAGACAACCAGGTCACCTCATTTCTATTTAAGTATAGCCTTAGATTTAGCTTTATTTTTTTATTGGACCACGTCTTACTACCCGTTCGGGTTATAGGCCTATGCATATGTACTTACACTGGTGGGTTAGGGATGAGGAAGGTTATATTTAGAGGACGTGTACCCGCATTTGAGTGGAGGGAGAGTGGAAAACCATTTAGGAAAAAACTCAGTACACCCGACCGAGATTCGAATCTCGTTCTCCCCGTCATCAGCAGTGTAGTCCATTGCGAGAGTAGCGCTTTAGACCACGCAGCCACCGATACGGATAAACATGTTTACTAAACATGTTTGATATCGATGGCTCATTTACATTATTTATAGAGACAAGATTGTTAGCATTATGTGTGTTTTTTACAAATTGCTGATAATTTTAAATAAAATATGTTAAAAGTTTATATAGTTTCAGATTTATTAAAAATTTGCTTCCTGGGTCGATAAGGTGTTTATAAGGATATGATGAATTAAAAAAAAAATTATTCTTAAATTTATATTACAGCACTTGAAAAATCTTCCCAATCAAATGTGTTAATTTTGTGAATACCTTACTTTCTTTGAAAAATTTTCCTTCTATAAAAATATTCCCAAAGCTTAAATAGAATACTGAAATTACACACACACACACACACACACAGATATATATGTATATATATAGTAGGGCTAGACCCCTATATATATTTTATTCACATAGAAAGTCTTTCACAAAAATATAATAAAACATTATTTATAATTGCCTTATTTAAAATAAATATTACTGTGCACCGCACACAATTTCTCTCTCATCTTGAAATAGAAACATTAACTACTAAATCTCGTAAGATTTGTGAAACAAAATAATATAAATTGTTGCAGAAATACTCCACCGAATACCATAAATGAAATAATATACACTATTACAGACACATTGATAAAAGAAGAAAATCGTCCTTCAAAGAGCATAACAATCAATTTATGTTTTCAAAGTGCTCCATAGAAAAATATAGACCTTTGCTTATAGCTCGGAAATTATTGATTTTATATCTTAGATTTATTCCCGATTAAAATATTTTAAATTTTAAAAGTACTACAACTTTACAATAATAAGATATTTCATGTCTCAAATAGTTGAGGAGAAATAATCAAAATAGGAAATTTCTGCTTCTCTAAGATGCCCTTAAAGTCATTTTCATGAGAAAACGAGAGTTTACTTTTTGTTTGTAATGTTAAACAATGCCTAGATACAAAATGTAATCATAATCGCTAGAGCGAATGTTGAGAAAATCGATTCTTTTTTCCTTTCATAAGATACCCTTAATTTTGGGGTTAGTTATTTAGTTACAAAATTCCTCAGGGAAACCCTATCAAAACCTTAGCTACCAAGTTTTAGCCTGACAGGCTCTAGGCCGAGATACAGACTGACGGATAGATAGACAAACAGACGGCATCGCGAAAACAACTTTTTCTGTTTCAGGGTGTTATCTAACCATGGGACGGGGCGGGGGGTATAGATGGACCACTCTTGTTAAAGAGAGAGGGAAAAGAATAGTTTGGGGGGTAAATGATATTTTTTGGGGTGATGGTGAGTATACTTTTTTTTTTAGCACCGCGTCTTACACGCTTATGTACTAATTACGCTAATGGTTTTAGGGATTATTAAGGTTATGTATATATGAAGTGTACCCGCATTGCGTGGAGGGAGAGTTGAAAACAATTTTGGAAAACTACCCTCAGTAGGCTACACCCGACCTATATTCAAACCTCAAGCTCCCCATCATCGGCAGTCTAGCATACTGCGGGAGTAGCCACCGAAGCGGGTGAGTATACTATTGGTGGGGTTGGTATGAGATGTGATGGTTGTGGCGACGTGTGGGGAAGTTGATGAGGTTGTTAAGTAGCTGTGGTTTGAGGCTCCAGGGACGGGATGAGCTAAGTCACTGATGACGGGGATGTTTGAGGGAGGCTGCGTGTCCTCATCCCCCGAGGAGTCCTGCTTGAGGATCTCCACAAAGTCCCAGGCTAGATCTTCCCCACTGGATGGCGGTGGAGGGGAATTGTCTTGAGTCTGAGGGGTGGCTGGAGGCATGGGGAGAGGGTCAGGTTTACTGAGGGAGTGGCCAGGTAGAGGTAATGGGTGGAAGGGGAGAGAGGGTGTGTGATGATGTCATGCTTCCAGCGTCCGTAGCTTTCTCGTTCTTCTTTCCTCCTCTCCTTCCTCTCCCCTTGGAGTAAGTCATGGAGAGTCTTGTGATGGAGCGTGAGAGGCAGCCGACCAAGGGCGACACCTCGGAGGTCGGGAGCTAAAGCATCTGGCCAAGAGTGCTACTTCAGAGGTCGGAAAAAGGCTTAAACTTGTAAAGTATTCCTAATTTGCTTTAATAATAACTATGACTTTGGGTCTCCTATCGATTTTCCTATTCCTTCTCTTTAACCAATTTGTTCATTTTACATTTATGTAAGTGACTCTCTACAAGATCCTAGTGAAGTACACAAATTAGATAAAATAAACATTAAACACATACACTGATTATATCTTAAATTACTTGTTGACACAGAGGAGACAATACATTACCTAAACTATACAGAAAATTATATGTGAAGATCTTTCTCCAAACACTCTTAAAATAAACACGAATATGTTAATTAGTTTAGTCCAATCTCGTGGCAACACTATCTAGCGCTGGGTCTCGGAATCTGTGTTCGGTGGCTCACCCCAGGATCTGTGTTTGGTGGCTCACTCGGGAAGGGTGTCCTTGGTTGGTCACCAACATATGACACGAAACAATCCCTCCCGGTGGAATGACCGACCATGGGCGCAGGGATGGTCCTGCCTTGGCTTCGTGCTGTGGGTTGGAGATAGTCATCTATGGTGCGTTGACCTCTTCCTTAGTAGAGGACTTGGAGCTGGTCTCATTGCACCTTTATTTTCTCGGACTCGGGGTGATCGATGTCCTGTATCTAATACAGGTGCTCTGGATCTTGGGCAGTGCTTGGTCTCAGTATTTATGTTCTTGGTTTAAAAGGTGGGTACGGAAGCCGGTCTTCAATACTTGGTTCCTCTGCTTGGTGGGGTTCTCCCGTGGTTGGTAGCTAGCCTTTGTCCACTGGATAGCTTTACAGGATCGGCACAGTCTTTTACACGCCTTAGATTAAACTGTGGGCCATTATCGGTAAGAATGGTTGCTGGATATCCCCATCTGGGGATGACTTCGTGTTCCATCACCCTATTCACTTGAAGCGTGTGGGAGTTTGCTAGCGGGAAAGCTCCCGTCCATCTTGAGAACAAGTCTGTTGTGAATAAGAGAAACCTCTTCCACTTGGTCGTTCGTGGGTATGGTCCCATAAAGTCGATGGCTATTTTTTATCATTGTTCAGTGGGTTTCTGAACCTGGAATGGTGGGTTCTGGGTTCTTCCAGCTGTATTCACAGTGTCAGAGGTGTGACAGTCCCTCACATATACCCAGACTGTCCTTCCTATCCTGTTTAGGCTTATCATCTTTTTATTGCTTTTAAGGTGTTCTTTCCCCCCGGGTAGCCAAAGTATAGATGGTTGTGGAAATGATGTGTTATCTTTTACTTCGTCCCCTCTAGGACAACGATTCTCCAGGGATCCTTTGAGTTGTCTCAGTACAGCAGATGTTCCCCTTGTAGCTTCTTGTACCACTGGCAGTGCCGGTTCTCTCATCAGGACCTCTGTCCAGGCAGTATGCCTGGTATCTATTGTAGGTCTTGCATGGCGTTCTGGATACCTTTATTTCCTTGCTGTTCCTGCTGTGTTTTTTTCGAAAGGGTTTCGGGTATGGGGATGTGGAGGAGGGTTACTCTCTCTCTCTCTACTGACTCCACGTCCGTGGGTTCTTTTCCTGGTGACCGTGATAAGGTTGGGGAATTCGTTCTACCTCCTGGGTCGATGCTCTATAGTGAATGAATACTCTTACAATAATATTTACCATCCTGTCAACTTGGATTTTTCATCTTTCATCGAATTTAGCCAGGTCAAACATTTGCAACTGTCCTAAGCGTGAAGGTTTGATCTAGGTAGACATGATATTACCCTATGGCCCAAACGATGGCAAGGCATTCTCACTCGTTACAATGATATCCCTTCTCCATGGATGAGAGCTTTGCGATTGCGTAGGAGATCACCCTTATTTCTCCCTCCTTTTCTTGGAATAGTAATGCTCCTATTTCTTGTCCCCTAGTGTCTGTCTGAATTATAAAGGGCAGATTAGGGTCGGGGTGTTGGAGGGGATGTATATACTGGAACGCCTTCTTGATTTGTCTGAACGCTTCTTCCTATATTTGTTCCCATTTCCATCTTTGCTTGTTCCCTGTTCGGGAAATTAGTGGTTCGATGATTTCTGAGAGGTTAAGGATGAATTCCCTCATCCAGTTACATGTTCCAAAGAACTTTTGTAAGTTTTTTTTGTTCTTTGAACGAAGAAAATCTTGAAAGGTAGTTATCTGTCCAAAGTGTGGGTGATTTCCCTTTGAGGATGCCCAAGATATCTTGAGGAATCTTTCCTGAATTCACACTTGTCCAAGGATGCTGTGAGTTTGTATACCTTGAGTATCTCGAGGATTCTGTTCAGTTGTTCCAAGTGCTCCTTGTAGTTGTTGAAGAAACAATGTCATTCAATTAGGCAAAACACAATTTTCCTTGGTATCCGGCAAGCACTTCTTTGCTTATCGTGCTCTGGAAGGTCCCGGGAGCTCCCTTGAACCTGAAAGGCATGACTTGGAACTGGTAGATCTGTCCTTCAGAAGTGGGAAATGATGTCAGGTGTGTGGAGGTTGGCTCCATCGGGATTTGCCAGTATCCAGCCTTAAGGTCGAGAGTGCTAAACACTTTGCTGTACTTATTTCCTATAAGATTTGGGGAATGTATATTCGGGGGCATTATTATTCTTCGGCTATAGCGTTCAGTAATCGATAGTCCACACATAATCTGGGTTTCTTCTCTGATTTTTCGACAATCACTGTGGTAGTTGGACGTGTTGTGTTCTATTGCCCCATTTTTAATCATTTCTTTGACTTGTTGCTGAATGATTTGTATTTTCTGTGGGGAGTACTTATAGTGAGGTCCACTTACTGGGCATTGAGTGTTGACCTTGAAGGTGTGGAGAGTACAGTTGGTCACGTTATTTGGATTATGGTTGTCGAAGGCTTTGTGGTGTTTTTCGAAGATCTGAATAAGGCTAGTGTGTAGTTCTTTTTCAAAACCGTGTTTGACTTCCTATGCGTTTTAAAGGAATGCTTGGAGGCCGGTCTTGTACCACCCAGTGGGTCAGTTCTCTATTAGCTTTCCAAAGAATAAGAATAACCTGTGATAATCTAGAACTGCCTTGTTCTCTACTAGCCAGTCATGACCAAGAAGTAGGTCTTATGAGAGTGCTTCTGCTACGGCACCTTATTTCATCATGTAATATACCTACGTTGATGCTGAT
>JAVRXN010000005.1:55095365-55170365 GCA_033556935.1 Timema podura
GTGGAAACTTGGACTTTGGATAAAAGAGAAACAAGGAAAGTGGAGGTCATGGGAATGAAGTGTTTGGGGAGAATTCTAGCTGTCACCAGAAGAGATAGGATTAGGAATGAAGATGTAAGGTCTAGAGTTGGGATACAGGGGGTACATGAGATGGTATGGACACATAATGAGGATGTAAGGGGAGAGGATCCCAAGAAGATTAATATAGGGAAGAGATCACAAGGAAGATATGGGAGGAACAGATAGCAAGTGTGCAAATGAGAGGAGAAGAATGGAAGAGAGTGCAGGAGGAAGAATGGTGGAAGGTCAGATGGAGATGGTCAAACCCGGTCACAGGATGGAAACATTTCATCATGATGATGATGATATATAAATAACTTCAATAATTATATTACATTCTTAAGTGGCTTTGGTAATTACATTTCCAACACTAATCAATATCTATGTATATATGTTTGATGGATTATCTAAATCTAATATTTCTAGAAATAACCTTGCTGCATTGATAATACTTATCTGGTTTGGTAAAGTAACAACAACAAAACTTCATTTTCTATAACATAACAACTATGAGCCAAAATAAACCCGACAAATATGACATTTTTGTATTTTGAAAATAACATGATTTATACCATAATAACATATTTCAGCTTAGAATTAATTAGTTAAGCAATACAGGCTTCATATTTTTGTTGATCTATGCAAGTGTGTGTATTTATAGCTTTCTAGATGTACATATTTTGAAATATGTCTATAGTTTCAATTGAATGCATTTTTGATTGCAATATAATTATTCACAAACTTTGGATAAATACAACGCAAGTTTTATAACATTTCCATTCACATTCAAAAAAATTACAAGAATAAATATAGTTTTGTTTAGATTAGTTTACAAAAACAATATCTACATCTAATTACAAATATATTAATGTTAAATTACTTGTAATCCTTGAATTTAACAAAGTTCTTAAGCTATTCAATAAATATATATTAAAATTGAAATATATTAATATATTTCTAAGATCTAAAAGAAACATATAAAATATATTTATTTATCTGTACTAATGTTAAAATGTATTAGATCCTATAGTAGTTATAAATTAATTTTGTTTCACTTTATTTGAAGAATAATTTTAAATATTACTATTGGTTGAGAATTTGATAATATGTTACTAAAACAAATATACCTAGCAATAAAAAATCCAACAGTTTTTCATGTACTATTTAGTGTTCATGATTTGTTTTTATTCATTAAACTGCTTGTGGTACTTATAGTAAAGTTAGAAATTCACCTTTCATCAATAACGGGACAGCAAAGTTTTAGTATGTTGTTTTAGAAAATGATACAGTGCACCAGAAAAATAAATTGTTGAGGAATGTCACCAAAGAACATGTAATTGAAACACTTCATCATCTTTTAAGGATTTTTTATAATATCTTATGATGAGTGTGGTGTGTGTGTGTGTTGGTGTGTGTGTGTGGTGTGTGTTTGTGTGTGTGTGTATATATATATATATATGATCTTGCTTTCTTATTTTCTAAGTGAATCTTAAAAATAATCCTCACCTTGCATTTATTAAGATTTGCTCTATGGTTCAGAAGTGTATCAACCCATGATTTAAGTATTCACTCACTCCAGGCTCTTTGGAATAATCTCTTCTTAACTTTCTTTTAAACTTAAAAGTCCTATTAATTATTTTAAATTTCTACATTACCCTCTTCATTGGCGCATGGTCTAAGGCATTACACTCATAGTATACTAGACTGCCATTTATAGGGAGATTGTGGTTGGGTCCCGTAGGATGTACTGAGGTGGTGTTTAACAATAGCAAATGTGGGTACATTCCTCTAAGTATAACCCTCATAATTCCTAAAACCATCAGGGTATTAGTACATAAGCATATATCCTAAACAAGCAGTAAGACACAGTGATAAAAAAAATATTTATTTGTACCATCAAAATAAGAAATATATTTATTTGTACGATCAAAGATGGGTGTGGATAAAACGTTAGCGAGCGGGTAGATGGATAAGCCCAACACCTCCTTCCATGTTTCACGTGCCCAGAATATGCTTGAAGTGCTTCTCTTAGTTATAAGTCATGGAAACTACACAATCATACAGAACGGTTTTTATAGTTTGGCAAGAAACATGATAAACTTGAATACCAGCAAATGTGTCAGTGCAATTAACTAATCTGCACATTATATTTTAAAAGTGACTTCTGGCAGTATTTTGAGTGTATATATGCTAGTGCCTTCAACTGAAGAAGTGACTCCCAACCTTTTTCAATAATCAAATTCCCAGGCCCTCCAACCACCACCTTATTTTTGGAATACTTAAACAATTTTTTTAATGCTTATCACCTCTTTATTTTATACAAAAATCAATGTAACACTGGCAGACCCGCTTCGGTGGCCACATGGTATAAGTGCTACTCTCGCATTATACTTGGTGGCGAAGACAGAGAGATCGGATTTGATAAAGTCAGGTCCACTGATGGCGGCTTTTCCTAAGTGGTTTTTCACCACTTCTCCATGCAAATGTGGGTGCACCTCATTAAATTAAACCTTAATAATCCTAACACCTCTAGCATAATCAGTACATATGTGTATAACCTGAACGGGTAGTAAGACGCGGTTCTAAAAAAACACTGGCAGGATAGTGGTTGAAAGAATGACTGAAGATGATCGTGATTGTTGGCACTGTTTTGTTTTATCAGGTCTTTGAATATTGGTTTGATGTTTGACAGAACAGTCCTCAACTCACTTTCCACTTCAAGACGACAACACTGTTTAGTTTTTTTGAGAGTGAGACTTGGAGACTCAGTGTTGCATGTGGCCGTGGCCGCCATGGTAGCTTAGCACAGCATTTATCAAGTGGCTCTGCATTATTTAGGCACTACATTATTGTTATATTATTTTACTCTCTAAAATAGCTTATAAGATTGCGCGAGTTGCTAACGCGCAGTCGTGTAGTCAGACACTGGCGGGAGATCGAGTTCGAATTTCGTCGTGAACTGGGGGTGTTTCCTATGGTTTCCACTCACCTCCGAATCGTTCATTCTCTAATTCAACCTCCAATCCTATCCATTGTGTAATTATACTTAAGCATACAACGGTAGTAAGACGCGTGCTAATTAAATTAAATAAATTAAATAAGGATTGCCAATTTTTCAAATCTGAATAAAGTATTTTGCCAAAGGTGCGGCCAGAACATGTGAGATTTTTGACTCTTGTCTACTTTTCTACTTACAAAAGTTAAAACTATCACTATTTAATGGTCTTAATATTAGTGTAAAAAATGCTGTAGGGCTACAACATTTATTTTTTCTGGTGCAAGGGCTCCTTTGGTGTAAAAAGTTTAAAACCTTTGGCTTAGGGGGAGGATAAAGAGGAGAGTGGCGGTGAATCTGAGGCTTACGAGCTTGAACATAAATGCCTGCTTTCACTCTTTTGGTTGATCACAGAATTAATTGGAAGTGTTAGGCAGCGTTTCCAATACCGCAAAAAGTAATTTTCTTAATTACTTTGGAAAAGTGATTTAAATAAAAATATCTTAAATTTTTAGATGATTTTTTAACATTATTTTCTGAAGTATTTCACATCCCTCCCCCCGAAAGTGCTTCATGTCCCCCAGGCTAGGAACCTCTGAACTAAAATGTCACATGTGGCATTTTAAACATTAGTGTGGTTTCAGACTAATGTATTAACCAAGCTTTTGAGGGCTCTCTTAAAACTAAACTAGTAAACGATTATTAATTAAATTAATAGCTTGTGTGGGCTACATGAAATTGTAGCTCAGTTTGTGGAAATATTAGCCAGTACTAATGTACTGTCTGCCCAGGAGATGCCCGAATGTACTAATCATACATCCTTTTCATGGGGGTATCTTTTTATGTCCCGATGAGATGAGGGAATATAATATATTGTTAAAACATGCATTTAGAAATATTATTAACAAATTATTAACTATGCAGTTTATTTCTGTTATTTAAGTTAAATTGCATACCAATAATTAAATCATCAAATAATTAATAGAATATTGAGTGTTGATAATGCTCCTGGAATATTATTAAATTTTTGTTTGTACTTCCTCAGTGGGCTACTGGTTTTCTCCTTTAATTTAGTTTTGATTTCAAATTCATCGACATGAATGGCTCTCTAGTTATAGGGATTAAAATAATTTGTCACTTTGATAAAAACAGAAATATTTTCATTTCATAGTTGCTAAAAATATTTTAATGCATTAAACAAAACTTTTTAACAAAAGAAATAAAATTTAATTATTAGTTAGGGAGGGAGTGCCACTACTAGAATTTTGTAATTTTAGTGCCTAAATATTTCAGTTTGATTATGACTTAAATATTATTTTTTTTCAAGTAAATGATGACCAAATATGTAAAAAATAAATTTCTTGTTTTTGTATTTTTACTTGTTTACTTAAATGCAGGACAGCCAACATTTTAATACATATGTTAAAACATGAATATTCTTATATTCTAACAGTTGAATGTTTTTATCACCAGTTTAATTCTCATAGTGAATTTATTTTTATTTCAGTACCTCAAGAAGTATTTCATCCTGAAAGTTTCCCATTTGCATTAATAAAATCTGCACATTGCCCTGCAATGTTGTGTCTGTAGGGGATAACTCATTTCGCTACCAGTGCTCTACCTGCGGCAAGATTACGCCCACAAAAGAACTGTATAAGGCATGCAAAGCTGGAATGTGACAGATCACCAAGTTTTTTGTGTCCATATTGTGGACATAGGACCCATCAAAAGGGGAATTTAAAGATTCATCTTATTCGTCATCATAAATTAATAGATGAAAACTGTCTTAAATATCTTGTTAATGCATTTAAATGAACATCACTTTAATACCACAATTAAAGTAACTCATCACATAAGATCTCATTAAAAACTAATCTGTCTTCCTCAATATCTTCGTAATTTCTACTTAATACAGCATTATATAAATGGAAATTAACTTAGTTATTCAAATTTGGAAAAATGTGTGAAAAATAAGAGCTATATAAAAAATTAATAATTTATTATTTCTAACATGATCAAAAATACAAAATAATGGTCTCAACCAACATTAAATTTAAAACATACATTGAAGAAGTTGTATTTTCATTTTAACAAATCTTATAATGTTGTAATTAATCTAGAGATTCTATAATATTTCAAATAACCTTGTGATGGTGAATTACAACTAAATTTTAATTCATTGGTAGTCAATTGGCCAATTACTTACACCTAGATTAATTGTGTCCATACTTTAATAAATCAAAATCTCTTTCTCACTAAAAACTGCCATGCATCATACCTGCATACTAGTACAAATTAAAGTCAACTCAATTTTATTTTAATTTCAATACAATTCACCTCACATTGTGGAAAAATAATGAAGCTGAAGTTAGTTATTTTTATCATATAATTTTTCAAAACTGAAAAAACACTATCCATTCATTTTATTGTATATATTTTTTAAGTTGTAATTTAAAGTGCCATTAGCCTTGTTTCACAAAAGTACCTATAAAGTTTAAAATGTTTATGATTGGAAAACCTTACTTTGAAATTAGTATATGGTGTGTTAATCCTCATCAGAAGTTAACCATCCACTTTTATTCTTGAAAAGGAATTAAGTTTTTTAATAAACTATTCTACTATTGAAAATATTACACATTATACTAACCTAAACAGAAATTAATTATTGTTGAAGAAAATTTGTCAAATTTTCAAACACTATCATATACAACTTTAACATGTATTTTATGTGCTTAAAAGATTATTCATCATAATTTTTTTAATATAAAAATATTAGTGTGGCTTGTATCTAAAATATTAAAAATAAAATGTGTGTTTTATTGGTTATAAAATTGTTTTTTAAAAACATATTTAGACAAACTTTTATGCATACATTATTGAATAGTTCAATAATTAAATTACCAGATTGCATTTTAAAATTTAAAATGCTTTACTATTAAAGCACTTGGTTTTAGCTTCATTTTTATAAATATATATAAAAAAATAAATATTCACCTGTATAGTATTTTTAAAGTGTCAGAAAGATTTGGTAGTAGCAGATAACAGCAAATTTTGGAGTGAAAGGAGAAGAATGGAAACAAATAAAGAAGGAAGAAAAAGGCATTTTACTAAACTTAGCAAAATGAGGTATGGTTGACTGATACGCGTGGCAGAGCATGGGTCAGATGCTACTTATCAGATTCTTTCAAAATACACAATGGGTTGAAACAATAAGATGCACTTTCCTCATTACTTTTTAATCTGGCCTTAGAGTAATGCATGAGAGTAGGGAACGGTTGGCATTAAACGGTATATTGCAGCTAATAGGATATGCAGGTAGTTTATCTTTGTTGGACATTACTAAGTAAGCTGTTAAAAAATGCTGAAATGTTATTAGAGGCTGGTAAGGAAATAGGTTTAGAAGTGAACGCTGAAATGACTACCTATATGATCACAAAGGGAACGCAGATTGAGGACAATAATTTAGAGATTACTTTGAACAACATATAATTTGCCATGGTTAATGAGTTTAAATATTTAGAAACAATTTAAACTATTTAAAATGTACTGTAGATACAATATACATACATAATTGTTATATTGAATAACCATTTATTTAAATACTGTATAGACAATAGACATACATAATTATATAAAAATTACTTTTCTGTAACTATGTATGTTATATAATTTATATGTTTTTTTTTACTTTGTAACTCTTCTGAGGGGTATTCATTTTATATCTGAAAATGTTCCGATTCGAAACAGGCTTAGCCCTCTTTATTTCAGTTATCAGAGGTTCTACTCTGTGTGTGTGTGTGTGTGTGTGTGTGTGTGTGTGGTGTGTGTGTGTGTGTGTGTGTGTGTGTGTGTGTACATATACATACACACATATATATATATGTTTTTCACATACTTTTTTCCCACATATTATTTTTTTCACACACACACACACATATATATATATTATATATATATATATATATATGTTTTTCACATTTTAAGACCATTATTTAATACTTTATTTTAGATGTAGTTTATTTGATTTATTTTAGATGTAAATTCTAGAATATGTATAACTTGCACTATTCACCAACAACTTTGGGGTTGTATATCTGGGAGTACACAAACAACAAAAAAGGTTTAATACTACTGATCTAGAATGCCAGCAAAAACAGATATATATATATAAAACTTTTAAATCAATATTCTCATTTCTTTTTATGTATGGTATTTAATTTGTTGTTTTTAACTTTGCTACAATTCGATTGATCAATGTTCTGGTATAATCGTTCGAGAGTATCAAATATAAATGTGCTTAGAGGAAACTTTTGTACACTCAGTAGCTGACATAAGAAGCCACTGGCTTATATTTTTTGCCTATCTTCAAGCAAATACGGTCGAATGGAATATGATACACTTCTTACATTTACTACTATGTCAAGCATTGTGAAGATCTTAGACACTTTGTTTACTGACTCAGTAAAAGGAGCAGACCCACTACTTAATAGATATATTCTCGGTACCCACGAAAAATTTTCATCAAGCCACTTAGATATTAAATAAGGAAATGCTCCATTTTAAAAATAAAATATACAAAATATTAATCACATGTTCAATTTTTAAAATATGTTTTAAAGGTCTCATTACAATAATTACGTTTGTAATAAAATATTATGAAAATATTGTAATTTATTAAGTTTGTTATTGTTTTTACTAGGGTAAGGGAAAGTCAAAAAGAATATCTTACTAGCATAATTAATTTATATTAAGTAACAATGAAGAGTGTCCTTTAGGATGTGCAGATTTGATCCTTAACTTGGTGATTTATTTATTTTTTTCATTTCAAATACAATATTTGGGCCATTTAATCAAATACATAATTGGTTTCTTTGACTAATGGATTCCCTTGTAAACTGTCCAAGTGTAATTTGATAACTATATTTAAATTATTACCGTATTTAGTAACACACTATGAACAATATATTGATTGATAATATTTGGCGTTGATATAATCTAAATACACATTCCAATATAATACACAACAGAGTTTCTGGCCTCTTGCATTATTTCTATTTTACTTTTTCCAATATGAATATTCTTTGAAAAAAATACACAAATATAAATAAACAACTTATTAAGTGACAACTTTAGCCCCAGATATGATTAGATGGATCTACTTAAAATCAAACAGTATTTTTATTATTTAAAGGTATATTGTTAAAATAAAACTAACCCAACACAACCATGTAGAGATAATTGTTGCATTGGTTATTTACACATTCTATAGGCTTATGTAACTATGTTCAATTATTTGTTGTAAACTTAATTTCACAGTTTCTAGCTCCATAAAGTAGTGAACTTATACACATCTCAATAACTTAACTACACATCTTTAAACTCTTGCTACAGTTTTTTTTATCACTATCAATAATATATCAGGGTGTCCAATGACCTTAAAAATAGGGAATTTGCTTGGCCAGGGAAAGGTAATGAAAAAGTAAGGGAATCTTATCAAATTTCTGGTATTTTACATTTTGTCTAAAAAAACACTCATATTTTGATTTAAATGGTCAAAATAACATTTTTCTTCCAGTTAATACACACCTGGAATCACTGTCAACACCATTGTCTCTATTGATCAGACTAATATCAATTCTCGAGGTTAACGTGTAATATTCTTATAGTCTTCTACCATATGTCTTTAGCCAAAGTTGGGATATGGTAATGCACATGCGCAAAAATTTGATTATATTATAGGTAGAAGAAACTAGGAATGACTCTGTCTCACAACTATTTTAAGCCATTATGGCATTAGGCAATCCTTTAATGGCTCAATATGTTTTTTACTGAACTCTATTTTTAACTCACAATAACCCCATCATTGAGTGACACACTTTCATAATGTGTATGGTTCTAGAAAAAACAATATATTTATTTTTTACTTAAATCCATTACTGTTTCCAGCCTGTGGCCTGGGTTAGTTTTTTATTAAAGGCATATATTTTCCCTACTGGCTTGATAGGCCTGACGTAGTTTCATATGCCTTGTAATCTAACTTAAGGATGAGACAGGCACAACATCCAGTCCCCAGCCATTAAATTCATCACTGTGAAAGTGTAAACCTACATTTCACAAAAAAAAAAAAATATTATTTGCCTTGCCAGGAATCGAATCTGGGACCCTTAGCTCAGTAGAAAGATATGCTATCGTACTGACTGAGCTAAGGTGTCGGATAATTATTTTAATCTGGGATCTTAAAAAAACTAATATTGATGTATAGTCATCTGTAAAAAAGTATATTGGCTCTGGTAAACCTGGAAAAGTCAGGGAATTAAAAAATATAGTTTGGCTGGACATCCTGTATATCTTTGATGATGCCTTGAAAAAACTTAAACTTGCTTTTGACTATGCGGTTCTTTCTACAGTTTTTACTAATAAACACATCACTTTGTATTAATTAGCTGTATCTGATTTGTACATTTACTTCAGTTCAATACAATTTTTATAGTTGTAGTGATTCTTATTTTGTTTTATTTTTCAGGTTCTTCTTGGCACACATCACCAATGTTAAGCAAAACAAATGTTTTTGTGAAGGATCCTATCTTTTTCGACCAAAGGGAAAGAAGCTGTAAGACTTCCCCGTCATTTACAAAAAGTTTGTCTTTATTCTATCAGCCAGATAGCATAGTAACACCATATTCTTCTGATGAAATTGCCAACATGTTTAAAGGGATACGAGGGGAAACTGGTAGCTTTGTGTGCCCTCGGTGTGGAACAAAGTATCGCTGGAAACAGACCTTGGTGGCACACCTCAGGTTTGAATGCGGTCAACCCCGACAGTTCTTGTGTCGCTATTGTCATAATCAGTTCAAGAGAAAAACACATTTGAACACTCACTTAAAGAATGTTCATAGAGATCAACCGATACTATGACACTGTACGACTGATTCATGGAACTCACACATGAGCTCCTCATTGTTTGTGTTTTGACCGTTGATTATCAGTGAGAATTTAAAATAGATGTTGTTAACTATTATATTAAAATTGTTATAATAACATATACATATATGGGATCTTTTTTTAACTAATTTGGATATAAGTTAGTTTTTTGGGGAAGAATCTTTATTATATAGAAATAACTTTTACAGCATTTTATCTTTTATCAAGCATTTTCTAATCATAATAGTGATACAAATTATTAAAATATTATAATATTTAATATTGAGCATTATTCAATTATTCGATACACTAAAAGTAATAATGAATATTGTTTTTAATTGAAAAAAACACTAAAATATAACTAAATATTGTACAGTAGGCCTACATTACTAAATTGTTAAATAACAAATAAATATAGGTATAAACTTATGGATATTCATTTTTAATGGTTAAATAATCAGAAAATTAGTAATAATGTGTGATATATTTTTAAATAAACCAAAATAAATAATAAATACCAAGCCTGTGTATTAATGAATGATTTTAAAATAAAATGAAAAAATAAAAAATATTCACTATTATTTTGTAAATTAAATAAAAAATTATGTTAAGTGTATTAGTTATCTAATTCTTTAATTAACCAATACATAAATTAAATAATTGAGATTATTTACATTTTATTTCAATTAATTTATATTTTTGTCTATAAAAATGCCTTGAAAAAAGTCAGGCGAAAGGTTGCTTTGATTAATTTAAATGTGAGAGAGATTCACATCCAAAAATATTTGAATCA
Source organism: Timema podura (assembly GCA_033556935.1). NCBI lineage: Eukaryota > Metazoa > Arthropoda > Insecta > Phasmatodea > Timematidae > Timema > Timema podura. The sequence continues at coordinate 55,106,135 of JAVRXN010000005.1, forward strand.
AAATTATTTAGTTGATTTACATTGGGGAAAGGTTATAATAAAGATTCCTACTAAGAATTCCCATTTAAACATCTCAACAAAACTTGATTTTCTTGAAACAAAGTATCGGTTTTCTAATTTTTACATTCTAATGCCAATAATGTCTTTCAACAACTTAACTATCTTAACTTAGCGACTCTCAATCAGGATTCTAAAAGTCTGTATCATGGGTTCCATAATAATTTGCAAATGGTTGCGAAAAAAATTATTAATGTCATGGCCTATTACTAAAACAATAATTATTGATTAATTCTACTGCTTTACCACATCTATTTTGTAACCCTCCCTTGTTGAACGTAATATGTGTCAGCCAAGATAGAGGTTCTCCGAGATTTATGAAGTATTTTAAGGCTTCCTTAAAACAAAAAAGTTTGGGAATCACTGCTCTAACTTAAGGGAGAGGGGTTTAGTTTTAAGAGGCCATTCCCATATTTAACTCCTTTTTTTTACCATCGCGTCTTACTACCCATTGAGGTTGTACACCTATATACTCATTACACTAACGGGTTGGGATTAGGCTGGTTTAATTGAAATGAAGTGCACCCGTATTTGTGTGAAAGGAGAGTGGAAAACCATTTTAGGAAAAACCACCCTCAATCCACCCGACTGGGATTGAACCCCAATCTACCTGTCTTTGGCAGTCTAGTCCAACATGAAAGTAGTGCGTTAGACTATACGACCACTGAAGCGGGTCTTATTTAACTGGAAGACTGCCAAACCACATTGTGTATAAATACATCTCACCCGCTTCTGTTGTCAAATGTACAAGGCATCACTTTCACAATAGGTACACTAGACTGCTGATGACAGGGAAATTGAGGTGAGTGGACTGAGGGTGATTATTCTGAAATGGTTTTCCACTTTCCCTTCACTCAAGTGAGTGTACACTTTGTCTAAATTCAAACTTCATCATCCCTAACACACCAGTGTAGTTATGTGTCTAATCCAAACTGGTAGTAAGAAGCCATGATAAGTAAAAAAACATATCTATTGCAGTCAGTCAGCACTGGTTTCATGTTTAATAACCACTCACTAACTTGGACAGTTTGAGATGCAGCTGCTGTAATATAGTGATATGTATTTATGTATCATATTTTATCTTATTTACATGGAAACAAACCTTTTTTTATGACCATACACTGGGCAAAGTTTTAATACAAACATTGTTATAGCAATAGTATTTTATTTTGTATATTGTTTTAATGAATAAAATCACACCAAATTATATTCAACTGTCCCATTTATTATAGCATGCCAACCTCACTTGGTATTACTTTATCACTTAAAATAAACAATCGATACACACTCTATTTTATACATGCTAAAAATTAATAGTATTTTTTCAACAGATCTATAGTTTACATTGTTAGTGAGCAATATTTTGTTGTTTTACACATGCACTTTCAGACAATTAAGAAGCTTGTTAATAATTATTTCAGAGCTTGACTTCACAAACAGAATAGACCTTGATGTTACACTCTTTTTATTTTATAAATATAATTTGAAATCTTTAACTTTGAAATATTCTACACCTATATTTTAAATATGTAAAATATTTTACACCTACCAATGGCCATGCAGTCTAGAATGTTAGACTCTCATTTCAAAAGAGTTGGGTTTCAATTCCCTGCCATGTATATTGATTTTGTTTCCACATATAATTTATCATTGTGATTCTCTCCATCCTTTTTTTCATGCTAATGTGGGTGCAATTCCTCTAAAACCAACCAGACCCTTACATATTTGATGTGTTAAAAACTTTAATGTAAAATATACTAATTGAATTTGTTATATTACTTTAATAATTTATACTGAATGTCACTTGTTTTTAATACATTTATTATACTATCTTAGTTTTTCGCTATAATTTTTTAAAACCTTATTAAAAAAAAAACTGAAAAACTAAGGATGATAAATGCAGTAATACTTTTATAAAACTTTATCTGTTTTTGTAATTCATTTTCAAACAGATTATCCAAACCAAATTTTAACTAAAACTTTCCTCCATATTTTAATTTGATACTTCATTTCTAAGTTTGATAGTAAAATAATTATAATTCTTCTATGACGTTTTTAAGAAAGTTTGGCATTCAAGAACAAGAATATTGTATAGGTTTAGTTTAGAGTCAGGATTTAACAATCATGTAATCTTTCAGAAATACTTTTAAATTCTTTAGAAAAAAGATAGTTCTATTGTGGTGTTGGTTACAGTTTAGGGTTGCATGCAAGTATTTTTGTAAAATCTAATGACCTAGCCATATCACATGTTTGAAACATTTTGGTTAGATACATGGATTCAATTCATTGGCGAATGAAGATGTGTTTAAATGATTGAAACAAAAATATATTAAACCCTAAATAAATTGTTCATTCATTTGAATAAAAAATATTCATTAAATTTTTAATAAATTTAAATACATTTCATTTTAAGAAAAATATATCCAATAGATAAATGCATTTAAAATTACTAACAAATGTTTGAATACACACATTAAAAGGGAGTATTTATTTTATTTTATTAAAAATTACTAAACACAATATTTTTTACATTTTCTTGCATTTTAAACATTGATGTCTACGGCTCAAAACAAATATTGCAAGTTTGGCGGTTTCATATGTATATTTTTTGAGCTCTTAGGCTACCATTTGTTTTGCACCTATTGAACACTTTGTGTTTCACAAGTTAATTGTTAAACCATTTTATCAAAATATTACAAAAAAATTAAAATATCTCAGTTTCTTTCAAATATCAATTATTTACATTATAACTATTTTTTTTAAAATTTATATCTCTGAAACAAAAAGTGCCATGGACCAAACATAAGACTCTTGGGGGCTACAGACATACTGTGGTTACTTTGTCATGTTGCAGTTTAACTTTCTATTTCTCACAAAAACTATCTTGCATGATAGATGCTGTATGCATAGTATAGTTATATCACATGTGTGCATGGGATTTTATTTGTTAGGTCAAATTGCATTATTTTTGTTTAGTTTGACCTTAAAATAATTTGATCTAGTAGCTGTGTACACACAAAATAGAATGATTGATGCAAATCTGGTAAGTTGATATCTAACAGTTTCCTCTCTAATTATTTTATCTCCATCCCTTTATCATATTTTAACTATTTAAGGTTCTTTATGTGCCTTTACAAGTTTCATGTAAATCTGATGAGGTCATCACTATCTTAAATTGTGTCTTATCAAACATTAAGGTTATTTAGTACCATACCTATTATTAAATTCAATTTCCTGAAATATGTTCTGGGCATAAGCTATTTTGGCACTTCAGCAGGCTTAATATATTCTTTTGATATTTCCAAATTAAACCGCACACTATAAAAATCTAAGTTTTCTCATGAATTATTTTATATCTATTCAAACAAGCTGAGTCATTGAGTAATACACATGTTTAAAAGGTTTTTGTATATTTATGAATAACTTAGCACAATTATTTACTAATTTAGCAAATATACTATTTCGCTCACTAACTTAAAATGACTTTGTATGTGCATAGTTTTTACCTAACTTGAAATTCCAGTTTTATATAATATTTCATTACATTATTAGGTAGGTAATGTTATCTTGAAAGGTTTTTTTATGATGTCTCTATAGTTTATGAAATCAATAGGCCATACATATTTCAATCATATTCAAAATTATCATCTAAAATGTTTTACTTGCTTCATAAATAATACAATTGCTATGTTTTAACCAAATCACAATATTGTTTTAAATCTCATTTTACAGGTCTATGGACTAGTTATAACAATGAATGGAATCCATTCTTAGGAGAAAAAGTTTCTACAAATCAGTCATATTCCTCAAGAAAAACAAACTCTACAAACTATGACAAAGGCGAGTTTGCATGTCCTCGTTGTGGCAAGTTGTACATTTACAAACGAAACATGAAGGCACATTTTAAAGCATTTTGTGACCAGCAGCGTTTGTTTACTTGCCCATATTGCCCTCATAGTTCAAAGTGGAGGAGTCACTTGAACACACACATCAAAACAAAACATAGTGACATTTATTTTCACAATGGATAGTGAAGACAATATTCATAAGACTTACAAAAATCAACCCCCTATTCATGTGATGAAAGAAATTATAAAACATTGGATTGGATGAAGACGATTTTCTTACTTACATGTGTGTTCATTGGGTTTATCAGTGGTGTGATTGTTGCTGATTTTTCATTTTCATCATTTTAGTATTAATGTGATTTAAAATATTAATACCACAGTATAATAACTTAAGAGTTTCAAAGACCCAATCAGGTTTGTCTGATCATCTTCCGGAGACAGGTTTTAATCACAGCTTTGATGGATCTAATTTTGTTGTGATGCCTAAGTAGTAAAAATATGTAAGTCTAACAGTTTACTAAAAGTGTGTTGCTAAGACACCAAAGTCTCCGAGAGTTAAATTTTGACATAATTGAAGGGCTGGTTCTGCGATATTACTATTAAAGGTTTAAAAAAAAAAAATCCAAAAGCCTTACATAATTCTGTTTAACTGTTCTTTGAACTTTCAGAGACCAATACCATTGTTTTCTGCTCTTTGGAAGGGAGTGTCTTACTACCCATTTGGGTTACACGCTTATATAGTAATTATGCTAAAGGTTTTAAGCAATAGAGAGGTTATCTTAAAAGAAAGTGTATGCACATTTGCATGGAGGAAGAGTGGAAAATTATTTTGGAAAAACCACCCTCGGTACACCAGACCGAGATTCAAACCTCAATCTCCTCGTCAACAGCAGTCTAGTTTACTGCAAGAGTAGCACATTAGACCATGTGGCTACAGAAGCGGGTGGGAATATAATTAGGTAATAACAATAAATGTTATCGGGTGTTGGAGCAACTCAAACTATTGGCCCAAACCCTTCCCTTATTTTGTTGAAATTGAAACTCTCGTTTACTAAGGAGACAATTTTAAAAGGACCATGGCTTAGTTTTAGATACAATGGGAGGGAATGGGCTGCTCAGTATTTTTACAGTTTTTATAACAAAAATTGTTTTGGCCGTAATAAATCAAACGTTGCTCAAGTAGATAAGCTTAGATTAGTTTTCTATTCAAAATAATCTCAAAAATCTTAAACATCTGTCATAAGCATACTGACATTTGTTGAGAAACTTTTTAAATGGAAATAATTTGTAATAAATAAAATGATAGAATAACTTAGTAGGAAAATAATAGAGCACAAATAAAAATAAAAGCACTATTACATATTTACACTAGGGTTCCCATTTGTCCCGTTTTTACCAAGACAGTCCCGTTTTTTGATCAAATATCTTGGTGTTCCAAATTTATTCCAAATGTCCTGCTTTTTAAGTGTTCTTCCCGAAAAAAAAATCTATGGGTACCAGATTTTATTCTTTGTTTTAGTATAACCATTTAACACTACTGGTGGCTAATCCATGAAACATTGTTGACCAATTTTTATTACAATGTTGGAAATACTCATAGTGATGCTCTTTTTTTTTCTCCATGCTTCTGTTGACAGTATGTTACTTTATCAATTTCCGGTTACATACATAAAAGTGGTTGCTACTTGCTAGTGTTTATAGAATATTTTAATTTTTATCTTTTGACGTGAATACGTCTTTAAATTTGCTACTATACGGGGCAATCCAAAAAACCTAATGATAACAAAATCGGGGGATATAGTTTGGTGTTGTAGTTTCGAATCTTTCCTCTACATCCAAAATTAAATTATACCACTGGATAGCTAAAGGATCAAAGAATCCATTACGATAAGCGAGAACAGTGACGCATCGCACGCGGTGGAGTGGGAAGCGCCGCCATTTTGAGGTTATTTTGCTGCGTATCGAGATTTGCAATTAGTATAACTTTTGACTCGGAGAAGCTATGATGTTCGTTTGAGTTTTAATACAATAATTATTTGTTTCCTTGCTTTTATCCTAAATACATAAATAAAAATATTTTATTTAAAAAATATAACCTGTTACATAAACGTATTCACGTACAACACACGGCCGTGTCCATGACACAGCCACACCCCATTTTTTTTCCATTCACATAGTGCCGAAACTTAAGTACAGTATAAGTGATAATATTTAAATATTAGAAGAGAATTTCCCTTCATTAAAGGTAGAGATGAAAATGTGGAATGTACTTAATGCAACTTTAAATTTTGCATTTCATATGGGGGTCGGTCAGACATAGTCAACCACGTGAAAACGGAAAAGCATAAAGGTGCTGTTCAAAGTAAGGCTTTCAACAGCAGTATAAGCAATTTCCTAAATTTGAAAACCCAGAGTTAAATGTAAAAACAGTTATCACTGGCAGCACAGGAATCAACTTCCGCTAATCATACAGCGGTGCATAGCCACAGCTTTAGTCGATGGACTGCACAACAACCATCCAAATATCAGAAGAAAAAAAACTTCTTTAACAGATCCATAAATCTGATAAATATTTTGATGAATCTTTCTAAAATATAAACTTAACTATAATTATTATTGTGTATTTTTAAAGGTACAATTATTTTTCTAATTAAGTAGGTTTGTGATTTATAATTATTTTTCAAAGTGGAATTAGTAATATAATAATAATAATAATAATAATAATAATAATAATAATAATAATAATAATAATAATAATAATAATCTTACTTAAAATAACACATATCTTATAGAATAGATTTATTTATTTCTTCCATAATTTTTAAAATGTCCCATTTTTTCACAAAATGCCCCAGGTTTTTTAAGTGGAAATTTGGAATTTTCCCAATTTATAAAAAATTCATTATAGGAACCCTAATTTACACACACTTCAATATTTCGATGCTATTATAGCATTTTCCTAAATAATAGCATCAAAATATTGAAGAGTGTGTATATATGTCACTGTGTTTACTTGTATTTGTGCTGAAATATTTTCCTACTACTCTATCATTTTATTTATCACAATTTATTTTTGCACAATGCACTTTATTTTGTACGTATTACTTTAAATAAAAATAAAAACAAAAACTCCTAATCAAATTCCACAATGCCCATGATAGATATTAAAGAACTGTTGATAGTAATTTTTTTAATTAAATTTAAGTAAACTTACCTACTATTTGATTTATTTTGGTCAAAAACTTTTCTTTCTTATAAAAATTACAAAAATATTGACCAAAACTAACATTTCCTTCCATCCTACCTTAATGGAATCCACAAACCTTTCATATTACCATTTCAAAAAAAATTTGGATATTGTGATAATTAACATATCATTTTTTATTTTTGAAGAATCAGTTTTAAAATTTTCTATTTAAATGGTTGGCCTGAATTACCTCTGACTTTCTTGTTTAATTTATTAATGGTTTAGTAACTAGTTAAAATTGATCACTATTGGTATTAAATAAATGTTATTTTGAAGTTTTTAAAATTGTAATTTTTTGTGAACTTGATTTAGAATTAAAATGATTAATAGTTGTAATATTTTGAAAAGTGTTAAAATATCATAAGTGGTACAATATTGAATTTTTTTTCTTCTGGTTGTGCACTTGTTGTGTTTAGATAATGTTTGTTTTGTTGGATAAAGTTTTTAATTCGTGCATAATTTTTTGCCACTAAATTAATGAATAAAATTGTGATATACTGTTTAACAATAATGATTATATAATTTTGTTTAGTCATTGTAGACTTAATTTGTGAATCAATTATTGATTGATTCACAAATTAATATTATTTCTTCTTACTTAACTTTAATATGTGTTTCAAAAATAGTGTACACTTGTTTGAATATTTGTACAAATTGTTTAAATTTTGTTGATATAAATTAAAATCTATATGAAGCTAGTCCTTGAAAGTCTTAAATTTTAGCATCATATTTGTTGGAATACAATTGTATTAGTTGCTCTGTGAGCATTGGACCTCTTTCCCTCCATGTAGATATTGTTACTACAATCTTAAGATTTCTCTTTGGATTTCAAGTTGAAATATCTCCTATGATTCCTCCTTGGATTTGAAGTTGATATTTTTACATGGAAAACAACCTTGACAGAAAACAAATTAATACAATTTTCAAAAGTACATTATATTCATAGAGAATAACTATTGTTCACATGGTTTAAGATATCAGTCACGCAATGTATTATGTCAACATTTGGAAATAAATATGCCCAAGGTACTTAATCGATTGTTTAGAGTTATAAATTCAATTATTTGAGATTTACTAATTAATGAAAACCCTTTTAAGCGATCACCATATTGAAACAATTAACCAGTTTGGAAGACTATATACATAAACTGGTCAGGCTGAGTTAAAAGAATGTTCCCGCAAAATTTTGCTAAAAATTGGTCAAACCATTTGACAGTCATCGCAGAACCAACAGACAGATTTTTAAATGGCCGTCATTTTGAAACAGACAATCAGATTGGAAAACCATGCACGTACATTGTTTATCATAGGCTCAAAGAATGTTTCTGCCGATTTTCATTAAATTTGGTCCTTGTATTTGACAGTTATTGGTTAGCAAAGATCCAGACAAACAACATGCCAAATACTCAGTCAAAACAGAGCCCCACTTTGATAGGTCGGTTATTTTGATGTGGATTTGGTGGAGGTGGAGACAGATTATGGTGGAGAAGGAAGTTATTTGAATCAAGTTATGAAATGATGCATTTAACAGCAACATCCCTGTGTTTTACTATTACCTCCACCACTACTAAGTAACCCACACAGTACCAGCTAGAGATAGTGGGAAGTTCTACTGTTACTGCGCCCCCTGAATACCCTCTCTGCCCATCCCCCCCCACCACACACACCTCACACAGCACACACACCCTCCCCTCTGCAGAAACTTGATAGTTATTAATTGCACCCCCTGTCACAAACATTCTGAGTCTTCAATTACCTTGAGAGCCCAAAATATCCTTTAATTCTACTCTGGATCATTGGTAGCAACTCGCTTCAGTGGCCTGATGGGTTAAGGTGCTCGTCTTGCAGTAGACTAGACTGCCAATGATGGGGAGATCGAGGTTCGAATCCCAGTCAGATGTATGAGGGTGGTTTCCAAAAATGGTTTTCCACTTTACCTCCACACAAATGCGGGTATGATAAATATAATCTTCCGCACCCTTAAAAACAATTAGCACAATTAGTATTCATGCATATAATGGGGACCGATATTAAGACGTGGTGCTAAAAAAAACTGCAGTCGTTTGAACCACATGGGACTGGGCCCATTAACAACCAAAGAAAACTAAAATTACACAGAATAGCCAGAAAAAATGAAAGAGTTCACATGCTTATAACTTTAAAAGTAATTTAATAATCTTTTTTTAATTACTTAGTACAAACATAATTCAGTACATATGTATTATTAGACTTTGAAAAAAACACTATCAAGTGTTTTCTGTTTATTTGTTTTTGCTTGTGAGCATTCTATTACCGCATAACCAGGCATCATTCATCCTATGTGATTGGACATGCCCCAGGCGTTTGCCCTATCTCGGACTATACAGAACCTCAATCTATCGAGATACTACTATTTTACATTTCTTGACCTAACTTATTTCGCCTTCAATTACTTTACACACATATAGATACTTATTATTTATTCACCCCACCAGTAGATCTGGTTGAAAGTAAACTTGTGCTGTTTAAGATAAATATACAGAAAATAATAATAACTAGATCTTGGATGTGCTACAGTATAATAAATCAAGTAATCAAAGCTGTTTCTAAAAGTTTTGAAATATTTAAACTTGGGCTACTAAAACTTTACTACTTTATAACTTTAAAGTTGTCGTAATGTCAGCAGCAATATTTATTATATAGTTATAGTGATACAGATAGTTCCTTATGGTTGTGAAACAAGGTCTCTTATCTTACATGACCAATAGAAATTTAGTGTGTTCAAAAATAAAGAACTTATATTTGGTCCTAAAAGGCATGAGATGAAAGAGAGTGGAGGAGGTGTCATAGTTATGAGTTACATGCTCTGCACTCATCACCAGACATTGCTAGGATATTAAAATCTCACAGGTTACGGTGGGCAGGACATGCAGCACAAATTGAAGAAACTAGAACCGTGTTGATAGCAAACCCAATGGAAAGAAACCAGTGGGAAGACCTAGACACAGATGGGAAGATAACATTAAAATAGACCTGAAAAATAAAGGATGTAATGAGGTGGACTGGTGATATCTAGCTCAAGATAGGAATAAGATGTAGTGAAGTGGACAGGATAGAACTAGCTTAGGATAGGGATAGGGGTGTGATGAGGTGAACGGGATAGAACTAGCTCAGGATAGGGATAGGGTGTAGTGAGGTGGACTGGATATAACTAGCTCAAGATAGGGATAAGGTGGATTGAGATGGACTGGATAAAACTATCTCAAGATAGAACTAAGGTGTAATGAGATTGACTGGATAGATCTAGCTCAGGATAGGATTAGGGTGTAATGAGGTGGACTGGATAGTTCTAGCTCAAGATATGACTAAGGTGTAATGAGGCAGACTGAATATAATTAGTTTAGATAGGACTAATGTGTAATGAGGTGGATTGGATAGATCTAGCTTAAGATAGGACTAAGGTGTAATGAGGTGGACTGGATAGTTCTAGCTCAAGATAGAACTAATGTCTAATGAGATTGACTGGATAGATCTAGCTCAGGATAGGATTAGGGTGTAATGAGGTGGACTGGATAGATCTAGCTCAAGATATGACTAAGGTGTAATGAGGTGGACTGGATAGATCTGGCTCAAGATATGACTAAGGTTTAATGAGGTGGACTGGATAGATCTGGCTCAAGATATGACTAAGGTGTAATGAGGTGGACTGGATAGATCTGGCTCAAGATATGACTAAGGTGTAATGAGGTGGACTGGATAGATCTGGCTCAAGATATGACTAAGGTGTAATGAGGTGGACTGGATAGATCTAGCTCAGGATAGGATTAGGGTGTAATGAGGTGGACTGGATAGATCTAGCTCAAGATAGAACTAATGTCTAATGAGATTGACTGGATAAAACTAGCTCAGGATAGGATTAGGGTGTAATGAGGTGGACTGGATAGTTCTAGCTCAAGATAGGACTAGGGGGTAATGAGGTGGACTGGATAGATCTAGCTCAAGATATGACTAAGGTGTAATGAGGTGGACTGGATAGATCTAGCTCAAGATAGGAAGAGGTGATGTACTTTCTTGACTGCTGTCACAATTATATGATATTTCTGTAATGTCTTCTCTCTTTTGACACAGTGTATATTAATATGTGCACACACTCCCACCCCACTCTTGTCCAACCCTTTTTAAAATCTCTTGCATCATTACCAATCTTTTCAACATCTAACCCACTCTTTTCTTATATGGATAGTGTGGATACCCACAGTTTCTTTATCGTGTTTCTTTACTTTAGAACCTTCATCATACAATTTTTCATTTAGTCATATATTTGCCCGCTAAAAAGTCAATTTCTTATCAAGTCAATTGGAGTACTGTTTTTGCCACATCCTATCATTTGCCTAGGATCCTCTCCATTTTCCTGCATAATAACTTCCCCCACCATTCTCTTTAGTACTAATAATCTTCCCACCAAACCTGTACATTTAGTCTATTATGTAAGGTAGGATGATTAACTTTAATTATTCCACAATAGTAGTATAATATAGGGTCATAGTACAATCCATCATGGTACACCTTTCAGTGTAAACAGTGTGTACATAAGATTTTCCACACACTCGTTAGTTGGTTATATCTGGAGAGATGAAGTTAAAAATAACTTGGGTGAATTTATTAGAGAATTATGAGAGGATATATAGTCTGTTTCTATGTTAATGTTAATGTTAAGGGCAATCCTCTTCAATGCTCAGCAGAGTGTCGTAATTGACAATAATCTAGCAATTTGAAAGTTTACTTTTGTTCCACGCTTTCCCTAACATTAAGTGATTATGTTGTCAGCTTCATAGTGATAGCTCCATGTGGTTGAGTGGGTTTTACAACATCTCAAACCAGCTCTATCTTGTGTGGATTTGAAGAACTGCTAGAAAAAAAACGGCTCTGTAGTGTGTGAATTGGATGGGGCTCAGAAAAACAATACTATCTCACAAGTAGAAGGAGGAAAAAAAAACTAGTTCGGTTTCTTAATCTTCATTCTCCCGCGATTTTACTATTCAGAAAATCTTTATTGATTTAATTACAACTTATGACTGTTTGTATATTCCATCTCTATAATACATTATACAAACACATTAGAAGATAAGTTTTTTAATAATTTTTGAATTTTAATTTACTCTTGTTTGACTGCCAAGCAATTGCCCATAAAATATTCAAATTCATTTTTATACAACTTTCATTGAAATCTTTTTGAAAAGTTTTGAGTTTTTGAATATTTTAACATTTGGGTGTATTTGATTTGTGTCTTAAGGATACTTAGGCCTATTACTACAAGTATAAAGTATACACATAAATATTTTCACCAAGTTAATCAGTATATATTTTTATCACATTAATTTTGAGGAAAATAATAATATTAACAATAATATTTAGCACCGCGTCTTACTACCCGTTTGGGTTATACGCTTAAGTACTAATTACTCTAATGGATTAGGAATTGGAAGGTTGAATTTAGAAGAAGTGAACCCGCATTTAAGTGGAGGAGAGTGGAAAACCGTTTAGGAAAAACCACCCCAATTCACCCGACCGAGATTCGAACCTCGATCTCCCCGTCCTCGTGTAGAGCTCAACACGACTAGCGCGTTAACCAACTAGGCCACCGAGGCGGGTCGCAATTTGAGGAAAAAAAAGTCACGAGTGCCATCGCTTAGTGACCCACCTCAGTTGCCTCAGTTTTCTTTCCTCATAGGGACAGTGTACCGTGAGATAGTTTGTATTTATAAGAAAAGTTGCAATATAGTTGGGCCTTAAAATATTCTACAATATTAAGTGTACTTAATTATTTTTAATTACGATTTTCATATTTGGCTAGCAAAAAAAAAAAAAAAAAAAGCCAACAAGCAGGATTCTTTCTCCCCTAGAGCCAGGAAAAATCCAGCGTATCTCCTTTGAAATTCTTTTTAAAATAATGGGCTCTGACAGCTTTTAGAGTTCATTTTTATGATAATTGCTCTTACCTGAATTCTTTTCTCCCACGAAACCAAATACATTTCCAATATATGATTTTATTCATTCATTGTTCTACATGTCTTACTGTCCTTCCACGTTGTTCACAGCTTACAATAATTAAAAGGCATATGAAATGAAAAGGATAAAATAACCGATAGGTAGGCATTTTTAAATGTACCTATTTAATAGAAGATAAATGTGCTATACACCGAAAACAGCTTTATTTCCTTATACAAATCAACTCCTGAGAGTATTCAAATTGGGATAGTGACAGTGACATTTACAAAGTTAAACATATTGCATTTGACAACAATAACAAATCATAGTATACAATATATTTACATTCATATTTTTGAGATTTGGACTTGACACTATCATTAATTAAAATACAAGTTGAAAAATAAAATTGTTCATACTAATTTTGACACAGGGCTTGTTTGAGCTATATCTGAGAATATCAAAGGGGAGCGAAATAAATCCAACGGTTTGGATTTATCTCAAAAATGAATACCTAAACAGTGTTTTTGAAATAATAGATGGAACTAGAAGTTCTCTTGTTTTTATTAATAACCAGACTTGTTTAGATATACAATTTATATAAAATGGTTTTTGGTTTAATCACCAGCTTGGCAATAAATGTATAAAACAACTTTCAATTATTCATGGTATGTTATCTGGTGTGTCTATTGGGGATCCTACTTTATATTAACATTCTGGCTTTTTGTGTCTACCAAGCAAATTTTGGAGCTCTGAGGGGCAGATGTTGACCTTGTAGTCTGGCAAACTTTACAAACTATTTTTATAAGTAAATATATTTATAAAGAAAATATTCTGTGCAACTCCTCCCCTTTCGTCAACTCCAATACACTAGATTCTAATGTAATTGGTTCTGTACTGTATTTAACTTATCATTAAGTCTTAACTATTTGTTACAATAAACTAAAATACAACCAAATTATTTTTTCATCTCACTAAAGGCAGTCAACATTGATGCGCTTTTATTATTGGAGTATGTAAATGAGATAACACTAATAATCAAATATTGGTGGGTTGAGGTAAAAGATAAGAGTATTATTTTCTTACATACAAGGTCATTATAATTTTGTGTGTGTGTGTGTTTGTGTGTATGCACGCGCACGCGCTTATACTTTCTCATGTACATAAACATATTGTATTTTTACTTTGAGTTAAATAAATAGTCAATTACATGTTATTATATGTTTTTCTTTTTAATTGAAAACAGACAAATTCTAAGTATTATACATATTTAAATAGTTGTTTTTAGATCACATACCTCTGTAAATATTATATATTATATTTTTCAAAAAATAAATGTTGTTAAATCAATATTGGCCAGGTGTCAGGGGGAAAAAAAGGTACAAAGTAGGAATATATCAAAAAATTATGGCACATGCTTTAATCTTTTTACTAGGGGGGTAATTTTTTACCCCTGTGTGAGGTCTGCATTCATTACAGATTGGGAAATAATTCCAAAAAACATGTTTAATTTGGTCAATATATCCATTTTTGTTAGTTATATAGTAGAAAGCATCACTAATATTATTAATTTAAATTAAATTTTCTTTAAAATGTTCATAAAAACAATTTTTGTACAATGAATATTTTCGAAGATATAGCCCGTAAGGAACATAATACCTCCATGCAACTGCACAAAATAACCATTTTCAGTGAATGTGATTTTCTCTGTTGAAAAAAATAGTTTTTTAAAGGTGATAAATTAATCTATCATTAAATATTAATGGCTTCTCGTGGCTATAGTTTCAAAACCATCTAGTGTGCGAAAAATGTGCTAAGCAACATTTTTATATAGCATTTAATTCAGTGTAAAATCGTAATGAATATTTTTATTGTAAAACTGTAGTGACCTGATTTTGTGGTGTTTATTTCAATGCTGCAAAGAACACAGACCTCACATGAGAGGAAAAAAACTCAATATGTTAATTATACCCTTAAATACAGCGATCAAAGCATTCAACAACTTTAGAGGATTTATTTATATTTTAAATACCTTATGCATAACCTCTGTTTGCGTTCATATTTTATTTTAAAGATTTAAGTACAAAATAATATTGGGCAATGCATATTTTATTACTGTGAGTTTTATTACATCCTGTCCTAAATATTATCTATTCAATAGTGCTAATATTGTATTTTTATAACCTGTGAAATCTTGGAATAAATTATTTGATGAATTGTGTGCATTTCAAACAAAATTATAAAAACTCACTTATTCCTGAATAAACCATTGAATAGTCCACAATATATAATAATGTATAATTTGGTATAGCGATTATTGCATTCATAAATGTATTCATTTAAATATATTTGGAAAAAAAAAGGCAAATTAACACAGGAATCAAACCCAGATCCTTTGGTGCACCAACCCAAAGATCCAAGGTTTATTTAATGTGTCTAGGTGTCATTTTTAAGCTATAGTTTCATTACTTTTACATTCTGGTATGGATGCATTAGTAATTTTCAATTCATTAAAAAAATAACAACCTTGTTATGATACCGAACCCAGGACCTATAATTTTATTTACCACTAACAAAACTTTCATTGCTCATATCTTCATAAAGAGATTAAGTTATTTTGATATATATGTATCTTATATGTTTGATATAGCATATATATATATATATATATATATAAGTTTTCTGTCTCACCACAGGTCTATTCCTTTTGTCGGAAAACTCAAACCTCCAATGTGCCCTGTCCTCTGCCTCCTCCTTCAGCTCCCAGAACTTTCTTCTTTCCTTCAAGTCATCTAGTATTTGAATATATATATATTCATTAGATATATATTATAAAAATACATATTTTAGCCTTGCATCAACATATATATTTAATTTAATCCTTGTTTTAAATATTATTTGTATATACTGTATATTCAATTTATATTAGGGCCTATAAATATAATTATTAACACAAATTGTTAATTATTTAATCTAAGTGTAAGCATGAGGATGGTAAAATGAAACACAAACAGTTCCACACGAGGAAGAATTGAAAACTACTTTCGTGGTAAAATCTCCCACGATGCACCTGATAGAGATTCAAACTTAAATCCTACCGGTAAGTATCAGGCGTGTTGAATAAACATTTTGTGGCTATGATGCTAGACCAACCTTAAGATGAATATACTCTTTTTATTTGCATTTAGCATCATTCTGGATAGTGTGAGTTTTACCAGATGTCACAAAACTTTCTCTAAGTCTTATCTAGTATGCTCTATTAATTGAGGGGTATGTTGATTTAATTCAATAAATCATATTAAAATAATATTAGTGTAACTATTCACCAATAATATATACAAAATAATGTTCAAATAGTCACTAAACTTACTGTAAATGCATATCACATCAACTAACCAATGGGTATAATAAAGTTAGAGGTCCAAATTCATTTCTATACAGCTTTTATTGAAACATTTTGGGTTGAAAAGGCTGTTATTCAGTTAGAAATATTTAAACGTTTACCTGTATTTGATTTATGAATTAATAATAATTTTGTTAATTTATCTATATGAAATAAATTATCTTGGTTATCATGAAATTCTTACAATTCATATTTATAAGTTTATTTTTTATATATTTAAAAAAATAAACAAATTCAAAATTATTAACATGGGAACATAATTTTGTAATTTAGTCAGCACATTATTAAACAGCCAATAACGGTGACTGAATATTTTGAGAGTAATTCTCATCTTCACGAGTGGAGATATCTACTAAAAAGTGTATTTAGTAAATTTTTTAGAAAAATTGAAATTATAACTTTTTTTAAAAATACTATCTAATTTATTTCAAAATTATTTCTCTTTAATTTGCTTTTATGTCTAAATAATAATTTTCTTAACACTTCAGAAATACTCCCAAGTGCTTAAAAAAAATATATTTAATGAATGTTTTCTCATGTTAACATTTCTTCCTATGTTATTACAGGTTTTTTTCAACCAATTAAACATCGGACAAACGAGTTTGACCTTCTTCCAAGTAGTGGTCCCGGTTCATTCCCGTGTCCCCGCTGTGGCAAGTGCTATCGCTGGAAGAGAAACATGGTCACCCACTACTCTATGGGCTGCGACCAGAAGAGACTCTTCCAATGTCAGTTTTGTCCACACAGCTCCAAACAGAAGAGTCATCTGAGAGTTCAGTCAAGTCTGTGCATAAAGACATGAATTTTCTTTGGTGCTAAAGTGACACTTCTATAGTATTGAGTATTCTACAATCTACCTTGGTAGCATTTTCATAAGTTGTGTGGTCAATGATCTCAAAAAACAAGACTTGCTAACTAGCAAAATTTGGAGTGCAATTATAATACTAATTGAACAAACATAATCGCTAAAACCATAAATATTTTTCCATCGAAATGTAAGATGGATTAAAACTCAACCCCTTATCTCAGCCCATAATGTGTATGGTACTGGGTCTGGTTCCAATCAAAGCCCAAATTTTTATAAATCATAATATTAATGTGTCCCAAGACTCACATCACGTAAAAAAGATAAATCAACGATTTGAATGTGAATCTGTTGTTCGGGAACCAGGCAAATATAATTAATCAATAGTAAGCACACTAGTGAAAAAATCTAAAATTAATAACATTTATTGAATCATAGCGGCAACTTTTTTTAATTGTTTCTGAAACAATTAATTTTTTTTTCAACCTTTTAGTAAATTTTAACTAATCAATAAAATACTTGAAATTGATGTTTACTTTGATGTAAAATAAATACACACACAAATTTGAAAATAAAATCTTATTTGATTCAATCAAATCCATCAACACTAATGAATAAAATTTACTTTTTTTCTAGAGTTTTATTATTTATTTATTATTTTTATCATATCTTACCTTCCCAAATAACTTAGTTTCTCGTCACTAATTTGGTTACAAATATAATTTTACTTCATGCCCTTTTAATTATAAAATTAAACCTTTTTTCGAGATTATACTTAGTCAAATTAATAACATTTGTGTTTATAACATAGTTAAACCTATTTTTAGAGTAAAAACAAGAACTTTTTTGTCAGAGACTTCCTTCCTGTTCACTTTAAGCAAACAAAGTGAGTTGAAAGTTATTTCTAGTTTACATTACTTTGTGATCATATCTACACATTTTTCAATTTGAGTCCTATTTAAAGTATTTAAAAATGATTAGTATTTTCTGTTTAACTTACATAAAACCAGTGGCATACCATCCTATGGTGCAAGTGATATGACCACACCAGGGCCTAAAGCTCTCGGGTCCCAGTAGGGAAGAGAAAATAAACATTTATTTTTTTGTATTTTTGTTCTACGTAATATTTTTGGTAATGTTCATAATTTTAATATGGAGTTTTACAAATTGTACACAGTAATAAACAAAATTTAAATTTTGTAAATTTCTATAAGTAAACCTTTTAACTACTTCATGTAACACAACTTTGAAAAGCAGCAAGATGATTACCTTTAATCTAAATTCAATCAGACTTGACTTCAATATCTTCAGTAAAAAAAAAATTAAATTTATGAACAAGTATAACAAATTTTTATTTTCATTTACATTTCTGGTTCATATTTAATAGTTGGGTTGTTATAATTAGGCTCAGTTAATCTGTATAGCTCTGGAATTCCCCGCCTCGATGCACCGGCTACACATGCAAAATGTTTACTTTCTGTACTATGTATTGGTACGGTTGACAGTCACTTTGTTAGACTATTATTAAATATTTAAACTATATATTACTTAGATCGGCTCTTTACTTTATTGTTATTAATGATTGATGACTAATGATTTATAGGGTCATTTAAATTATTTTTAATAACCTGCTGCACAAAACACATCAAATCAAATGTCTCAGTGGTTCAGAAAAAAGAAAATGTAAGGCAACAAAAGAATTAAATATTCAAAATTTATGTAAGATATCTATGTTTTTTTAAATCTAAATCTAGTGAAGATATTCCAAGCTTATATGGATAAATTGACTACCACATTTAGTCAGAGTATTAAGGCTGATGACAGTAATAATTTTTTTTAACACCTGTTCAGGTTATACGCATATTTAACAATTATGATATTGTGTTAGAAATGAGAAAGGTTGAATTTAAAGGAAGTGTACCCACATTTGTCTGGAGTGAGCGTGGAAAACTATTTAGGGAAAACCACCCTCAATTCACCTGACTGGGATTCGAATCCCGATCTCCCTCTCATTGACAGTCTAGTCCATGCGTCCACCAAAGCAGGTAATAAAAATGTTAACCACTCATTGAAAAGTGATAATGCCAAAGAACTATTTTAGCTATTCCATCTTGTTCAAATGTATTTGCCAAGAGAACGAAGTTGACACTGCCGGGCTGTTACTATTAGAAAATAATGACACATTAGTCATTAATACAGATATTCACAAACAAAAATCTTTGTTTTGCAAATCAATAAGATAAAGTTAATTTTAAAGATCCACTAATTAGTAATATTAAACGATTTACTGTCAATAAAGCGCTAAGTCAACCTGTTCACCAATTTCCTAAAGATCTAAAGCAGAATAACTAGAGTTTTTCAAAAGCTAAGTGTTATTAATAAATAAATCTGGTGTACAAATAAATCATACGTGGCTTTGCTATTCTACAGTGCTAGTATTGCATATAGTCAGGCGTGCTGGTTATTTGCAAGGAAAGGGATACTGCATGGGATACAGTTTGAGATTGGGTTCATATGTCTAAAAATATTAAAGCACACAAGGGTCTACTCTTCATATTTCCAATATAATGATATATGATCATTGGCATTCCCATCAAACACTGTCAGAAGAAAGCAGATAACTCTATACTTTGAGAAGTTAATTACTGGCAGAAAGTTCTTTAACAGGTTGTTCACTTAACTCTAACCCTTGCTTCCAGTAATTTGCCTTAAAGAGGTCATGCTTAAAGTATCTATAACAAAACCCAAAGTGCAAAAAATATAGCATTATTATGGATAATAGAATAAACATGTCAAGATATAAGAGTAAACATAAGACACAACAGTAAAATGAAAATAATTATCTAGTGAGTAACTTGAGGATCAGATGATTATAAATGCAGAACTTCCTTTTGAAACTAATGTATTCAACGCTACCTTCGACAGAGCTGTAATGGAACTCCAAAGACATTTTGAAAATTTAAATGAGATCACTGATAACTTTACCAGACTGCACCTTACAGTTCTACAAACAGAAAAATGATGAATAACTGAACCGAAGCTACAGAACATCTGTACAATTAGTATCAATCTGATTTAACATCTTCCTTCAGTTCTCAACTATAATTCAGGGCTAGTTTGATACCGAAAATAGCTGAAATGTCTTCAATAATAGAGGTATTTGAATTGTTGATTATTATTCAAAATGAATCTCTTATTTCTGCTCTCCTGGATATTTATACTTAACTTTTAGTTATTATTTAAACTGACTCACTTTTATATTTCTATTTTAGTGAATATTTATACTTCACTTTTATTATTTTTAACACTGCCATTAGTGTGGCAACATTGAAACTGTCATTCTTGAAACTAAAATTAATAAAGAACTATTCACAAAGCACAATGACAGAAGAAAGGTTGTTGGGACTTGCCATTATATAAATTGAAAACCAGCAAGCACTTGAATTAAATATCAAGGATATTATGAGGAATTTCGCTGAAATTAAATCCAGAAAAGTTAAAATCCAAGTTTATCTAATTTCTATTAATATTATAAAAGGAACCAACATTTCATTTTAATGTCTATCTTTAAATTATGATTGTTGACTACTTTTCTTGTTAACATAAAATCAGTGACTATTTTTTTAAAACAAAACACTTTATAATTTATAACATTTTTATAATAATTAAGTGATAATTATTATTGTGCAGTGACTGGACCAACATCTAAACAATTTTGAAATTGTGAGGTAGAAATAGTAAGTTTTAGGTAGGTCGTACTTAGTTCAAATAAATTTAGCAACTAATTTTATTTCATTCAGAAATATTTAACAAAGTTGATATAATACTTAAAACTTATTTTAACATTCTTTTATATAATGCAAATAATTCATAGAATATATACATACAAAAGTTATAATACATGCAATCAATTAAGCTTAGGTTTTGTTTGGGTAAGCCCACTTTTTGTAAAAATTCCTTATTTTAGGGGCCCATTTACAAAATATGTTACACCAGGGCCTACACTTTTGATGTTACACCACTGCATTAATCATTATAAATCTAGGAAAGTTTATGTTATTAATGTGTTAGTTTTTTCTTTCTTATCAAAAAATAATATAGTATAGAATCTCAATCTCAACTGTTAAAATGTTTTCATACATAATAAAAGGAGCTTAAATGAAAACTTACTTAATTAAATAAGCTAAGAGAATGAAATCTATAATTAGGAAATAATAATGATATACTAAGAATCACTTATTCTGAAACCATTATGAGCATTATTTTATACATACATCATAATGAAACATCCAATTAAATTTAAAGTATAGGCAGTCCTCTACTTTCATTCATAATCTATTCCTGAAAATGCATTAAAAAGTTAAACAATTCATTTACGTTTTGTAAACCACCCCTAATTTTAGTGAGGAGAGAAAAATTTAATAATTGTATGGTAAATTATATATAAATATATTTGTAAATATGATAGTTTGTTGCATTTCAATATGATGTGATCTGTAACAAACAATTAATGAGGAATAGATGTATATATGAAGTAGATTCAATGTATTGTATTTAACTTATCTTTAAAATAACTGATGTAAATTTTATTGGCAATATAATATTCTGTAAGCTCTTCACACATGGGCCATTCTTTGCTTACTATGACATTCATACTTTCAACAAAGTTACCAACCTAATTCATAAGAATATTCCTCTTTGTATGAAACTGATCCATACTTTATTGATATTAATTCTGTCTTTAATTTTGTCCATAACTATAAATTATGTTTTGGTTGTATTGCTATCTCTATTTTCTATATACAGAATGCTCACTAGTTTTTTATTTTTTTATTTATAAAAACAATTCTGGTGATAAGCATAGTTATAGTATACCATACCATAAATACCCTAATTTTCTTATGACTGGATGGATTAAACAGCTAAGAAAAGTTATTAGATCTACTTTCACATATTCAAGCATTGAGTCATGTGATATACAGTTGTCACTTTTGATATATATTAATAATACCTATAGAATAACAATAATTATAATTGAAATTTTAACAATGTTGACTGCAAAATGTGTTTGTGTTTTCTAGAGAGTGCTCCAAATGTCCGTTTATAAGAAAGTTGAAGTATAGGTACATGCACACACATGGCTTTAGTCAGCTTCTAAGTTTTAGTTGTTTTAATCAGAAGCTCAAGCTAACCAGAATAAATATTTTTATTTAAAATATTAAGATGCCATCACATCATAAACAAATAAACAATAATAAACTAAAACATTCAACGAATCACTTCAACATTCACTTTTCAAGTATGAACCTTGAATACACCACTCACGAGATACAGCCTTTGTGAAAATGTCACACCATTATTCATTAAGCTGTGTCCATTATTGAGGAAATGGTTTTATAGGGCTCAACAGTTCAATTAATCATAAATTACATATACACTGAAGTCAATATAGTCGAAACCTAGGTTAGTGACATGTTGGCTTGATTGTGTACATCTCAATAGGATTGAACACATGTCATTCATGAACAGTCCAAGATACTTACTTGTGTTTTATTTGATTGTGTTCGTGGAAGAATTTGTTCTTAGGCGTGCCATTTTGGGATTGACAGGATTTAATCAAGTGTATTACCAATGTATGTATTGACTTTCTCCTGTTTAAAAGAATATATTTTATAGTGGTACCAGTGGTACCAGTGGTATTAATGGATACCAGCAATCCTCACCACTGGTATATATCCTCTACCCCATACTCATCTTTCTAGTATCGTATAAAACCATTTGTTAGTTAAAGCCAGCAGAAAGGAACAATGAGTAACTCAGGGGCTACAAACTGGCAGCCAATGGTGTGCTGACGCTTTTTTTTTTTGATCCGCACATTGGTTTAAAAATAATTTTGAATTGGTTACTAACCGACTTGCGTACATTATAGTCCGGTAAAAATAAATACATTTTGATTATATTTGTCAATTGATTTTTCTTACACTCAGCCCACTTCACTTATTGATTATAAGACATGGGAAGCTATGACAGGTCTAGCAAGCCGGTAATGGACAATATATGGCTTGAATAGAAAACTGACCCAACCCACAGGCTGGAAGCAGTGATGGATGAAAATGTAACCTGAAGATATTTGAGACCTCCAGTATAACCATTTCATTTGATAGTCAAGAAAGAGCTTCATTTCAAATGGAAAAAATATTTTCCAAGTATTGTACTGTATAAATCATCACATGTATATTACTTAATTGTGTATACTTATTAATTTAGTGACCATTATTTCTTAGCAAAGCAAAGGACGGACATTAAACATCATGAATTGTTTCATGATGAGTGCTGTGGGGGGGGGTGGGGGGGAGGAAAAAGGGCAACAATGTCACATGGAAATGAAGCTGGATGCAGGACTAATTTTTCAATAAACTGAATACGAAATCTGCAAAAGGTCACACGCACTATTCAGTTACATATTGGTTCTAGTTGGATTATGAAACACGTGTGTAAGTGAAATTTTGGTCATACTAAACTTGAAATAAACATGAGGCATACATTATAAATATATTTTTTGGCTACATTTGACAGGTCTATATTTTTCATAACTAATCAACAACTGCTATCAAACATCCACAATTATCGTTATATAACTACAACTATGATTTCAGAGCTACAATTATCATTATCAAGCAAATAAGTTATTTTTGTTTTCAAATTTACTACATGAATAAACATCAAATTCATGATTGTATGTGTAAAACCACCTATTTCAAATGCCTCGGTTATAACGTTTTGAATTAACAACTTGTTCCAATCTTGACATTATAATTACAAATTTTTAAAAATAATAAATATTGTGTTTGTTTTTATCTTTTCAGAACATATAATTCTCAACAGAAACAGAAGTGGTTTACCTTTTGAGTTACAGCTGTTTCAACCTGAACTAAACAATTTTTCTTATATTGCAAGTAATGCTGAAAACGGCCCTGGAGCATTCCCGTGCAACAATTGTGACAAGATATATCGGTACAGAAGGAATCTTATTAGTCACATGAAAATTGAGTGTGGACAAACACCACAACTTCACTGTCCATATTGCTCATACAAAACAAAACTGAAAAGAAACATGAAAAGACATTTAATGACTAAACATTCAAAAATATTTCCCATTGTTTAGATTCTTTATTTTGAATAACTTTTTAATCATAAAACCTATTTTTATAATATTAAGAATACCTGTTTCTAGAATCTAACATAGTAGGTAGGTATGAGTTCATTTTCTTTTAATGAAAAGAAAACGTGTGTATCATTGATTTTAAGTAATGTTTTTTAATTATCCCTTTTGATCTATGAAAATCAAGCAAAATATCAAATATATCTATATTGTTAAAAACATAACTTTGGTTTGATATTTTAAAAGGTAAATCACGCTTGTGTTTGTCAAGTTTAGAATTTATTTAAATCAGAGGAATATTTCAACATTATCCACATAAATAATAAAATTGGAATCTAATAACATACTACATGCACCATAAAAGAGATTTACTACTGAAACAGTATTATCCTGGATTAAAAAAATAAAAATAATATTGCAAAGCGAATAGCATCTATTAAAATTCTAAAAGCACAGTAAAACTTTACTAAGAATCTTAAGTCGAGTTAATTATAGCAATTACTAATGTAACAAAAGTGTACTGCTTTCTTTCAATATTGTCACAAAATATGTGACAAAATAAATCAAATTAAAAAATAATTTAAAATTAAAAACTGTAATTCACTAAAATTACTTAAATTTGGGCTCAAAAACCTCTCATAGTTGTAAGCCTATCTAAATATTTTTTTAATGAATATTATTACATTTAACACAAAGGTTATTATTGGCTTAGTGATTATGAATATAATTTAAAGGAAGTGTGCCTTCAGAAGTATGGATAGGAGATGAGAAAACCGCATTTGGAAACATAAATAGATTACCAGACTGTTATTTGAACCTTGATCTCTTCATCAACACAATCCAGTATTTTACAGGACTTAGACCATCAGTTGTGTTAGTGTCTTAATGAGACACTTCTTTCTCACCATCCTCTGATTGGTGGAGTGTAATTATTTGTCAAGAACAAACTATGGCAAGGAAGGTAGTGCACATTGCCGGATTTACATATTTGGGAGCCTCAGGGTGGCATACAGTGTGAGGGCCTCCATAAACCCGTGTAAATTACATCATATTGGATCTGAGGAAAGGTAAAAAATAAGCATCTGTTTGATTTTAACACAAATTTAATAATAACAAAGTAAAAGGAAGTAGGCTACATAAATACTTCATTAAAACGCTCATGATATATAAACTTTCTTGCTTTATTTGCAGCACAAATGTTGATTAGTGTTTATGATTACTTTCTAGTGGAGGTTTGTGGGGGCCCACTGTCTGTGGGGGCTTCAGAGCAATCGCCCCGCCCTAATTCCGGCATGTCACTGCATATACTTCTCTTTCTATGATACAAATCCTAAATGTATTCCATGTGTATAGTATGAGGCATACT
This sequence comes from Timema podura, assembly GCA_033556935.1. Classification (NCBI taxonomy): domain Eukaryota; kingdom Metazoa; phylum Arthropoda; class Insecta; order Phasmatodea; family Timematidae; genus Timema; species Timema podura. The sequence continues at coordinate 55,131,990 of JAVRXN010000005.1, forward strand.
TGCACGTTGAAGTGAACCATTTCTCGAAGTTAGACTGTATGTTAAGTTTATTCAAATAGAATATATAGAATATGCTGGACAAGTCAATCTTTAAAATATAAGCATTTGTTATTAATTTTAAATTTTTAAAAATTAAGTCTTTATTGAATGTTTTTTACAACCCAATTTTCATAGGAAGAACCCTATTTGACAGTAAAAAAAAGTTACTGGTCTAATTTCATGTATTCATAAAATCAAACAATATATAAACAATTACAAAAATAAAATAGTAAAATTTTATCATTGCTAAGCACAAAAATGTTTGTTGTTACTTTCTTTAAGTTTCTTCTTACTAAAATCCTGCAATAGCTATGTTTGTTTATTTATTTTGTACATGTCTCTTTACACTTTCGTGGTAAACATATGTATAAATAATATTTTATTTTTATTTATTTTCATGTCAGGATCTTGGCAATGCATGAGTGTAATATTTGCTCCCCAAATCTATCTTTGATGAAATATAGTGTTTAAAGTGTGTTACATCTTCTGGTATGGGATAGAGCAAGTTATTACTTTCATTCATCTGTCTCGTCTCACTTATGGTTTTAACAAATATGAAAGTGGCCAAGGTATGAAAAATACTAGTAATAAAATTCAAATTACATTCAGTCCCTGTGATGAATGGAGTGAAGGTGTCACTTGTAGGGTCAGTTGGTATCTGTATTTCAATGAGCTTGGCAGATTGATGTCCCATAGTACCTTTGGCTCGGTGAAGAAAGCAATGGAAAACTACCTAACTCCTAATTTCCCTAGTACCCTCTTCATTGCTGCTTATCCTTTACAGTTGATGGAACTGTTGAGGATCCAAGTATCCTTTGGGTTGAGTGCTATAAATGCACACAGAAAATCCTTGTCCAGGAATTTAGGTAATGCACAAACTTTTGGGGATTATTCGACAGCCTAAAAGTTCAAAATTATTAAATTTTTCACAATTTCATTTTAAAGTTTAAAAAATCTACTAAATCAAGTAAATTAAAAATAATTTGTGACCACACAGACTGAATAGGAGGATATTAGTAAATATTTGAAATGTCAAACAAATGTAAAAAATTCAATCAAACTTTATATTGACTAATTATAGTGAAAAACTTTGAAAAAAATGTAGTTTCACTTACAATAGTCTATACATAATTTTTGTAGGTATCCAATTTATTCTTAGTAATATGTGAAAACCTTAGAGTTTTTGAAACATTACATTATTTTGATATAAAGACTTTTGGCATTGCTTGCCATTGCTTAGGGACGTATTAATTTAAAAAAATCAACTCTCTTCGAATTGAAAAATATAGTTCTATAACCAATAAATTACAGATGTATATAAAGTGTAAAGAGATGAAAAAAAAATCTTCACAATATAAAACAGCAATGAACATTTATTATTAATTGCAAAATTTGACACAAATAATACCTTAAATTTTCTGCATTAATCTATATAAATTATAATTAAACTACTAAAAATATTCATGCTACATATTATAAAATCTATTGTTACATTTACATTTTTGCTAGGTATTGGTACTCACGGTAATCTATTAGGCCTACTAACATAATTTAATTTATATAAATATGTGTGTGCTTTATAATCAATGCAATTAAACATAAAATAAGTTATAAGTGGATAAAAGTCTCAGAAATTACAGAAGAAATAAAAATCACGATAATATACTCTTACAAAAACACAATCATATTAACATGCACACAATATTCCAAATATCATTAATTTTTTATTTTATTATTTATGAAAGAAGTAATAGGAAACAAGGAATAGAAACACATATAACTGGATGAACCTAATTTGGTGTTTAAAAAATCTATAAATTGAAGGCGAAACTTACATAATTTAGGTTATTGCTGTCCACCATTTAGTTTATAAATATCAGACAAGGATGGCATTCTAATAAATACGTTACTTTTGTATGTTTAGGACAATGTATGAAATTTATATAAATGTTTATTGTCTTAGTATAAATTCATCATCATCAACATTAAATGCTTCCAGCCTGTGGCTGGGTCAGTTTAGTAAAATGCCTAAATCTTATGGTATATGTATTATTTTACTTTGCACAAGCTGAATTTTATGAATATATCGGCACAAAGAGTTCATTCAAGTTACCTAACCAAATTTTGATTTGAAATGGTGGTAGCCAATTCTTCCACCACCCTTCCTCTTTTAATTTCTTCCATTCTTCTCCTCTCACTTGAACACTTTCTGTTATCTGCTCCTCCCATCTCTTTCTTGGCCTCCCTTGCAGCCTTTTTCTTACATACTTCATTTCCGACACTTTCTTTGGCATCCTCTCTTTTTCCATCCTCATTACATCACCATACCATCTCAGTCTTGCTTAATATAAATTGAACCTTCTTAACTTTAATTATCAAACAGGGTCTAAACATCAACAAAATCACGCCATTGTGTCGAATTCAGTTCAAGTTTGTTGAGAGCTATGCGGGTACAAAGCTAACACGTGCTTTACTTATTGAGATGAATATGTGCACATTATATATAAGATACGTTGTACAAACCTATAATCAAAACCAACTGTATTTTCATATTCACTAAAAACCTTCTTACTACTGCCTTTTTTAATAATAGCACATTTGATCTAAATGCCCATTGTAATTTTTTTTTTTGCTTGTAAATATTTTTGTTTTTCAACATAAAATTTTATATTGATGTTTCTTAAATCTGTGCCAAATTTTGTTAAAATCTTGTCAGTAATTTTCAAACAAATTAACTCAAGGATCGGATTGCTTTATGTAAAGTTGGCTAGAAAAATATATTTTATAGTATCCATACTAATCACACAAAATAGTGAAGACATTAATAAATCAACTTTTGTTTTGTGTTGCATCAGCCTACTCATGAAAACCTTTCACTTGGTGTTATTACAATCTTACGAAATTTGGTGTTGAGATACTAGGCAACCATTCATTGGTCTAATTTTGTATTAATTATGTTTGGTAATTTTTTTTCCTAACCCTTCCCTTTACTATCCTTTTATAGAGCCTTATAACCTCTTTTTAAAGGACGTTTTATCTCTTATAAAGCATTACTCTTTTCTCCTTATAGACACATGTTTTAGTTAGTTTGAGTCACCTGCTTTGGCGGTCACTTGGTGACTCTTAAAATATATCGAAATGTAATAGTTCACATCCTGATTGGATGTACTTAGTAATTTTTCCCCAGATCATTTTCCACTCTGCCTCCACACAAATACCGATACATTTTCTCTAATTCAACCTTCTTCATCTTTGTCACACTAGTGTAATTATGTGGTAATCCTAAATGGGTAGTAAGACACACCAAAATAAATAAACATATTTTTATTCAATGTTTTAGTGAAAAACTGGAACTTTATATGTTCAAATCATTATTTACTCCCAATATCTACTCTGAAACCTCTCTTATAAATTTGACCACGGAAACATATTATTCCAAACTTTTAGATTTACTTTTTTCTCTGGACATAACAGAAGCGAGGATAAATCAAAGGCATGGAAAAAATATTTTTCCTTGCTTCTCCTTCTTCAAAAGTAAATACTCTAAACAGTTTTAGATACAAAATATATCTCCATATATAATTATGGTATATATATTATTTTACTTCACACAAGCTGAATTTTAAGAATATTATCAGCATAAATTGTTCATTCAATCTACCTAATCAAATTTTGATTTTGAAATGGTGGTAGCCAATTTGAAAACTAAGCCGATATATCACATTATTGTAACTACAGAGGTAATTATGGCACACAAGCTGACTTTCGAACACATATAATAAAAAACAGAGCACATTCGACTGACAATCAGATTTTTACTGTGAAACTGTGACATAAGAGTGGATGAAGGAGCATAGGGACCATTTATCATTTTGTGGTGTCTTAACAAGTGGGGCCACAGGAATTTTCTCTTTCCCTACCCCACATCCAAATGGTAGTGTTAAGAAGTCTCCCTTTGCAGTAGATATCTTCCTAGACGGTATGGGTGTGATCGCTAACATTCCTTGAGTCGCTTGTTCAGCTTGGTTACAGCTGTAAGCATTCTAAGGTCTAGTTGCTAATAGTAAGGGTACACTTGATTTTTTTTAACTTCAATTTTTGTACTAATTAATTTTTTTTACATCCATTACTATTTCCAGCCTATGGTCTAGGTCATTTTTTATTCAAGCCATATATTTCCCACTACTGGCTTGCTAGGCCTGTCGTAGCTTCATATGCCTTATAATCTAACTTATGACAAGGACAGGCTCAACACCCAGTCCCCAGTCCTTAATTTATCAATGTGAAAGGGTAAACCCACATTTTACCAATGATAAATTTTTCAGACATGCTTGGAATTGAACCTGTGACCCTTAGCTCAGTAGACAGACACGCTACCAACTGAGCTAAGGTGTCGGATACACTGATTCATCTCAATGGCTATAAACTAAAAACACACACAAATGGTGATTTATTATAAGTATGGGCTGTGTCCACAGAAGAATATTTCCTTTCCATCACATTGCACTTACCATACCTAAATATTAAGTTTCTTGCAAAGTTTTCTTGGGAACAGGCCAAAGGGTAGAAAGATAACAAATTTGTAAACTGGACTAAGGAGTTGAATGATATTGGCTTTCAAATATGTTTATTTAATTTCAATGTATGTCCTTCACTTTTTCTAATATGAGCCTGGAGCCAATCTTCATCCACATTATTCTTTCAGGTTCTTATTAATATTATCTAAAAAGTTATATAGCTGGACAAATACATGTGATTTTAACCAAATCACTTTAGGATGTTGACAATTTTAATGAACTATTTACAAACTATTGTATTACTTATGATTGTTGGTTTAAAATATACCTATTGTAAATTCGAGGAGACACTAGACATTCAATATATTGATAAATATCATTTTTAATTTCTCTCTTCATAGCAAAATAAATGTAATTAGCTGAAATAAGATTATACCATTTTTATTATTTGATTGATACAGCTCTAAAAGTTTGTATTTTTTTTATAGTTTTTATTCCTTATACTCCAGGGAATACATGTTTTTCTTTGAAGTTAGATTTAGATGTATGTTCAAATTATGAAACAAGTCCTTTGCTCATCACAGGATATTTATTTAGCTTTCTTTAGTAGTAAATTTAATTTAATTTAATTTTGGTAACTTCAAATTTCTGCATTATGACCATTGTAGCACCATTTGTTATTAATTTTTTTCATGTAGTACTTTGGTAATATAATTTTAATATAACTATTATTAATATGTATATATAAATAAAAATGTATATATATTTATAATTTTTTTATATAAATCCAAAATTTTATAGCATGATATCTTGTTAAAATGTCCTTTAAAATGTTCCATGGAATGCAAGAACATTTTTCTTGTGGTTTTAGGTAAGTACCTATCATCACATAACCCTTTTACAGTTCTGAACCATACTTTTGAAACCTGTAATGATATAATCGTTCGTTTTGTTCTTATTAGTAGATAATTTTTTTAAGTTTAACTTTTTTGTTATGATATATATAATTCATAGTTTAGATTAAGTTAATTTCATGCACTAAAACTTTCAATAAAGTTTTCACTTTATTAATATATCTGTATCCTGTTTTTTTGTTTCAGCCCTACATTTTGAAAGCAATACAATGTTTTCCCCTCGGATGTTTATAGACTTTCTTAACTACCCTAAAAGACAACGTCAAGGGGTCTTGTCAAAATGTTATAGTGAAGATGGCAAGTATAAATGCCCTCAGTGTGGGAAGTTGTACCGCTACAAGGAGTCACTCTGTCGTCATATGAGGCATGAGTGTGGCAAAGCACCCCAGTTTCAATGTACACACTGTCTTCAGAGATTTTCTCAAAAGCCCAATCTAGTGTACCATGTAAGAAGATACCACGAATAGAAAAAATCTCCACATTCTAGACTGCATTACACTTATTGCATTTTATACTGGTTCATAACATTTTGAAACTCTTTACATGGCTTTACGTGTATCAACACCGATTTTTATAATAAATGCTTGTATATCAAAATAGTAATATTTGTCCTTTGAAAATTGCAGAATTATAATGAAAACAGTATTGCATAAAATAAAAACAAAATCATACAAAAAATTATATTTTGATGAGATTTTATATCTATATATTATTATACTTCCAATGTTGAAGGCTAAAAAAAATCCTTATAACAATGTGTTGATTTCTAAAAGTGCATCTGATTTTATTAAATTATTAAATTATTTAAAAATGTATCTTTTATAGCTATAAAATAATGGTTACATTTGTAAGAATAATATTAAAACACAATAACTTCTGTGAAAATTTTAGAGTAATAAACGCATTTTACATGATTTTTGTATGAAGTAAGCTCTACTTGTACTGTATTATACTTTATTTGGAATTAAATGGACCTGAAATCAATAAGGTACTTTTATAAAAAATATATATGTGATAACATTTTACCAAAAATAAATACAGTAGACTCGTGATTATTCAGCTTAATGAAAAGGGGGAGTTTATAAGAAATTCAAAAATAATGGAAATGCCAATTTAATAGTACCTATATTTACAGAGGTATAAATAAACCATACCAATCTCCTTGCTATACCTCTCTCTTAGTTATGCCATGTAAATTGAATATGGTTGGTAAGCGTTGGGTGTGGCAAGTGAAAGGGTTGTTTATTTATACCCCTCTTGATCTCTCACCATATCACAAATTAATATCCCCTAACAAACAGGTTTATTTATGAAAAATGTTTGTGAAGTTTGCTAGACTGCAAGGTTAATGGTGACCCTTTAGAAATTAACATTGTGCTAGTTCACACATTTTCCGCCTAATTAAAACAAAAAAAAAATCCTTGATTAACACACATAAGCTGCAAATCAGATAACCCACTCAAAAATAACTGGAATCTTACTGCAGTTAATTTACATGGATATTGGGTAGTATGTGGCCCTCCGCTCAATAAGTTTGGGGACCCTAAGGCCTCTTTTATGCATGCGGCAATGGCGGCTGTAGCAGCCGCGGTGGATCCGCTAGTACCATTATAACACGCGTTTTTCAAACGCTACCACTAGCAGGCAAAATAGTTGGGCGTGCAGTGATACCAAGCTAGCAAAAATCCTCAGTTCCGAGTTCCATATATTGGTCTTTCTCTAACCTCATCGATGAAACGTTCAGTGTTAAATTCTTCCATATTCAAACACAACACAACCTCACACGTAAATAACAACCAGTAAACTGACGGAAGGGCACCACTGAAGTTGGTGCAGTTCAGTTGGCAACTATGTGATCTGACGGCACCACTTGTATAAAAGGTCACATTACACTCAATGTATTTAGAAACCGCTTGAACGCTGCAGACTCTAACTACCAGTGGCTAGGATTACAAAACACGTAGAATTTTACTGCTACCGCGTGTATAAATTGACTCTTTTAACTCAATGCAGTTAGACAACGCAGCAGACCAATAACTGCGACCGCAACCACGTGCATAAAACAACCCTAAGCTGTGCCTCATACTTTTGTATTGTAATAACAAATAATAACAATTCACTGTATTTTAAGAATCTACCAGTCCCCATAGTTGCCTAGTGAGGAAGATTAACAATCTAAAATAGTAATGTGCATTATTTATCTTGTTTTACTAGTGCAGGTGAAATTACATAGTTTACTATCATTGATGTTAAGGTAAAATAGTGAAGCGCTAACATTATGTAATATTTAATAACATCGTATTCGAATATTTAAAAAGGTAGGAAATGAAAATATATTACTAGATTTTCCAAGCAATAATTTTTGTTAGTAAATATTTTGTTTATAGTACTTTTTTTTTTCATTCATCATCCAATATAAAACGAAAATACCCTAGATGAACAAGAACAATGTCAGTCAAGTAGTCAAGTATTTTTTTAAAACATGGTTAAAATTTGAATTAGCTTTTATTTCCCTGAAAGGCAGCAAGCTTACCTTATTGGGTTCCACTATGTCGTAGGTGTGTATAGGTGTGTATATTATAGGATGGGCACATGTATTGTAGCCAGTCAAGGTAAGAGCTACCTTTCAGGGTAAATGGAATGCACATAATATCGCCGAGAACTAAATTGCAATTGTTCTGGAAACATCTTGCCATGTTCAGCAACTCAAAGCCATATATACAGGGTGTATCAATTTATATGGGCAGTAACTGGGGTGTGAAAAGTATACCTCAAAACAACACAAAAAGTCCTATGAACGTATGTTATATGTTTGATAGTTCCCGAGATAAAGCCTTTCAAGCTTCTGCTGGAATTATTAATTGCCCTACTTGATATAACCCTGATGCACCTCCTGCTCTTACACAGGCAGGGCTATGAACATTTCCGGCAAAACCTTGGAAGGCCTTATTTAGGGAACCACTGAAAATATGACATTTGTTCACAAGGACATTTTTTATTGTTTTGAGGTCTGCTATCCATACCCCAGCTACTTCTCACAAACATCAATGCACACTGTATAGTCAAATTTTGGAGTTCAGCCAATCCCCCATTTGAGCTGAACTGTTTTTTATTCCTATACTTTAAGATTGGTTAACTAAACTTTAAACACAGCCCTCAATCTCCCTTTCAGCCTAACAATATGATATCAGGAAGCCACGTGACTCCCAGTTTTATTTGAGTTAAATCTAATAAGGACACATCATGTCTACATTGATACTTGAAACATTATAGGGATGTGATTGTATCATATATAGATAATTTACAATGGGAGTATAGGCAAGTGACAGTTAACAGAAGATTCTTTATTGCAAACATTGGCTGGAAGTATTATTATAATCGTTTGGTAGCACTGTTTATTGATACTATATTATTACTAAGCAACAACATTTATTTCCGAATATGTTGGCATTATTGACTTTCAGCAATGCTTGCATTAAAGTACCTTCTGTTAGCTGTCACTACCTCTCCTACCTTAGGTGAGCTATTCTTTTCCTTAAACCATTCTCTAGCTTGAGATAGAGCCACTTGCACTCAGGCTTATAAATGTACAATACGTATGTAGTATTTTGTTACACTTGCTCAAAAGGTGAGTAAGAAAAACACAACTAATCAAAACATTATGTTCAACTATATTAAATATAATCAAATGTTTATATTAAAATCTATTAAAATGTTGATAATATATAATTCTTAAATGGGAAAATCTTTATCGCTAGCATAATAATCTAAGATAGCGTTTCCTAAACTTTTTGAATGCGTACCACCCCAATGATTTCCGTAATTTGTAGTACCACCAAGATAGTGCTAAGTTTTTACTATTTCGGTACATTTTTAATGATGCACATGCATATAATAACAACAGACTGCATTGGCTGTCTGAGTTTGAATAAATGTTACCACCCCTCTAACCACAATTTAAATCTCTCTTGCTTTTGGCTGGACTTGGTCTGAATATATTTCTAAGATTTGATGAATTGAATGTGCTTGTTTATTTGGCTTCTCACGGCGTATCACCGGGATGTTTTAAACCCGGCCTGAGGTGGTCCTCCCATCTCCTCTCTAGGATAATGTGGTTGGGAATCTTCTAGACCTGTTCCTTTCCAAACCCCCTAAAACTAAACTCATTATTGAGTATTTTACTAAATATAATCATTAAAAATAAAAAAATAAAATAGGATATTAAATATATATATAAAAATATGTGGTGCTCATTAAAACTACTATGTCATACAGCATCTTAATAGCAGATTTGCATTAAATTATTTATTTTGATGAGTCATAATATATTCTAAACTCAATTTATTTATTAGGAACTTCAATTAATTAATTATTGTAATGAAGAACAATGATACTTTACATTATAAATTTTAAACAATTCTTGTGATTATTTTTAATGTTTAAACTATTATGATACCATTTCATTAGTCGGGTGGAGCTATATTAAAATAGGGGTTATTATTATTATTACTATTATATTATTATCATTATTATTATTATCATTATTATTATTATTATTATTAACAAACTAACCTTATATAGCATGTCTTTATTTTATTGTTGATTATATTTAATTTTCTTTCTGTAGAACTGACTTTTCTCAGTTATAATCTGGCGTAGTTTGAGTGATGGAGTTTTATTCTAACTAAACTTAAAATAGTAGTTTCAAATTAACATGAAACTCTAAAAAAAAAAACATAGTAAATGTGTAAAAATTATAATATTCATCTACTAGATATAATAAATAAATATATTTCTCTTTTCCAGCTATTGACCTTTCACTGTCGCAGAGTTGGGTGCCTTGGAATCTACCAAGGCTGTCTCTTATTTCACCCAGAGTAGTACAAAATTCAAACCTATCAAGTTGTATTCATGTTCAGACTGTGGGAAGCGATATCGATGGAAGAGCACGTTAAATAGGCACCAACATGTGGAATGTGGGGGCAAGGAACCAGCAGAACAATGTCCCTACTGTTCCTACAAGGCAAAACAGAAGGGTAATCTTTCTGTGCACATACGGAAATACCACTCCAATCAGTTATAGCAAAACGCATTACTCAAAATATATTGTTTGTCGAAATTAGCCATGTTAAATCAAGAAATCCACTCTCGTGCTGAAAAAAATTAATTAAATCTACAATAGATGCAGCCACAATCAGCTCTGACTCCTTGCATATTGTCTAAGTACCGATATCTTTTTTTTAAGAAAATCAGGGAGATGATTATGGAATTATCAGGATATCAACATATGTATAACCAACCACCTTTAAATATGGAACCATTTCTGAAATAGTGAGTGAAATTTACAGTTTATTATGACTCACAAATTCCATACATCCACTTATGGTGGGATTGTAGGAACGCAAGAAAAGGCGGTTTTTATAGCAAACAACTATTTTTGGTCAAAATAAATAAAATTTAGATTCATTATAAACATAGGAGAGTTTAATTTTCTTCACATGGTGAGTTCTAAAGTTCTTGAATATTTAAAGCCAAGGTGTCCTGTAATTGAATTACAACTTTTTCTCTTCTTTTAAAAAGTTTCTCATCAAATGTTAGTATGTTAATGACAAATATTCAAGAATTGTTGAGGTTACCATGTGAAGAAAATTAAACTCTACTAATATTTATTTGTTTTCGGCAAAAAAAGTTTTGCTAAAAACTGCAATAACACTGACCTTTTCTTGTGTCTCCTCTACTTCCAATTCAAGATACGAACATAAGAATGTCACCATTACATTTTTTCATGAATTAAGTTTTATATAAGTTACTGGATGCACTCCAATGTATTATTAAAGCTATACGTATTTATTTATATGTTATGTTATGGTTTTGGAAGCATAAAGCTTAAATACTTTCTAAAATATTTTTAGTGATTAAAATTTATGGTGATGAAATTACCTCAATAATGATTTCAACTCATAAAATATAATTGGTCACAGCACTTAGTAATATTATATCATTTTATAAATAGACGTACTTTTATTTGTTCTTATTAATCCAAAACCCCCCAAAATTATCACTATAATCTTAAGCAATATTACATAATTAACACTATGATTTTAAGCTATATATTAATTTATTCAAATAAATCTTGTGCTGTGATCAGATTAACATTAGCAAAAATTGCATCAAGTGGTTTGTATAATAGAAGAGATGGTTACATTATTTATCTTTAAGCTCATAGCGTATAACCTGAACGAGTATTAAGACGCGGTGCTAAATAAATAAAAAATAAAAATTTAAGCTCATATCAGTTGAAATCCTCTCTAACTTACACTTTTTGTTGTATTAAAAATTCAATAATTTAAAACCCAATCACACAATTATTGTTTTTACCCATGCTTCAACATTCCTAGTTTTAAGTTGAGCAAATGTGTTGCTCAAACATCAGGCCTAAAAATATAGTATTACGATATATTACGATTTAGTATTAGTTTTAACATAATCTACCAGTTGACAGACATTAGTATTTGGCTGTTTAGTTTTTAGAAAATAATTATTAAGAGAAAATATATCAATAAACATATTATGTAACTATAATTTATTGATCAGTAATAAAGTGTAGTAAACAAAAAACTAATATTACTAGAACTTTCCAATTGGAATGTTAAAACTATAACTTATTAATAACAGCAAAGTGTGGATTTAAACTGGTGGTAATTAGTTGAAAATATATAACCTTTTTATGTACCTGCAAAATTAATATTTGTATTCTAGATAAAACTTTTCATTTAAAGTTGTTTCATCCTAATCTATAATTATTGAATATATAAAAATATAAGTTATAATAAGAACATGTTTAATGATAATTTTTATTGCTACTTTACTAATAGAATAAGATGGTACAAAAGGTATTTTAGTATAACTAATATAAAAAAGTATATTTATTATACTATCATAACTGTGGAGAAGGAATTTATGAAACCTGACGCTGTAGAGTGTAGATGATATTAACTAGTTGAAATTGTTAATTGATTATTTGTTGAAACTTGAGTAAAATAAAGTTTACTTATTTTTGGTACTCTGTATTTAGCATTTTTTTATTCATTAATAAAATAATTAATGAGTAAGGTATATATTTCTGTCCTTGTATCTACATTTGAACATTTAAACTAATAAGCAGAAGTTCACTCACACATCTTTCATTATTTTTTACTAGTTATCTTCTTGCTCTGGACAACATACTCATACACAAATATAGAGGGTGGGGCAATAAATAGCTCTGTGCACCTGAAGTATAACCACTTTTACAAACAATTTGTAAAAATGGTTCCTACTAAGCTGCATGGTACCAAGCGGTACATCATGGGTGGAAATATTTTTTGTGAGAATCATCAACGCCACCTTCATGTGTTTTATTTGGAAACCTACATTGTCTTACCTTTAATGAGATAGTGGCTGTTGAAATGAGATCAACATGCTACGTTGAAAGATCATTCAAGGTCAAAGGAAGTAATAAATTACTGATTCATAAATAACTAGTATAGTATAAATATAGTAATAACTTTGTAAATAACTAAGCTAACATACCATTTTCGATTGGTTATACTAGAGGTGTTAAACTTTAGAAACAAAATGAAATTGAAGCTCAATTATCAAACCATAAAAAATATAGTGTGAAGACAGTCCACTGATGTGCTTGAACCTGAAAGTCATCCACTAATACTTATATATTACCTACTTTGTTTTGTAACCCATATTATTATTTATAAAGGAACAACACAATACTGGAGTTAACATTTTTTTAAAATACCGTTCATATGTTTTATTATTCTCAAGTCTATCTTATATAATTGAGTGAAATTTAAACAAACTTGGAAACTAAACTTTTTTTATCTTGATGCTTTGGTAATTATAACACATGGTAGCTATATATGATTGAGACTTTTATAAATACCAAATATTGATTTTTAATCCACCATCCAGAGCAGTGCACATGTCAACAAGAAGTATAAATTCTAGACACCATCTAAATTTTCCACAAACATGTGACTTATGTATTTATTATTCAAGTTAAATTAAATTTAATTCATTAACTTTCTAGGCATTAAGAGTTTTAAGAATAAAAGAGCATGATGACTCGGTGTATTATGTTGTTGAAGCGAAGGGAGTATGCAAGGTTAGGGAAGTGTGGAGAAGAGCTAGTTAGGATGTACTAAGTGCGAATTGTTGTTTATTGAGCTATATGCACAGTTTTTGCCTACCACTTAAAATAATGCGTGTTAGGTATCTATTTATATAATATGTAGTTGTCTATAACATACACATTTATAAAAACAAAATATATGAAGAACATGTGCAAAATCATATGTTTACTAAAGGAATTTTAATAATAATTAAAAAATACACTCTTTTTTACATTGGTAAAGTATCATAAATTATTTAAAGTCTAACAGTATAATGAACAATACTCTATAAAATCAAAGGTTAGAATTGTAATACACAGTACACACAACCTTTCAGAATCTACATACATACTGATAGTCCTTCCATATAATCATTGTTTTATAATTAGTTTGTTTTAAATTCATAATATAAAAAATAGAGTATACTTTTAAAACTTCTATGGAAAGTCAAATTTAAAACATACAATTGATAACTTAACTTACTACACATTTAGTGATTTCTTTTTGTAGTTATTTTAATCCATGCAACACAATCTTCTGATACAAATGGCATCTTCCATAAAATTACCATGAACTAGCAACTTTTACTGGTAGTGTTAAGATATTTGCTTAGCGCTAGCAACTGTTATTGGTAGTGTTAAGATAACCTCTTAGCGCCAGCAACGGTTACTGGTAGTGTTAATATAATCTCTTAATGCTAGCAATGTTATTGGTAGTGTTAAGATAATCTCTTAACAATAGCATCTGCTACTATTAGTGTTAGGATAATCTCTTAGCGCTATCAACTGTTACTGGTAGTGTTAGTATAATCTCTTAGAGCTAGCAACGGTTACTGTTAGTGTTAAGATATTCTCTCAGCGCTAGCAACTGTTATTGATAGTGTTAAGAAAATCTCTTAGCACCAACAACGTTTACTGGTAGTGTTAATATAATCTCTTAGAGCTAGCAACTATTACTGGTAGTGTTAAGATAATCTCTTAGCGCTAGCAACTATTGTTGTTAGTGTAAGGATAATGTCTTAGCACTAGCAACTATTACTGGTAGTGTTAAGATAATCTCTTAGAGCTAGCAACTATTATTGGTAGTGTTAAGATAATCTTTTAGCGCTAGCAACTATTGTTGTTAGTGTTGAGATAATCTTTTAGCGCTAGCAACTATTGTTTTTAGTGTTAAGATAATCTCTTAGCAATAGCAACTGTTACTGATAGTGTTAAGATAATCTCTTAGCACTAGCAAATATTACTGGTAGTGTTAAGATAATCTCTTAGCGCTAGCAACTATTACTGATAGTGTTAAGATAATCTCTTAGCGCTAGCAACTATTACTGGTAGTGTTAAGATAAACTCTTAGCACTAGCAACTGTTACTGGTAGTATTAAGATAATTTATTATCATTAGCAACTGTTACTGGTAGTGTTAAGATAATCTTTTAGTGCTAGTAACTATTACTGGTAGTGTTAAGATAATCACTTAGCGCTAGCAACTATTACTGGTAGTGTTAAGATAATCTCTTAGCAATAGCAACTATTGTTGTTAGTGTAAGGATAATCTCTTAGCACTAGCAACTATTACTGGTAGTGTTAGGATAATCTCTTTGCGCTATCAACTGTTACTAGTAGTGTTAATATAATCTCTTAGAGCTAGCAACTATTACTGGTAGTGTTAAGATATTCTCTTAGGGCTAGCAACTGTTAGTGATAGTGTTAAGATAATCTCTTAGCACCAACAACGTTTACTGGTAGAGTTAAGATAATCTCTTAGTGCTAGCAACTGTTATTGGTAGTGTTAAGATAATCTCTTAGTGCTAGTAACTATTACTGGTAGTGTTAAGTTAGTCTCTTAGCGCTAGCAACTTTTGTTGGTAGTGTTAAGATAATCTCTTATCATTAGCAACTGTTACTGGTAGTGTAAAGATAATCTCTTAGTGCTAGTAACTATTACTGGTAGTGTTAAGTTAGTCTCTTAGCGCTAGCAACTTTTGTTGGTAGTGTTAAGATAATCTCTTATCATTAGCAACTGTTACTGGTAGTGTAAAGATAATCTCTTAGTGCTAGTAACTATTACTGGTAGTGTAAAGATAATCTCTTAGTGCTAGTAACTATTACTGGTAGTGTTAAGTTAGTCTCTTAGCGCTAGCAACTGTTACTGGTAGTGTTAAGATAATCTCTTAGTGCTAGTAACTATTACTGGTAGTGTTAAGATAATCTCTTAGTGCTAGTAACTATTACTGGTAGTGTTAAGATAATCTCTTAGCGCCAGCAACTGCTACATACAGGCAGTGTTAAGATAATTCTAAGTGAAATACCAAGATTTGGAAAGCCTTGCTGGCGTCCATTTCTATATACATAATTTAGAACATTCATGGGTGATGATGATGAAGGTGGGATCAACTACCAGTATGTGACCATTCTCAACTCATGTTAGCTCTAGGGCATCCAAATCTGTCGAGCCTCCATATTGTAAAGCAGAATCTAACCGGGAGCAAAACTTAAAGGTTATATTAAAGATTTTGAAAATATGAATATTTAGTAAGTAAGTATATCTTTAAGAAATATAATTGCTACTTTACATTCATCTTTTTAAAGAATTACCTTTGTTTGACATGACCTACAACCTTACTTCTTGGTTAATAAATAAATATAATAAAAAAAATTACTATATCTCATTTTTATCACCCTTCTAAATCTTTCGCCTCACTATATGAGATTAAACAAGATGAGCACAAGTGTTTGAGCTTAAAATACATATTTTACTAAACAAAGTCAAAATATAAATCTTTAAATACAAAGGAATATACTTAAATATAATCATCATCATCATCATCAACTGTTTACAGCCTGTGGTCAGGTCAGTTTAATAAAGTGCCTCCAGCTTCCTCTATCCCTCCACGATTCTTCCTCCTTTAATCACTTTCATTCTTCTCCTCTAACTTCCACACTTTCTGTTATCTGCTCCTCCCATCTTTTTCTTGGTTTCCCTTGTGGTCTTTTTCTTAAATACTTCATTTCAATAATTTTCTTTGGCATCCTCTATTTTTAAATCCTCATTACATGCCCATACCATCTCAGTCTTGATTTTTCTACTATCTCATGTACTCCCTGTACTAACACTCATTTCCTGATAACATCATTCCTAATCTTGTTTCTTCTCGTGACAGCTGACATGTTCCTCATAAACTTCCTTCACTTTCATAGTCTCTCTTACATATAATGTCCATGTTTCTGATGCATATGTGACAATGGGTACAAAGTACTCCTTGTACAACACTTCCTTACACTTCAAGGGCACTTCTCTTCTCCATAGCAGTTCTCTTACACATCTATAGAACAACTCTCCCTCCTCTCTTTACTTTCACCTTTCTCCTCAATCACGCTTCCAAGATATTTTAAGTTATGTACTTGTCTCAGCTCTCCTCCATCCAACTTTATAACTTTACTAGCCTCTTCCTTGTCATTACCAGCATTTCACACTTTGCCATGCTAAATTTCATTCCACACTCTTTTACTTCCTCTTTCCATTCTTGTAGTTGTTCCTGTACTACCTCTTCCTTCTGCCCCCATACCATCAAGTCATCAGCAAACATCCTGGCCTCCATTATTTCCTTCCTGAGTTTTCCTTCAACTTTATTCATGACCATTTCCATTTCCATTATAATTATTTGTGGTGAGCGGGCACTCCTCTGCCTCACTCCATTTTTAATTTGGAACCACTCTGTCCTCCCACTCTCCATCTTTAAACAATTCATGTTATTCTCATACATGCTTTTCACTCTCATTTCAACTCCTCTTTCCCCTTTGGCCTCTTCCACGCTATCATATGCCTTCTTCATGTCTATAAATACCAGTACCCAATCTTTCCCAAATTCATACCTGCTTTCCCTCAGCTGTCGTATGGCAAAGCTCAAGTCTATTGTAGACCCCTGTTCCCTAAATCCTTATTGTTCCTCTCTCCACCTTCCATTTCACACTTGATTACTAGAAATTGTTGGTAATTAGTTATTTGCCACACATTAAGTTGTCATGCTTTGTTGGTTTGTATGTTTATATGAATACTATTCCAAACAGGGCTGGCTCAAGGGTTTCATGCGCCCTAGCCGAGCCTTAAAAATGTGCATCACAGTTGTATTATTTTCACTATAAATAAACCGGAACTCAAGCATGAAGCAAAATAATAATAATAATAATAATAATAATAATAATAATAATAATAATAATAATAATAATAATAATAATAATAATAATAATAATAATAATAATAATAATAATAATAATAATAATAATCGGGGCCAAAATACTAGAAATAAAAAGAGATAGATAAATAAATACAATACCTCAATGTGTGCAAAAATATTATCACCTTTTGACTTCCTTTTCTCTTAGTATCTTTGATCAAATATTAAAGTGATTCGCCGACAAGGTGACACTGAATGTCACAAAACCACAAAAGGATTGTTGTTGTTTAAGCTTTAAAAAAAATTATTCATATAAAATAAAAACTATAAATTTATTTATTTATTTAGAAATATTATTAGCTTAGTGTGAATAATTATTTCTAAAACAAATTATATTTTGTTGTAATGTGTTCTTAGTAGGTCTGCGCCTGATTCCAAACTAATAAAACTAAAATCTTTAAAAATATATTGTGTAAACAAAGTTGTTCATGAATCTCTGCCTTTTATCTAAAAACATTGATAACATAATTTGTAAATTAATTTTGTTTTTTTTAATTTAACTAATGTTTTTAAATTATTCTTTTAAATCTATTTATTGTTTATGTGATGAGATTCCCTAACATCTAATCATTAGCTTGCACTTGAGTAATTTAAAAGGTTATTGATTGAAATATTGATAGATTTAATAAATACCATTATGGTTTTGGAAATAGAATGTGGTTGGTCATAGTCATAACCTATCAAAATAATTTGTATTAAAATGTATTTATTTATTGTTTGGCAACAAATAGTATACAACAAAATACATTAACAATTCATAAAACACTAAAAATATAAAAACATTAACAATACTGCTAAAATTATATATCATTATTTAGTTTGTCAATCCAGTCGATCACATCTGGAGGGAGTCTAAAGAAGTCCTTCATATCACCTGGGTATGCTGAGATCTTACACTCATATACTGTGTGTTGGATGGTATGTGTACTGCCTTATAGCTACAAAATGGATCAGGTACCTTGATCCATTTGAAGAGAAAGTCCCTACCTAAGCCATGGTTTATCTGTATTCTGTTGGAGGTTATATGCACCGTGGTGGATTGAAACCGGCTGGTTTATTTAGGAAACTTATGTTGGAGTTAACGTCTGCTGGAGTTTGTTGGATCTACGTTTGTTCCTATCCCTGGCGCATATAAAAATGATTCTTAGCAGTTTTAATTCTTGAGTGTCTGGATTTAAGTCTGCTCAGTATATCGCTTGGGATCTATTCATGAATAGGAAGTGAGTTTACTATTCAGACAGAAACATGGGCTAGGTGTGATCTCCTAGCCATTTTACACATGTATATGACCATAGTTAATCTAGATGTCAAATTTGTATTCAAAATTCAATGTTTGAATAACAGTTTCGTTAATGATATAATGTTTTAATGATGTGAGCTCCTATTTACATTGTTGATGTAGATCCTGTACTTTCTGGTTGACTAGCCATTTCCTTAAGGGGTATTCTAAATAAACCAACCAAAGTGGATAAAATCTACCAAAACAAAATACCCATATTGAATTCTACATTATTCAAACATTAT
This sequence comes from Timema podura, assembly GCA_033556935.1. Lineage (NCBI taxonomy): Eukaryota > Metazoa > Arthropoda > Insecta > Phasmatodea > Timematidae > Timema > Timema podura. The sequence continues at coordinate 55,151,382 of JAVRXN010000005.1, forward strand.
AATATCTTAAAATACTAATGACAGCTTAGAGCTAAATAAATATAAAATATCTCAAAAGCCAAGTTTGGCATCAACACAAACTAATTTGTATTTAATCTATTTAGTTATATTACAGAGCATCCAATTCAAAGTGAACATTGCTCTTCATTCTATATCTACTATTTAATTAATACTATTATCACAATTTAATCCCTCTGCACAGCGTGTAAGAGCTACTTACGACTACTGCTATCCTCTCGTCTTAAAAATACACTCACACTGTGAGAAAGGACGAGAGAAGAATTTGTTGGTGAATGAAGGACAAGACTGAACACAGAACATTATTCAAATTTTCATGGAAGCAGGCCCCTGTGAAAACTCCTCAATGTCAAATAAACTATACATTTAAAAAAAATCTTACTTTGATGGTGGAAGGATATTACTTAAGCATAAAAGCTCTAATTTCCATATGTAGGCTGATATGAAAAAACTCACTCAACTATTCTTACACTTCTACGTGATTTTCCTGCAGTAATCTGCACAATCATCATTGTTGTTACTATAATAATTTATAACAGTACTGCCATATTTTCTAATATTCTACACTCCTTTTTTTAATTGCCTCTTAGTACCCATATAACAGGGTTGAGGAACGTAGCCACTTAGAGTAAATATACCCAAATTATATATGGTTCTGCTTAAGAGGTCCATTAACTTGGAGTACCACTTTCGAATTTTGAATTTTTTTCAATGCCTAAGTTTTGTACTAGTTTTGTACTGTTTTGTACCAAAAACTAAAAATTTTGTACCCCCACCCATTTTGAGTAGTTAGCATATCAAAGTGGTCACTCCAAGTTAATTCTGGAGTACCACTTTCAAATTTTGAACTTTTTTCGGTGCCAACTTTTGTACTAGTTTTGTACCGTTTTGTTCCACAAACAAAAAGTGTTGAACCCCCACCCATTTTGAGTAATTAGCATATCAATGTGGTCACTTCAAGTTAATGCTGAAGTACTACTTTTTAATTACTTTTATATGCTAACTTCTCAAAATAGGTGGGGGTTCAAAACTTTTTGTTTGTGGTACAAAACGAAACAAAACTAGAACAAAACTTTGGCATTGAAAAAAATTCAAAATTCGAAAGTGGTAATCCAAGTTAATGGACCTCTGCTTAAGATGGGTTCACAGTGAAGTTGGCTAGGTTTAGACTGCTACCTTACAGGATAAATGAAGTGTGCATTTATATTACGTAGACACAAGGGCTTAGAGCTATAACATAAATTAAGGGTTCGATTGGATAGTTTGAATTAAAAATCCTGTTTAGATAATTATTGGTAGACCTTAAAGAAGGAGAAGGAGTCAGTTATTTATGTCATTCCTAGACAATAATATGTAAAAAAAAACTATTTTATATCTTAAACACGTTTAATAATCACTTAATAACTTTTTAATCTCATCTATTTAGAATTTTATAATATTTTAGTTCAAATCACTAAAGTGAAAAACCATGTAAATATGACATCATAGTATGAAGCAAATATCTTATTGCCAAAATAACATGTTTTAACAATTAAGTGTGTACTTTTGAATTATAAATTCCAAACATATATTTCATAAAATATATATATTTTGATTTAATTAAACACTTTTTTCTTTCACTCTATTATTAATTATTATCACATTTAATATATTTATTAACTTACTCGTAGAGACCACATTTAACACAGATAGAATAAGTTCAGTAAGTAGGTAATATGAGATATTTATAAAATTAATTAATATCTCATATTACCTCACTTAATTATTCTATGTGTCTTCCTTACTAATAGTAGTATTAGTCAGTCCTACTGTTACTACTTCCTTAGATAGATGGATTGAAAGAGTCAGAATATTGAAGGATGTGTAAATATGTGCTAGTATTTTTACTTTATTTGGACTTTGTTTTTCTACAATTTTAACATTTTATTTGTTTTATATTATATTACTTACTCTATGGCATTATGAACTCGAAAGTTCATTACCACACTTAAAAAGGTATGCCACCCATCCCTATCTTGAGCTAGTTTTCTCCAGTCCACTTCATTATACCTTATCTCTTTCAGGTCCATTCTAATGTTATCCTCCCTTCTGCGTCTTTGTCTTCCCAAAGGTCTCTTCCCATTGGGTTTGCCAATCACTACCCTGTACATGGTTCTAGATTCTCTCACTCACGCTGCAAGTCCTGCCCACCATAATCTACAAGACTCGATGATCCTAACAATGTCTTACGATTAGTACAGGGTATGTATCTCATCATTATGTAATCTCCTCCACTCCTAAGTAGACTAATATCTTTTTGGACCAAATATCTTCCTAAAAACCTTGATTTCAAACACCTTTTTTTTCATCATTTAAGGTAAGAGACCACATTTCACACCCATAAAGAACAACCGGTAAGATTATTGTTTTTTATATTCTAAGTGTTACATTTGCTTTGTATATTCTAAGTTTTACATTCTTTGACAGCATGCGAGATGTCGAAATCTTACTGACCGATTAATAGAATTTATTTCCTAACTATTCCTTTCCTAATTTCCAATTTAATATCGTTATTGCTAATTAAAATGGGTCCTAAATATTTAAACTCATTAACCCTGTAAAATGATATATTGTTCTCAGTAATATCAAAATTATCGACTCCAATCTGTGGTTTTTGTGTGATCACATACTTAGTCTTTTCAGTGTTAACTTCTAAACCTATTTCCTTGCTATCCTCTAGTAAAATCTTTGCATTTCTTGCCACACCTTCCTTACTATTGCCCAACAAAGCTAGGTTATCTGTATCCTAATATCTGCATTGTACAGTTTAGTGTCAACCCTTCACTACTCTCTTGTATTACCCTAATAGCATACTTTAAAGCTAGATTAAAAAGTAATGGAGAAAGTGCATCTCCTGGTTTCAACCCATTATGTATTTCAAAAGTGTCTGATAAGTGAAATCTAGCCTGTACCCTCCCGTATGTATCAGTCAAACATACCTTTATTAGCTTGATAGGGTTTTTAGGTATCTCAAACTTAATTTCAAATAATTTGTTTTGTTTAACTGATCATAGTCATTTTTTAAATCTATGTATACACTATATTTATCTATATTTATCTATCTATATTTATTTTGTTTTGTATTATTTTCATTGGTAGGCATGCAGACTAAACTTAAAGCTTGTTTAGTTTGATTTGCACAGCCACGGGGATGTAGATGTTCAATCCCAGCCTCTTGTAATAAGGTTGGCTTTTCCTGAATTGTTTTTCACCCTCCCATTACACAAATGTTAGTACATTTTCTCTAAACTATGCATTCCTCATCCATACCACATTAGTGTAATTAAATGCAACCAAGCCGGGTAGTAAAACTCAGTGAAAAAATGATTATCAATTCTTTAGTAAGCTATTGATGAAATTAAAATATAATGTAAGACTAGTAAAATTATAATTAACATAACAACAGTGATGTCTTTCAGCTCCAAACCCCCTTCTTTAACATGTATTTACAAGCTAAACATAGATGTTGTTAATACCAGAACAGATATATGTAATCTAGGATTTTTTTTTGTCAAATAGATGTACTTTCATTACCTTATTAGATACAATATGGTACTGGTATGAAGTTATTAAAGCATGTGACTATGCATAAATATCACCATTTACTTATTTTAAGTCAAAGAAGTATTATTGTGTGTTTGTTTGATTCCATAAAAAAATAATCCTAAAGGATAGTAGTTTTAAATTGTAAATATTTTTATGTTTAATCAACTTGAGTAGCTAAGTGCTTTTTTTTAATACAATTTCAATTCCATTTATTATCTAACTTTTTGGTTTCCTAAAATTTGAATTCAACCTTTTTAATGTTTTGCCTACAGTTTTATAGTAATTTGACCTTTTATGTACTTTTAGCTTGTCCTGTTAAGCTAGTGCATGCATTTCTATTTAAATATTTATAGATACAAAGTCTTCATATGGTTGTGCAGATATTCACAAAGTGTCATCATATGAAATATGTTTAGAACCTTTTGGTCGCATTAGGCCTATATTAATTAATTAATAGTTTTTTGTTATTTTAATTGAGTAATGACCTAATTTATATTAAATATTTATCATCCCTGTTTGTAAGACCTATATATAATATATTGCACTTAAATAGTCAGATGTTTAAACTTATTTAACTAATTCTCTTTTTTAAATAAAATTGTGACAATTGAATTTTTCCTATAAGTTATTTATTTAAAGTTTTATTTTTTCTCCACCCTAATTAGGCCTATTTTATAAATAATTAAAAGTATCTGTGACTAAGAGAACATTTTATTTTATACAAGTAGCCTACTTAAGTTCTTCCAATATAATATTATTTTTTCATTAAAATATCATATGGACAGTAATTTTGATTCTAAGCCCTTGGTCTAAGCATTTGGTCACTACCAGCTGAGCTATTTATTAGAAATTCATCATCATCATCATCCTCAACTGTTTCCAGCCGGTGGCCGGGTCGGTTTAGTAAAATGCCTCCATCTTCTTCTATCCTTCTACCACTATTCCTCCTTTAATTTCTTCCATTCTTCTCCTCTCACTTAAACACTTTCTTTTATCTGCTCCCCCCATCTCTTTCTTGGCCTCCCTTGCGAAATTTTTCCTACATACTTAATTGCCAACATTTTCTTTGGCATCCTCTCTTTTTACATCCTCATTACAGGCCCATACCATCTAAGTCTTGCATTCTCTACTATCTCATGTACTCCCTGTACCCACACTCTTTTCTGGATAACTTCATCCTTAATCTTGTTTCACCTCTTGACAGGTAACATGCTTTTCACAAACCTCATTCTGATCTCGTCCACTTTCCTAGCCTCTCTTACATTCATTGTCCATGTTTCTGCTCCATATGTGACAATAGGTACAAAGTATGCCCTGTACAACACTTCCTTACACTTCAAGGGCGGGTCTCTTACTTTAAGAACAACTCTTTCTGCTGTCCTCTTCTCATTAGATCCTCTCTACTTCCACCTTTCTCCTCAATCATGCTTCCAAGATATTTTACGTTCTGCACTTTTCTCAGCTCTAATCCATCCAACTTTATAGCTTTTCCTTGTCATTACCATCACTTCACACTTTGCCATGCTAAATTTCATTCAACACTCTTTCACTTCCTAATTTCATTCTTGTAGTTATTCCTGTAAATCTTCTTCCTTCTCCTCCCATACCATCAAGTCATCAGCAAACATCATGACTTGCATTCTTTCCTCCCTAAATTTTCCCGCCACTTTATTCATGACCATTTCCATTACCATTACAAATAGTAATGGTGAAATGCCACTCACCTGCTTCGCTACATTTTTTATTTGGAACCACTCCATCCTTGTATTCACCATCTTAACATAACTCCTGTTATCCTCATACATGCTTTTCACTCTCATTACAACTCCTCTTTCCACTTCAACCTCCTCCATTGCTTTCCAAACTCTATTTCTATCCATGCTATCATCTGCCTTCACCACATCCTTAAATACCATTACCAAATATATACCATATTCGTACCTTCTTTCCGTCATATTGGCAAAGTTTAAGGCTATTGTGACCTGTGTTCCCTAAATCCACGCTATTCCTCTCTCAACCTTCCTTTCATTTTATTTCTTACTCTCTTTTCAGAGCTCTAATCTTTTCCACCATCACTTTGTCCGCACCTCGTGATTTTCTTTGTTTCATCCTCTTAAATTAGAAATTAAATAGTAATAATATGACAAAATATGTGCATAAGGATTAACTTGAGAGTGTGTTTGGTGGAGAAATTAGTTTATAAAGCAAAGGATCAAAGCCCAAATCCTTATCCGGCAAATTTTTACAAAAATAAACTTTTATTACTTCCAAATCTATATTAAAATGAATCCTGAACTCGGGAATCAAACAAAATATAACCAGTACCAAATGTTAATTTCAAGTTCCACTCTTATGTTGACCCTACATTTTGGATCATCTAATTTAATAAAATAGTATTTTTAAATAGGTAAAAATGACTTATAGCTAAATATGGAATGTATAGGGTCCAATTATTTTCTTATTTTTACCAATAACCTATTAACACACGCTTCCACTAAGTTCTTTAAAAATGTATTCATTAAAGAAACATTTATTAATAATTTTTCTCCTTCTATTCACTGTTGAATAGAAAACGACTTTTCCTCCAAACCAACATGTATCACATAGTTTTTAATGTATGCATATTTTTAACAAGTTTTTCAATAATATTTTAACTATAAGGTTTGATTGACTGTTCCAGTGTATTTCACAAACATTACGAATGATAACATTAGAAGACAGCTGACCCTCCCGACTGAAGCCTCTCCTGTGTTTCGTTGTAGAATCTGTGGCAAGGAGTATCGTCATGATGGGTCAAGATGGAGACATGAACGCTTTGAGTGTGGCAAAGATGCAAGTTTTCAATGTCCAGTGTGCGATTACCGAGCAAAGCAAAAGAGCAATATTAATAAACATATTAAAACAAAACACACAGACTTGTTGAGTCTTTATGAATTTCAATAATAGTATTTTCAATCTCTTTAGAAACTATCATAATTAAATTAAGTTATTTTCTGTGGCATCATTTGAATCTACAGATAAAGATGGAATCAACAAATTTAAAACAAATATTACATTGTTCATGTTTTGGAGCAATGTTGCAAAGAAGTTAAACTTATATTTTAATTTTGAATTACTTGTGAGTTAAATAAAGGATACAAATGATTATTTTTTTAGTTTTGTTGGTAAAATTCATCTTAGTAAGCTATAGTTTTAAAAGTTGCGAAGTGAAATTTTTTAAATCATTAATCGTACAGTATTGCTATATATGATTATAATTTTTTGTAATTATTTCACTAAAAGGGGTTTATTAGTATCTAAATTAATTAATTTTATAATTCAAAGTACGATGGAGAGTATCATCTATGTTAAATTTTATAATTGGTTTGCATTGGGTTACATGTTTCAATTTAATTAAATATGATTGAAAAATGTTATCTGGCGAAGGAAATTTAGCCCAAGGACATTTATCATAGTGGCCCAATGCTCTACCGCTGAACAGAGACGACACAGTCTGGTGGATTTTGTTTAAACTTAATATTTAGATATTATATGGCGATACGTCGGGATTTTTATTTTTTATTTTTTCATTTTTGACCTAAACCCTTAAAAGGCACTTAACCTTTTGTTTAAAATGGGTAAAAAGGTAATGTTGGACCTATAAAATAACACTGTAAATTTTTTTTGTGGAAAATTTGCTTAAGTTTTTTTTACTAAAGAGTGGGTTTTGAAAATTCAAGATTTTTCAAATGTGGCTCTAGCAATTTGTTAAAATGTATTTTTGAGGAATGTTTGACATGACAAACAAAAATATATATAATTTTTTTTTTAGGGGGTGCGATTTAAGGTAGCTTACTAATGATTTTTTTATTTGATCTATACTGTAAAATGGCTCTATATATTTGCATCAAAATAAGTATCGGATAGGTTTTTTTTTAATATAAACACTTTTATATATTTGTTTTTCTTAAAAAAAATTTAAAGATAAATAATTTTTTATGTTTTTTTTTTCTAAAAACATAATGATTAAAGGGTAGTGTCTATTTTTTTAATTTGAAAATATTAAATTTTTCAAAAATGTACTTTAAGATTCAATTCAAAATGAATATATGAAAATTGTTTTTCTTAGTAAGTATGTCATATGTAATTAGTTTGAGGGTAGCTTACAAAAACTTATTTTTGCTTATATAATGGTAGTTTACCGAAAATGTATTTTCAACCATTTTGTTCCATACTATATATGATATAATATTATAGACTATTGACTACCATAGTATAAAATAATATAATATGAGAATGTTTTTACGATTGTGCCTACCATTTATTTTTAATTTACTTTGTGTTAAAAGTATTATATACCATATATAAAATCCTAACAAATAAGTCAAAAGGTTTTATTTGATTGATCAGCATTATTTAATATTTGTTTAAATAATGTTGGCACTATCTCACAGACTATATGTTTGCATCTCAATTTATATATAATAAGCTAATAATGATTTGGTAACATTAACTTTATGAAGCTTAACACAATTTCCATTGTATTATTCTGAAATAAAATGCTATAACAAAAAATCTTGTTAAGTAATAACAATCTTGTAGTTTAGAGGAATTATTTGTATAATTTTGAAGTAAACATAATTTTTCCTTCCTTTCTTCAGGTAGGCTACTATACTACGTATTTGTATTTTTAAAATAGATTCTATTAAAAGGGTAGGTAGCGTACCCTTGTAAACGTTACTAAAACTAATTTAATATATTCACACTTCAAATAAAATTATCAACAGCTATACATTTTGACAGATAATACCAATTCCATAAAATAATAATCATTGTATTACTTACATTTTCCCATGTTGACCACAAAACAAGATTTAAAAAAAATATCTTCTCACATCTATTCCATTTTAGTTCACACAACATGTGGGGATCAAGTTTTATATACTGATCTCGTTCTCTTCTCACCCACTCTTGTTAGGACTTTTTCATTTGTCTGGCCACCCGATCTTCTCAAGTCTTCTCCAGCACTACATTTAAAGCTCTCCAAATATTTCTCTTCCGTCTTCTTAAGATGTCTTTACAATTATTTGTTAGCATTGCCTTAATTGCTGTATGAGAAGAGGACCCAGTCAAGGTGAGAGAAATGCCAATGGAAGAAGCAGAAAGTGTGGGTTTGAAAGTGAATGACGCCAAAACAAAATACATATAAGTGGTAAAGAAAAAACCACAGAGAGGAAATACTTAAAGAATAGACAACCATACTTTTGAATCAGGAGAAGAAATCTAAATGCCTAGGAATCACTATCAATTGTCAGAACAGAGTCGATAGTGAGAGACTGATGAGAAAAAAAGTGCAAACAAAAACTTGTGTAATGTAAACTACTGCGTTACAAAACCCTTTCAAGAACAATAAAACTAAGGATGTATGAAACAATAATCAGGTCACTAGTACCATATGGCTCTAAAACACGGGTTTTAAGTAAAATTAGTGAGAAGAGAACAGAAACTTTTTATAAAATAAGGAAAAACAAAGAGATAAAAGAACTGCATATGAAACATAATATAGTAGCGTAAGCAAAAAGTAGATTACTGTGATGGGTTGAGATGGTAGTCTTGGGTGTCAGGCAGCAAGTTTGGCTGAAATTACATTTTAGACTATTCACCATAAATCTTGAAATGAGTGTTTTATCATAAAACATGCTTGTGTGTGCTGATAAAATAAAATATAAGCTATGTATTAAATAAATATACGTTTTGTACCATAATCTATCGTCTGAGGCAACTTTACTTTACTCTACTACTCTTATGATATTATTGAAAATGGTTTCAGTGTAAAATAAAATCAAGATACAGTATACTTTTTTTTTAGAAATATTTTTATGTATAATTTACTGAATTTTTTTTTTCTTTTTAACAAAACAGTTTCATAATGTAACTACTTTTAATGTTGTTTTAAAAAATAAAGTTGTTTGCATATCAATTTATTGAAAAATGGTTGAAGATAATTTAATAACTAGAAGAATATTTGTTTAGGTGGTATTCGGATAAGTAACTTTAGCTAGCACCATAAATTAGGATCCATCTGTGACTAGAACATAGTCAAGCATACTATTCATTCTGCTAACACAATCATTTATTTATTACATTTTCATAAAACAATTTCTTAAAGTAAATATACATTTTTAACTATTAACTATTAAAAAAAAGAAATTAGTTTGAAATACAATGCTTCCATTATTCTCCTTATCTATCAATAGTTGTAAGTTTGTGTGGACATGTATTTTCCTAATCCAGTTTAGTCATAAGTGAATCGAATTATAAAACCTGATAATTTAAGTACTCCATGTCCAGCTAATTTTGAAAGGGTTAATAAACACTAACTATATATTTATTGTTTCAGATGTTTTTGGAATAAACACCTATAGTGACATTTTATTAAATGATTGCATAAACCTTCAAGATAACCAGGTTCCATATAAATTGCCAGAAATGAAGGGTTTTGCATGTCAACAGTGTGGCAAGGAATATAACTTGTACAAGTCTTGTTGGCGACATATGCGTTATGAGTGCAGAAAACTGGCGACTTTCCAATGTCCGTGGTGTTCGTGTATGTTTAAAAGAAAGGACAATTTGTTAAAACATGTTAAAAATATACACCGTGATACAGCACCCTTGATTTGAATCAGTGTTTAATTTTGCCAGTTATTTTTTTGGGCTACTTTCAAGTGTATGCATTGAGAAAAGTATTTTCACTGTTGATTAAATCATAAATATTGAGTTTTTATTTATTTTTATATAACTATATCTGGTAAATTCTTTGCTATCCATAAATGTATTAAACCAATCTTTTTTGTTTGTTAATTTTAATAGTTGATTAAAAGCTATGTTTTTATTTTCACCTTGAATGGAAACACCCATTTATTATTGATACTCAATATTCTATCATATATAAAAATAAATTTTAAACAAAAAATGCAAACACTTTTGATTTTCACTATAATCTTTGTGTGATTTTATGTCTATAATATTATTTTGACCTTTTATGTATGCTCAATTATTTTAAATACCTACATTTTTTCATTATTATTTTGAATTTTTTCATTAATCAGTTCCTAAAAAATGTAATTTCTTGTCAAGTCATAAATTTGTTTCATAAAATTTGGGTGAAATTTGTTTTTCCATTAAAATTTTTTTTGTATATAAATTTGTTTTAAAATATATACCATTTCTTGTCATGTTAGAAATTTTACATAAAAATAATTTGGTAACAAAATAGTGATTTATGTAAAAACCTTTACTAAGAGCTTTATGAATATTATCATTATTCATATCTGGTTTGTTTGAGCATAAGTCCAAGAAACATTCTAGCTATTGTCATAACGGTTTTTGCTTTAATTCCCCAAAAGAAGGTTTTTTTTTTACCAATTTCCACCTATAATGTACTTTATTTGATTTGTTAAAAAAAATTTCTTTCATGTAACCAGGGCTGCCTCGAGAATAAGCTAGAGCCTGGGGGAACCTTGATTTAAGCACACCCTCCTATTTAATGTACTATAAACTTAAAAGGAATTAATTAAACATGGATGAATTTCTCATGTTCATGCCCACTGGTTCTAACAGGGATGCAAGTCGTAATAAACGACAAAGAAAATTAGTACAATATCAAATATATCTGAGCAAGTATGAATTTTTTAAAAAGATTATTATTTGTAGTTTTCTTAAGACAACATCGGTGGTGTGGTACCCCTAAAGCTTGGCGCCCCGGACAGTCACCCACCTCTCTTGCCCCTTGTGGTGGCCATGTATGCAACTACTAGGCTATTATTTATTTAAATCACTTGATTAAAAAATCTTTATACAGGTTAAGTTCAACTTCCATCTAGATAAACTCTAATAATTGTATGTAAATATATTAATTTCAAATTATAAATATTTAGTGATAAATAAAATGATAGTGATCACTGAAGACAACATCCTGTCCAGTCTAATTACTACTTCCTGAGGAAGATGCTACAATAGCATCGAAATATTGAAGTGTGTGTAAATATGTGTCAGTGTTGTTACTTTTATTTGTGCTCTACCATTTTCCTAATATTCTATCATTTTATTTATCACTAAATGTTTTTGCTCAATGCACTTTTTTCATATATAATAAAAATTATAAATATTGAAATAAAGAAAGTATTTTTGCATTATAATGCATGCAGTAGAAATAACCATTTTCTTGGTTGCTCAAGCAATCATAGGATTTTGCTTGTGAAGAAAAATATTTTTTTCAAGCTAGTTTAGACATAATTTAACTGCAATATACAAACCTTATCTTTAATTATCTCTTGGGAAACTCACATTAAAGGAATCATACACTAACAAAATATTTATGTTTTCAGATGTTTTTGGAATAAACACCTATAATGACATTTTCTTAAATGATTGCATAAACCTGCAAGATACCCAGGTTCCATACAGTTTGACAGAAACTAAGGGTTTTGCATGTCAACAGTGTGGCAAGGAATATAGCTTGTATAGATCTTGTTGGCGACATATGCGTTATGAATGCAGAAAACTGGCAACTTTCCAATGCCCGTGGTGTTCGTGTATGTTTAAAAGAAAAGACAATTTGTTAAAACATGTTAAAAATCTACACCCTGATACAGTACCTTGAATCATTGTTGATTTACATTTTATAAGAAATTATTTTGCATCAAGTCACTGTATGTTGAGTTAATTTGAAGAGTTTTCAACAAGACATTTATATTATATGAAAAAACTACAAAAATAATATTATAGTAAAAACATTTATTATAATATTTAGCAATTTGTTTCTTATACTCTGAAGTGTATGCCTTAAACCAACTAATTAAAAGTTTATTAAATTTTAAATAGAATTGAGTGTATTCATTTTTTTATCAATAATTTTGTGTTGTCCTTTTGTAAACACTAATGTCTTCAAAATTGTTCTTTCTTTTAATAGAATATAATATTCAATAGACAATTTTAGATTAGAAATTAAGAAAATAACACAGTAGGGAAATGCATGCTATTATTTGGACAGTCATTTTGCCTGCTTTCAAGGAATGTAAAACTCAGAATATACAAAATAATAGTTTTACCAGTTGTTCTCTATGGGTGTGAAACATAGTTTCTTACCTTACATGACGAAAACAATTTATGTTGTTTGTAAAAAGGTGCTTAGGAAGATATTTGGTCAAAAATGGGGTGAGAATACTAGGGAGTGGAAGAGCTTACATAAAGATGAGTTACATACACCGTACTCATCACATTACATTGTTAGGATAATCAAGTTTTGTAGATTACGGTGGGCAGGACATGCAGCACAAATGAGAGATTCTAGAACCTTGTTCCCATTGGGAAGACCTAGATGCAGATGGGATGATAGCATTAGAATGGACCTGAAAGAGATAGGCTGTAATGAGGTGTATTTGATAGAACTAGCCCATATATATATGTGTGTGTGTGTGTGGCGTACTTTTGTAAGTGCGGCAATGAACTTTTGAGTTCCTAAAGCCATAGAGCCATATTCTGGTAAGTTCCTAAAAGTAGTTTTTTTCAACCTTGAACGTGGAAATGCTTTTTTTACAGAAAAAATATTTTTCTCTATTGTCTTTAATTCAAGTAGGCTATTAACCAGACAAAATTAGGTTGAACTTCTACTAATAATGATTTCCCTGTGACTAATATTTTGAAGAGTTGGATTTTTAAATAATATATTTTACTTTTTTACCTTAGATTTCTTTATATATAAGCACTTCTTATTGCATATCTGATTCATCCAAAAACACGATTTAAAAATATTGATAGTTGATTTAAAAGTACCCTTATAGAGTTGAATTAGTAACCAGAAGTCAATTAAATCTTGGAATTCTATTTCAAACTCTTATTTATAAAACACTCTCTTCCATAAATTAAAGTATGAGAGTTTGCAGCCTGGAGGTTTTATGTGCTTTCTCACCTTCGTCTACCCTGTAAGGCCCTGTCTCATGTAAGCAATCAAACACGGGCAGTGTGCGCAACACAGCGCTAAGGAAACCGAGCGAATTTACATGATGGTCTTGGGTGGGCAAATACAAGAAGCAAGCAACAAGAGCTCAAATCAGTAACCATATTACTGTCATCAAGGAAACATAAACTCAGCCAATAACCACAAAAAGCTAAACGGCAAGATCTTAAGCTAATACCGTCTACATTCTACTTAGAAAGGAAATCTTGGGTTGAATTTTATCATTTATATGAAGAAAAAACACACCAAGTAATATATATTAAAATTTGAGAGGGTATAATAATTACCGCTCTTACATACACCTCAAATGGTTAGATTTATAAATCTTATAAGGAATTAAATTCACAATTTTTTATGTATAAATTATATATTGTCACCACCCCCCTTGTGTATCTTAATGTGTGTGGGCCTGGAATCTGTCAGGATGTCTTTGGCCGAGGATAAGGGAAGGATGATATGAAATACCGTGTGAGTTCGTGATTGACGTTACACTTGGCTTTTAAGAGGTTTTTTAATACTACTATAACTATTACAAATGTGATGTTAAAAGTGAAGTTAGAATGAAATAACTTAGAGAATATTAGGAAGCATGTGACAAAACGAGGTGTTATGAGGTTTACCCATACCCTGACTCCTAGGTGGCCCCTGCATGGTCGCCGAACCAGGTTCCCTGGGCTCGAGCGGCAGCCCCTGAACTGGTACTGGTGAACTGACGTCTTAGCCCGCGTGGCCCCGAAACTTGCAGCATGACCCCTAGATTACAATACTATGTAGTTGGCCCAAAGGGGCTCAATCCCTCAAATTTTAACTGGACCTCCCACCTGGTTTCTAGCTGAGGAATGCTGATATAACAACCTCACAACAGTTCGTTTTGTCATTCGCAACTCATAACATACAATGTTTACACAAACGTGCCTTCAAATTGAGGCCGTGCGGCTACAATATTATAATTTTGGAAAAAAAAAAGTAATTACTTCAACCTTTAAGAGAGCTAGGACCAGTTTCTATCCACAATCAATCAGCTATGGTTGTTTTTATTTTTCATACCACAAAGTACACTTTTTATTTCACTGATTCAGCAAATTTTAACATTTTAATCATCACACTATATGTAATCTAAACCAGCCAAAATACACACAATAAACACTGCCTTTGGGTGACAGAACAGAAGTTGTGAAGACAAACACTCTTTTTGTCTGAATACTTGGAGTAAAAGTTGTGAGCCTCAGTGTGTGCAGCTCACGCTAAATTATCAATGTGTTTGGTTGCGTTAACCGCTTGAAATTCGGTCATGTTGTTTGTGGCATTGCTTCACTTACATCCAAAGAGTACATTTGATATTGTTTCTTTGCTTCATTTTGCTCATGCCGCTCTCTTTCTCACATGTAGGATATGGCCTAAGGTAGCAAGCTTACCACACATTATTCCACTATGGTATACCTTATAAGATATGGTCATAGTGTAATCTGTCATAGTAATACTGATACCGTTCAGGGTAAAAGAAGTGTACATTGATTTCAAAGTGAAAAACTTGAATCAATTGATTAATCACTGCTTATAAAATAATTGATTTTGTGTCTAAAGAGGGGAAAAAACACTTCCTCAAATAATTGGTTAATATCTAAGTTGTTTCATTTAGCTCTTCTGTTACGTAGTTTTGAATTATTTTACTGTTTTTACTAGCATGTGCCATTATAAAAACAAATTTATACTATGTTGTTAACTTCAAAATAGTGTGTCTACATATTGATATAATTTTGACATCTCTTAAAATATAACAAATTTAAAATTAAATTAAGTTTTTATCATATTATTTTCACAGTCTTAATATACACATTTTGTGACCTAAGATAGCACACTCCAACCCATGGATCCCACTGAGCCATTTGCGTGTGCCCACGACTGACCATTCAGCCAGTTAATTTAATATTAGGATGTTAATAGCGTACTGTGTATCCATTGTCTTCATTATAGCGACATGTCTTCTATTATCACATTGCATTGTTTTCAACCATCAACATCATAAAATTAAAATACAGATATTGACTCAATGATGCTCAACACTAATAATTTATAATGAGCAGGAATATCAACCTATACTGTCATAAAGTAATCACATGGCAATTTAATAAGTTACAAATAAATGTTAAACTTACCGCTTAATGTAAAATATCTTTATTATTATTATGATTTGGGGTTCAACATATATGAGATTTCATTGGAAAGTATTAATGGTGTAGGTCACACTCATCTGGAGTCATTAAAACTAACCTTCTACTTTCTATATCAAACTAATAATTTTAAGTTCTGGATAAGCTTAGTAGGCGATAAAATATTTAGCACTAAATAAAAATACATAATCACAGTTTCCTTAAAAACTTATTATTTTCTTATCACTATTAAATTAGTGTCTGAATTAGTACAGGTTTGCAAAAAAAAAATCATTTTTTTTATATCGACAAATATTTAAACTCTATTATTATTTGCTTAAATGATATTTAGAAAAAGTAATAATCTTTAGAAGATATGTGTATTTTATATTTTATACATACATATATGAATAGTTAATAAAGTAATATTTTATGTTATTAGTTAACTTATGGATATTGAAAAGTTCATGCACACTTTTCTTTTTTAAAAATTGTGTTTATTCAAACTCTTTTGTAGTGTAGCCTAATTTTATTAAATTCTTAGCATGCTTTAAAAGTGTTTATCTAGTTCTAAAATAGTTAATTTAACTTATTTATCTGGCCAAATATTTTCTTGTGGTCTGTGAGCTGTGTGATTTGTTTTCACATTCTTATCATACTAGTAATTTGTAAATTTCTATATTTTTGTATGTTTTTGTTTTCAAAATTGCACTAATGATATTTGATCTCAGATCATTCTTCCTAATATTATAAATTAATTTTTTTTATATTAATGGTTAACAGGGCCTGAATTTTGATTATCTAAAAATGATCAAAAAATGACCAATAAAATGACCTAGAAATTCTAAAAAAGACTTCATACTTTCAAAAAAATTATTTTATAAAAATATGAACAAAAACTCTTAATAAATGCACATGACTACATCAAACACACATTTTACAAACTCAAAATTCAATTAAATGCCTTTAATAACTAAACTCTTGCATTCTACTAAATATAACATTGATTTAAAATATGTGCTTCAAGATTAATAGCTACCCCCTTCCAATGCAATCTTTCCAGTTTAGTTGCAGTGTCTCACCAGGAGTGGGTATTTTACAACTAAACTAGCGGAGAGGATACAAATTTCATTGCTTATATTATTATCATCTTATTCCAACAACTGTGTTTTGGAAAAATCTATGTTTGAGCATCTATGCATTTATAAAATATCAATAGTATTTAAAAATATAATTATTCAACATGTATGCCATAAATTTATTCTAAAATGCCTTAAAATGCCTTAAAATGACTCTAAAATGCTTAAAAATAACCTGTAAAATATACATGTCTACAAAAAGGGGATCACAAACCAAGTTATATACTTAAAAGCATTGCATGAAACAAAAAAAAAAGACATGTTATCAAAATACAGGCCCTGCATGTGAAATTTAATATATTTATGTGACACAAGATTCAATAAAAGAATCACCCACTTCGGTGGCCAAATGGTCTAAGGCACTACTCTCGCAGTAGACTAGACTGCCAATCAATTATGGGGATATTGAGGATTGAATCTTGATCGAGTTTATTGAGGGATTTTTTCAAAATGGTTTTCCACTTTACCTCCACACAAATACAGGTACACTTCCTCTAAACATAGCCTTCCTAATCTCTAAAACCATTAGCGTAATTAGTACACAAGCATATAACCCAAACAAATAGTAAAATGTGGTGCTAAAAAAAAGAATAGTTTTAATCTCAACGACAAAGGTTTTTACAGTGTGGAATTTATCAGGAGGATGAGTAGGCTCTACCTAGGGCAGCAAATTTTAGGGGGCGGCAAATGTTGGTGGATCATAAATGGAAATGCACAACTAAAATTTACCATACACTATCATACGCTTCGTTAGTCAAAAATCTAGACATGTGATTTTATAAGTATATACTCTATGCATGTGCAATTCTGTCATTAGTTTTATATTCATTAATAAAAACGGTAATAAATACTGTTAATACATTAAACAAATTAAAATATCAAATTACTCAACGGGTTTTAATGAAAAAACTCCTGTTGTTTGCTTACTATCAGGATAGGTCAAAACCAGGCGGAAATTATATGGAGCCTAGGGCAGCCGAAGGTCTAAGTCCACCCCTGGGATTGTCACTAGTAACTATTTAATGTGTATGCAGACTAATCACTTTATGTGATTGATATATTTAAAAAACTATTTAAATGTATTGAGTCATTTTTTGTATGTTGAATTCATTATATTTTAAGGACTACCAAATTAATACAAATGTAAAGAGCGATGGATTTCAAAACATAGCATTACAAAGTACTAGTTTATTTTCATTATTTCAGAGAAAAAAAATTGCATCTTACTAAGAACTCGAATAAAACATCATGTTTACATTCAATAGGTGTGACAAATGTTGTTTATTTCTACTTATTAAGATAGGTGTATATATTTTATTATAAATATATATGAAATTCTATCAAATAAATACAATTTAGTTATTATAAAATACCCTCACACAAGTAAGTAAAAACAATAAATTTAAACTCATTTATAGCATAAAAAATATTTCATACATATTTGGGACTCTTTATTAATTAACAATTTCATATTACATTTTATTCTAGGTTTAATATTGTTTCAATTACGTCTGAAAGCCTATGTTCTTCTAATGTGTGACTTTGGAATGTTTTTCTTATTGGAAAAAAATTGATAGGATGATGATGATGATGATGATGATGATGATGATGATGATGATGATTGATGATGATGATTTCCACTTATTTGGCAACATATTATTTTTAGAAGTCATGTCTATAAGTTATATTAATAAAATGAAAATTTTGTGATCTTTCTGTAATGCACATTATTTTCGCAAATAGAGGTTTGAAATTTAAAAATTAGAACCCCCTCTGCACAAACATATGCACATCAAACCTGGGATTTTAAACTCTGGATTTGATTTTTTTTAAATTAACTAAAAACTGGGTCGGAAGAAATAAAATGTTTGTTTGAAGCAAAGAAAAAGGTTTGCTAGGTGTAACCATGTAATGCATTGTGTGGCTACCATGGTCAATTCCGGGTCCTTCTGCTAATGTGTTTATATATTTAAATAAAAATATGTTTATCAAAATAAATTTAAATTAATATTTTACATTGCAACTTTAACATCTAATAAGAATGTTATATTTCCCTTAATTTCTGATGTTTGGTACTATTTTCTACTTGTTACAG